>JAWMQZ010000112.1:1928816-1939756 GCA_035584835.1 Tangara arthus | reverse complement strand
TGCCTGCAGGTTGTGACCGCTGGACCAAGAAGACAATGGCTCTCGCTTACTGCTGAGAACATGGACTACCTGTTACATCTATTTCTTATTGTATCTGTTTCCCCTTCCCACCCCAGAATTATCATAATAAAAACCTCGGAGTTAGCTAGAAATTTTGAGATCTTCCTGAAGTAACAGGCAGATCCTCGGCTGGACTGGACCAAAGGACTTCGTCTCTACGTTTGGTAGCTCTATCCCCCTCCTTCTCTCTCTTAATCCCTCTATCTCATTTTGCTGTGGTCATTCCATAAAGATGCATTTGTTTTGATTATCACTGCAAACCCCCTGTGCTGTGTCGGTTCTTTCTGCACCCTGGGATCACCCCACGAACCATCACGAACCCCGTTCGTAAGGACGGATCGTGACACCCCCCAGCCCAGCCGGTCCCGCCCGTTCCCAGCCCCATTGCCCGGCCGGGGCTGCTCGGTGCCGTTCCAGCCGCTCCGGACTGATCGCCAGCCAGGCTGTGCTGAGCCGAATTTCAATCAGGCCAGGCAAAACCCATCCACCTGCATCCTCCGCCGGGGAAATCTGGAGGGAAAAACCCTGAGAATGGTTCTTGCAGCGTCTTGGGAAGGGTGTGATCCCAAGGAAATGCAGCAGCACTGGGGTGTTGAGGGGGGCAGCTCAGGAGGTGATTTTATCCCGCAGGCTGAAAACGTGCAGGGAAAAAGCAGCAATGAAATGTGAGGAGAGGAGCCAGGAGTAAAGGCTGGGGCTCACAAAGGATGGAGCTCACAAAGGAATAATCTCACTAAAAAAATTCTCTTTTTTCCTCCCTCCAGTGAGGTTTTGAGGATGGGCACAAACCGTGACCACCAGAGACAGGAGCCCTTCCCTCAGCAGCAGCCCCATGCCCACTGTGGATGTTGAGAATCCCTTGTTGCGCCTCTTTTAGGATCAGCTGGCACAAGGATGGACTGGAGCCCCTCGGGAGCCATCCCGATTCGCCCCTCGCTCCTGCCCGTGGCCCTCGGGGCGGTTCCGGCTCTGCAGCGCAGACAACGGGATTAGCATCGATCCGCCGAGAGCAGCATCATCCTGGGCACGGCCCGAGCGCCCACCGCCCCTCCCTGCCCGCAGCTCCCCCGCAGCCGCAGCCGAGTCCTCTGCAGTGCCCTGGCCCCATCCTGCCCCCAGAGCTGTCATCAGAGGGGACAAAAACAGGTCCCGACCCAAATAAACCATGACCCAAACAGGCAGTGCAGATTTGAGAGCTGAACCCCTCCGTGCATCACCTCCCTCCCCTGGCTTGGTGTTTTGGGTACAGCTGGTTTAGGAACACGGCCATACCCACCAGCAGCTGCCTTTTTACACACCAGAGAGAGGAAAACATCCCTGGTTTATCCCCAAACGCCTCTCTGGCTCCAGCAACAGCTGTGCAGTTTCAGAGGGAAATGGGGAGAGGGGCTGAACATGAAAAAAAGACAATTCCTACTGCATGCCGCATTTTGGGGTGGGGAGATCCCAGCCCAAGGAGCTCCTGCATTTAAATTCCTTTTCCTAGAAGCTCCTGCATTTAAATTCCTTTTCCTAGTAACTGGGTCCCTGTTGTGTTGCCTCATGAGGAGGGGAAGGAGCAGCACGTCCAAGGCTCTGTTTAGAATCCTGGAATGGTTTTGGAGGGAGGGCTCCTAAAGCCCATCGTGTTCCAACCCCCTGCCACGGGCAGGGCCACTTTCCACTAGACCAGGTTGCTCCAAGCCTGGTCATTGGCAGCAATTTCAAAGAGGTACTGAGGAACAAAAGCTCTTGAACATTTTTAATGGTGGATGTTCCCTGTCGGCTGAACAAGGAGCCTTTAAAGTCGGGCTCCCTTTGATTAGACAATGGATCCAGAGAGAAAGAAGTGCTTCTCCTCCTCCTTATCTATCATCTGCCCTCCTCCTTACCCCTCCTGCCCCAAAAGGGCTAAATTTAGAAGCAAAAGGCCAAGAATTCCAAGCAAGGGGCAGGAGGGGCTGTCTGAGATGAGAGCAGCAGCGCCACAAACAGGAATTTTAATCCACAGTGTCTCTTGAGGGGTTTTAGCAGAGGATGGGGGACACCAAGAGGGTTCCTCACCATCTATCCCCAGTTTATCCCCATCATTTTCTGTGATACAGAAGCTCTCATTCTGAGACAACACAACCCCCCCATCATGGCCACAGCCAAGACCAGAGAGGAGAACTTGCCCCTTCCCTTCTCCTCCTTAATCTCTTCCAAAGCGCAGCTCCAGATGAGTTGTTTTATAACCCCAATCTCTTAAAAAGCCATTTCTCCCCACAAATCCCAGCCCTGCCAAGCTCCTCAGCTCGCCCTGGCTTTCAACATACCCGACTGGCTCCAAGGACACTTAAAGCAGTGACGGGAATGTGACGTCCCTCTCCGAGAGGGACAACGCTGGGGAAGCACGAAGAGCCCCCAGCTGCAGCTGACTCCCAATTATTCTGCTCTGAAACTGCTCTCTGGTATTTTTTGGAGCTGTTAACATCCCATTAAAAGTGTCCTGTTGAGCAGAGCTGGCTGGCAGGGAGCAGGGAGGGTGCACGCCTGGAAGGAACCGCAGCTCTCCCATTATGGTAAGTTTTCCAAAACCCACTGGTTGTGTCCCTAAATAGTTTCCTTCCATGAACAGTGAGATGGTGTCAGCTGCCTTTTTTTAAAATGAACAGGAGAAAGAGCTGCAAGTGGCAGCTATAAATGCAAAGCAGGGGGTTGGGGTCCCCTGGAGCGGGGCTGAGGGGGTTGCAGGGAAAGTGGAAACACATTCAAAGGGGACAGTGCTGGGCTGGCCCTGCAAGGAGCTGCTGCAGCCTGGCAGAGCTGCTTGGGCACCACTGACCTTCCCTTTGCTGCCAGTTTGGGAGGAGATGGTATCTCTTCCAGCTGGAAGCAGCCATCCATCCCTGGCAGTGTCCAAGGCCAGGCTGGATTGGGCTTGGAGCAGCCTGGGCTAGTGGAAGGTGTCCCTGCCATGGCAGGAGGTGGGATGGGATGGGATGGGATGGGATGGGATGGGATGGGGTTTAAGGTCCCCTCCAGCCCAAAGCATTCCATGATCCACAGTGAAAGCTGCTCCTTGGGCTTCTCCACTCTGCCCCTGGCTGTGTCTCCTGCACCCTCCGTGCTCAAGGGAGGGCTCTGTGCTCTAGTGCAGAATGCTTCCCACCAGGGCTTGAATACATTGGGATTATCACCTGCCTCTGCCACCCTGCGTGCCATCCCTGCTCCCCATCACTGCTGGGAATCACAGAATCACTGAGGTTGGAAAACACTTCTAAGAACATTGAGTGCAACCTTTGAATGAAGCTGCAAAAACCTTCCTTTCTCCAGGAAGGGCCACAGCTCCCATGGAGAACTCAGCCAGGTTACTGAAATAAAATCAGTAGGTATATGCAGTGCTACAGTTTGGTTTGGGGGGTTGTGGGTTGGTGGGTTGGTTGGTTGGTTAATGGTTGATGGGTTACTTGGTGAGTTGGTTGGTTGGTGGGTTGGTTGGTTAATGGTTGGTTGGTTGGTTGGTTAGTTGGTTGGTTGGTTGGTTGGTGGGTTGGTTGGTTGGTTGGTGGGTTGGTTGGTGGGTTGGTTGGTTGGTGGGTTGGTTGGTGGGTTGGTTGGTTGGTTGGTTGGTTGGTTGGTTGGTTGGTTGGTTGGTTGGTGGGTGGGTTGGTTGGTTGGTTGGCTGGCTGGTGGGTTGGTTGGTGGGCTGGTTGGTTGGTGGGTAGGTTGGTTGGTTGGTGGGTTGGTGGATGGGTTGGTTGGTTGGTGGGTTGGTGGATGGGTTAGTTGGTTGGTGGGTTGGTTGGTTGGTTGATGGATTGGTTGGTGGGTTGGTTGGTGGGTTGGTTTGGGGGGTGGTTGGTTGGTTAGTTGGTTGGTGAGTTGTTTGGTTAGTTTGGGGGATTGGTTGGTTGGTTGGTTGGTTGTTTTCCTTGCAGGCTGCTCATAAATCCCATTTTCTGGGAGCATTTAGCAAAGCCAGGGACTTGCTCATGCTGGGAAGAAAACAAAGGCTGACAGTGGAGCAGCTCAGGCAGGGATAAGAATGAATCCATTTGCATTTGTTTCATGCAGCCTCAGACACGCAGGAAATCAGCCCCTGGTTACCACGGAGCTCCTGGCAGCGTTTAGAGAATGCCCTTGGCATGTGGTCCCTGACCCAGGGAGAAGGAAACTCCCTGGGACACTCCTGCTGTGGTGACAGCATTCCCAGGGGATCAGGTCACACCTTGCATCCCAGGAATGTCCACGCCCCAGCAGCACAGGGAGGGCTGGCCCTGTCCTGACCTGTGCCAAACCTCGGC
The DNA here is from genome assembly GCA_035584835.1 of Tangara arthus. Lineage (NCBI taxonomy): Eukaryota > Metazoa > Chordata > Aves > Passeriformes > Thraupidae > Tangara > Tangara arthus. Next base: position 1,935,431 of record JAWMQZ010000112.1, on the reverse strand, counting down.
CAAATCCACGATCCAACCACAACCCTCCAGCACCAAAGTGCCTCTGGCAGCACCCCCTTGACTCCGTGGGGAACAACACAGTTTCCAAGACTACAAAAAGCAAGGAGTTGGGCAGAAAAATGACTTTTTTCCTTTTTTATTACCAAGAACAAGGAAAACATCCCATTTTTTGAGCACGGCCTGAATAGGAACAAGTCTGCCTAAATTCTCTGTGAATGGAGATGAAATCCCATCGTGTCAGCTGTTTCCAATCCTGGAAAATAATCCGTTGGAAAGGAACAGTTTCAGGCGTGCTGAGCACAGGGCAGGGCTGGGGGAGCAGCCATTAGTGCCAGTGGAAGTGGTTCTCAATTAAAAAAAGCCGATGACAACAGTTTTCAGATCAAAAGAAGCCTTTCCACAGGACATTTTCTTTGCTTGGGCAGAAATGTTAATCAATCAGGCTGAGAGGAGCTGCAGCAAAAATCATTCGGTTTGGTACAAGTGTGTGAGTTGGATTTGCTCGGAGGACACGGGATGTTAAACACCCATTGCTCTTCTAATGAAAACACCTCTGAGAAAGCGAGGAAGCTTCTCCACAGATGGGATTTCAGGATTTTTCCCCAGGTAATGGATGGCAAAGCACAAACTCTGCTTTGAAAATGGAGCAATTTGTTCAACCGCGGCTGCCCATGACTGGTTTGGAAAATCAAAATAATGAACTGTGCTGTGAAAAACGTGGCCTTGAAGTGCCTGATTGCACCAGAGCTTTGGTGGCTCGTGTCTGTCTGCAGCCTTCCACCTCTCCTTGGATCCCACCTGCTCTCACAGGCACCTCTAGGACAGAGATCTCACCAGGATATCTGGGTCTGGGGAGCCTTCTGCTGCCAGGAGCAGCTCATCCCCCAGAGCTGGTCCATCCCTGGTCCATCCCTGCCCAGCATTTCCATGTCACTGTCCCTGCAGATGCAGCGTTCCTGTGCAGGGAGGAGGCGCTGGGGCTGACCAGGAGCTGCCCTCTGCTTTGTCCCCGATCTCGTTGTGCTTTTCAGCCTCCCTTGGGGCAGCTACAAGTGGCTCCAGGTCAGGTTTTCAGGGTTTCCACATGCTGGATCACCACATGGAAAAATCCCACCAGAGCAGGGGGAAAACAACTGGCAGGAAATGCTGCGGCTCCAGTTTGGATCTCAGTGGGCTCAAGGGTGTGGGTCATTTGGGAATCATCCCCAGGGATGACCTCAGTGCTGGAGCTGCAAGAGCAGAGATCAGCTCCTGGGTCCAACATCTCACCCCTGCCCACATCCCCACCAAGGAGGTCTCCAAGAGTGCCACTGGACAAGTCCCCAGGCCAATCATGCTGTGGTTGTTGGGAAAACCAAGCAGCCGTCTCATGGTGGGTCCCTCTTGCTGAATCTTCTCCAGTGCCACACTGGGAGCACTGGGTTTTCTCCTGCTTTGCCACCCAACACTGTCACTGCACCAGCTGGGGAGAGTCCTGACCACAGGCAGGAGAAGTTAGAGAAAATTCCTGCAAGAATGAAGAATTTTTTCTCTTTTTCTCCTCCAGATTACCAAGGGAGATGCAGCAGGAGGGGAGGATGAAGGGGGAAATGTGCCAAGCTAGAAAATAACAGAGAACCCGACATTTTGGTCTCTTCTCCATAGGAGAGTCTGATGGTTGATGTCTCTACGTTGGCCAACAAGCAAACCAAGACAAGACAGCCCTGTGGTGTCACCACCTTCATCCTTGTGTCCTCTGAGGACATTTCTGCTCCCAAACATTGTTCTGGAGACAAACCTGCCCCAGGAGAGGCCTTTCAGAGATGCCCCGAGGCAGAAGACAACACAGATCTAACATGGGTAGGAGAATCTGCTGATTTGGCTCATTAAGTACCTGGAGATGGGGTAACATCTCCAGGAACTTAATGAGCTAAATCAGAATTCCTGTTTCCAGCATTCCAACCCAACCTTGGCGCCACGTTGCCCCTTTCCTGCACAGCAAAACCCCCCAGGCTGGCACACCCAGCCCCCAAAACCCCAAAAAGGGCCATGGTGTGGATGGAGCAGCACATCCCACACCCAACCACCTTCACCAGCATTTCCCACCCACAGCCCCAGCCCCAGCAGGAAGCAATTGGGATTTACAGCCACCACCATCCCATGGGCAGCCCTGGCACCCACTCTCTACCTGCCGCATTTATTTATTTATTTATTTATTTTTTTATTATTATCATCATTATTTTTGCAAGGAAAACGGGTTGCCCTGGAGCTGGGTCTCCATGGAAACTTGGGTTTTTCAGACACTCAATGGAGAAGGCTGGCACGGAGAGGCTTGTGCAGGAATACTGATTCAGCCCCAGCGTCTGTAACACTGACTGCATTTTAATCCCGCTCCGCTACCCGGAGAGCTAAAAATACCCCGTGAGCTGTCGCCTCCTGAACTCGAGTAAACAGCTTAAAGCAACACGCTGCTGCCAGAGCAGAATTCCATGAATCAGCTAAAATGAAAGCGACGGGGGAGGAAATAAAAGCGAGTGGGGTCCCAGCCCTCGAGGAGCAGCAGCAAATCCCCGCTCCAGGGATGGAGAAGGAGCTGCTGGAGGCAGCACACGGGTCCTTGGGGCTTTGTTGCACCTCTCCAAGATGCCCTTTTCCAGGAAAACAAGGTTTTCCCTGGTCCCCAGCTGGCTGGGAGGAGCGCTGTGTTCTCTGGCGAGCCAAGCTCAGCGCGTGGCACTGACATGGGCTGGGAAGGAGCCAACTGTCCCCACCAAGGGGGCTGGGGACAATTGAGGGAGGGGTAACCTTGCTGCCACACTGGCACCGTGTTTTTCCTTCTCCCTCCTGTCACCTCTCCAAGAAATAGACATTGAGGTGCAGCAAAAGAGGCCCTGGGGCTGTGGGCACTGCCAGCCCCTCACTGTGCCCACAGCTCTGTGCCAGCCCAGCTTTCATGGAGCTCTAATAGGGAAATAAAACCCAACTCTCCCCTCCCAATTAGCTGGGACTGTCCTCAGCTGACTCCCAGAGCTGCTTTTTGCAGAATACACAAACACCTCCTTAATTTATTTCTTTTTTTTTTTTTCTAAAGACATTCTCTGGGCAGCTCAGCATTCCCCGGGAGAGAACACCCAGATGGGGAAACTGAGGCACGAGCCTGCTTGCTCAAGAGCAGGGAGTGAATCCAGGTTTCCCAGCTGTGCCAGGAGCCAGGATCAGGCATTGCCCTGCAGCACCCCATCAAGGAAACTCTCCTACCCTCATTAGTGCTGCCTCCTAATTAAAAGGAGGCCCTCAAAAGCCCATGGCAAGGTGTGAACCCACATCCAAGTGGCTTTGTGGTGGCTCCAGCAGCTGCGTGCAGAGCTGGGATTGATTTTTCTAGGGAAACTCTGCATTTTTACATTTGTTTTTCTTCTTGCTGTGGGGAAAACAGGAGGCATTCCCAGGATGCTGCTTTAAACCTTCCTTTCTACCAGGACCTAGAGAAGCAGGAAAAATGCCATCCCCAGCTCACAGTCAGACAATTTAGGGTGGGTGATAAATGGGGTTTTGCAGTGGAAAATTCCCCCTGCCCTGCTCAGTGTGGGAAGAGCCGGTCTCCCAGCAGAAGCCATTCCAGGGCTCAGCCATTCCCAGAACCCCAACACCCCTCCTAAGCCTCTCCCTGGCTTATCTGGCTTTTCAACACATCTTACAATACTGCAAAGCAGGGATGAGGGAGAAAAGAACATCTTAGGTCAGGTTTTGTGGGCTCTAAAATCTCCCTCCAGCAGGGATGGGATTAAGGCCATTGGCTCTGAGTAGCCAGAGCAGTAAAATAAATCTGTGCAAGGCAGGCACGGCCTGGCCAAACCAGGCTGCAAGGTTTGCTCATTCCTGGGTGATAAATAAACTCTGTTTGGGGCTTGAGTTATTTATTAGACTGCATCTCGTTAGGAGAGTGGGAACTGGGCACACTGAGCACTCCCAGCCCTTCCCCTCCCCCTGAGATCCTCTGTCCAGCACTGAACTGGGAGCCTGGAGCATCCCTGGGGAGGGGATGTGCAGGGGTGCTGCAGTCAGGGAATGCTCTGGGTTCAGCAGCTGGAGATCTCCGTGGGATCAGGCTGGGATCAGGCTGGGATCAGGCTGGGATCAGGGTGGGATCAGGGAGGGATCAGGGTTGGATCAGGGTGGGATCAGGCTGGGATTAGTGGGGATCAGGCTGGGATCAGGATGGATCAGGATGGGATCAGGCTGGATCAGGCTGGATCAGGTTTGGATCAGGATGGATCAGGCTGGATCAGGGTGGATCAGGATGGATCAGGATGGATCAGGGTGAATCAGGCTGGATCAGTTTGGATCAGGCTGGGACCAGAGTGGGATCAGGGTTGGGTCACGGTGGGATCAGTCTGGATCAGGGTGGATCAGGATGGATCAGGCTGGGAGAGCTGGGGGTGCTCAGCCTGGAAAGTCTCCGAGGGGAGCTCAGAGTCACTTCCAGTGCCTAAAGGGGCTCCAGGAGAGTTGGAGAGGAGCTTTGGACAAGGGCCTGGAGTGACAGGACACAGGGAATGGCTTCCCACTGCCAGAGGGCAGGGATGGATGGGATATTGGGAATTAGGAATTCTTCCCTGTGAGGGTGGGCAGGCCCTGGCACAGGGACCCAGAGCAGCTGTGGCTGCCCCTGGATCCCTGGCAGTGCCCAAGGCCAGGCTGGATGGGGCTTGGAACAACCTGGGATAGTGAAGGTGTCCCTGCCATGGCAGGGCTGGTTCTGGATGAGCTTTAAGATCTCTTCCAACCCAAACCATTCCATAATTCTGTTCCATGAATAAAGGTTCCAGGAAGCTGGACAGAGGCTGGACTCAGGGGTCTCTGATCACCCCGAGCTGGGGCAGGGGGCCCCACCTGATGCCAAGATACATCCAGCACATGAGGCTGGGGCTTTGCAGGGGAAAAGGTTTTATAGGATCCCACTGATCCCAAACTGAACAGGAACTTTGAATCCCATCCCTTACCCTCACCATCCTCGCTCCAAGGCTGTGCCCAGTGACGTGAACTGCACCAGAGACGTGGGTGGGTGGGCAGCTGCTCTGGGGGGGTTCAGAACCTGCCCAGTGCTCCCAGTTCAGCCCCTTGCAGCCCCCAGGCTGTGGCAGGCACAGCTATCCTCAGCTCAGAGCTGGGATTAGAGCAGGAATTGACTCCTCATCTTTCACAGGTATGCAGTGGGAAGGGGGAGTCACACCTGGCTCCAGGGAACCTCCCCCTCCCAAAATCCCCCTCCCAAAATCCCCGAGGTGAGCGTGGTGTGAGGCCAAGGCAGCCTTACACTGCACGGAGTGCAGTTTGAGAGGGATGCAGGGATTCACCTGCCCCTGGTGGGATTTAGGGTGCTCCCCATGCTCTGGCCCTTCCTGGAGCTCTGGAACTCCTCCTTGCCCAGAGCTGGCCCTTCCTGCTCACAGTTGGATGCTCAGCTCCTCTGCCCTGCTCCCAGGCTTTGCTCCAGGCTTATCCCACATCCCATCAGAGGGAAAACAGCTCCTCTTTATCCCCCCCTATCAAATCTCCCCGTCTGAAAGGGCTGATCAAACATGTCCAGTTAGGAGTGGGGAAACCGAGGCACAAACCAGCTGGGGAGGATCCCAACAACCCCACACAAAGCACCCATCCCTTTCCCCAGCACCTCCACTGCATGGCTCCGGGGGAAAGCCTCTCACAGCTCAGGTTTCCCTGGCTGCATGCAGCTCCTTCCCCAGCCACATGCAGGCTGTTCCCTCCCAGCAGGTACTTTCCTAGATTAAAAACCCTGCTCTCATCCCTTGGCCTGGTGCCCCAGAGCCTCGCACTTGTTTTCACTGACAGCCCCATCTTTTGTTGATTAAAATTCCTTTAAGTGCACCTGCTGGTTCACGCCATGCCCGAGCCAGGGATGCTGTCACTGTCCCCCCCACGGGGCCTTTCTGCCCTGCTCCCTCCCAGCCCTGTGTCCCCGGGTGATCCATGTGTCTCCTGGGCTTCAAAAATAAAGCAAAGGAAATAAAAATGCTGCGGGATGATGGGGAAAATGGTGGTTTTTATTTGGGAAGAGAAAGGGACTGGTGTCAGGGCGTGCCAGGCTCTGTCCTCATCCCTTGTCTCCCTTCTCCCACTTGGCTGGGTTCACACCCAGAGGGATGGAGAGCCAAGGGACCCGGGCCAGCAGCAGAGTCGTGCCAAAAGCGCTGCAATCCAAGTCTTGCAGCTCCAAACAAGCGGTGGCACTGACAGAACCCCAAACCCTGCCAGCCTGGGCTGGGCATGCCTGGGACTGCCCACCAGTGAGGATCATCAGTGCCAGGAGCGCTGCCCAGCGAGGGGGAGGATGTCTGGGTCCAGAAAAGGTTTGGAATCCTCTGATAAACCGACCTTCCTGCTCCCCTTTGGGATTTCTGCTCCCTCCAGGAACTGTTGCTCTTCTCCCAGCTTGCAAGGGAAGGTGGATTCTAGTTTTGTCTTCTGTTCAGTGGGCAGTTTTCCTTATCTCTTCCACACCCACTCCTCCCTCGGGAGGAGTCATCTGCTGATAACAGCCATTGAATGTCCCTGCATGGCTGATAAGAGCTACAGCATCCCATTGGGAGATGTGAGCCCAGAGGGAGGAGCCAA
>JAWMQZ010000112.1:1895441-1909562 GCA_035584835.1 Tangara arthus | reverse complement strand
ATAGTTTTAATATAATATATATCATAAAATAATAAATCAAGCCTTCTGAAACATGGAGTCAGATCCTCATCTCTTCCGTCGCCCTTGGACCCCTGTGAACACGGTCACACAGGACAAACACAGATTTGATTCCAAGCAGCTCCAGTCCTGCTGAGGGTTATAAAACCTGCTGGGGATGAAACACCCCAGGTTTTGTGAGATCCACCCACCCTAATTGGAGGGAATTAGCTCTCCAAAATTCACACTGCTGAGGAACGGGCTGCTCGGGGTGGTGGGAAGTGCTAATTTATGTCCCCTGGCTCCCTGGTTCCTTGGCTGAGAGGATGCTCTGCCACGTGAGGGCCTGGCCTGGGCTCCTGGCTCTGACTGCTCCCTGCTGCCAGGGCTCCTGGGGCAGATGGGATTCACAGGCATGTGGGAAAAGGAGATTTATAAAGGGAAAGAGCTCTTTGGGGCACCTGAAGCTCCATGTTTATCTGGCAGAGGAAGCCCCATCACTGTTAAACACCTCAGTGTTGGTGCAGGACACAGCCCCACCATGGTGCCTCCTACTCCAGACACCCCAGAGGTGCCACTGGCAGCAAACCAAGACAAAAGGGGCAGAGCAGCCACCAGGGCCAGCACTGACAGTGGGGCAGGGCTCACACAGACCCCCAAAGGTAACCCAAGGGATTATGCCCACAGCTGCCCACAGCTGGGGCTGTGCCTTCTGCTGATCCTAAGGAAAGACTGGCCAAGCCCCAAACTTCAGCTCAGTGCATGAGACAAAAAAAGAAAAATGTCCAGGGACTGGTTTTGCTCAGGATTTGGAGCAGCAGCGCAGGGATTCTGTCTACCAGCAGATGAATGAGGAGGTGGGGTCAAGCCCCGGGGAATGTCCATGGATTTATCAATTTTGGTGAGGGTTACCCTGATTTATGGTGGGAGAAAGCAAAGGAAAAATCTGCACCAAGGGCATGACCAGGCTAACATGAGAGGAGAGTGAGCAGCCTTACCTCCTGTCACTGTGAGGGAGGGGTGGTTAGGCAGGGACACCTCTAAAGCCACCACAGTGGCTTGATCTGTGCCATCAGGAGGGAAGGATATGGCTTTAGGGAAAGTAGGTGGCCTTTCCCCCCTGCCTTGATGGGAGATTTGACCTGCAGCGCCCTGCTCCACCAGCATGGCCCCCAACACCCTCACACCCCCCATCCAGAGCTGGGGACCACACCTGCACCATCCTCAGGGGCACAGGCACCAAGCAAACTGCCCTGAGAGCTCCTGGAGGTCTCCCCCTCCCTCGGTCCCACCTTTGGGGTCTCACCTGACCGTTTCCGCTCAGTCACCCCCTCCTCTACTGCCAGTGGGCAAGTGTCGCTCTGGGTGCTGTTCCGGGGTGAGTTCTCCTCGGATTTGCCGTAGGTGGGTGAGTCCATTGGGGCTGGACGGGGTATATGCTTTTTCTTCTTCTTTGGCAGCTTCTGCTTGGCCATGGCCAAGGAATAATACATCCCAAAGTTATTGACGATGACGGGCACGGGCATGGCGATGGTCAGCACCCCGGCCAGCGCGCACAGGGCGCCCACCACCATCCCCGACCAGGTCTTGGGATACATGTCACCATAGCCCAGGGTGGTCATGGTGACCACGGCCCACCAGAAGCCGATGGGGATGTTCTTAAAGTGAGTGTGGTCGCTCCCGGTGGGGTCGGACGTCTTGGCTCCGATCCGCTCGGCATAGTAGATCATGGTGGCGAAAATCAAGACCCCCAAGGCAAGGAAGATGATGAGGAGCAGGAATTCGTTGGTGCTGGCCCGCAGAGTGTGGCCCAGCACGCGCAGACCCACAAAGTGCCGAGTCAGCTTGAAGATCCGCAGGATGCGCACGAAGCGAACGACCCGCAGGAAACCCAGCACGTCCCGGGCAGCCTTGGAGGACAGGCCACTGAGACCCACCTCCAGGTAGAAGGGCAAGATGGCCACGAAGTCAATGATGTTGAGCAGGTTTTTAATGAAGAGAAGCTTGTCTGGGCAGCAGATGATGCGAACCAGGAACTCAAGGGTGAACCACAGCACGCAGACCCCTTCGATGTAGGTGAGGATGGGCTCCGTCTCCACTTTGTGGGTCAGCAGCACCGTGGTGGTGTTGCCCACCACCAGGGTCTCCGTCACGTTGACGTTGATGTTGAAGGCCTCATGTGTCTCCAGGCAGAAGGTTGTGATGGAGACCAGGATGAAGAAAAGCGAGGCAAAAGCAACCACCTGTGAAAGTCAAAGTTACACGGGCTGTGAGCTGATGTGGGGCAACCTGTTCGGTTTGGAGGAGGTCAAAACACTCCAGATGCTGCCACCCATTGCCCCAAGACCAAGGGTGGAGAATGAGGAGGGATTCCTGGACCTCTCCCATGGGTTGACAGTAAACTTCAGTGCCTGCGGCCATCAGTCCAGAACCTTCTCCAAGTGCTCTGATCTGTGCAGGAGAAGGTGTGCTGTGCCTGGAGATGTGCACTGGTGGGGATGAGGGGGGACTGGGACAGTCTGGGACTGGAGCAATCTTCCGACGGGAACAGACATGAAAAGGGAATTTTGACAGGACAAATTCAAAAGGCTTTCCCCCACATTCATCACAAACCCCTCCAGATGCCAGGTTCATACTGTTCACAGCCATGAGCTTTGGGGTCTGGATGCGTCAGAGACATCATTCACCCCCTCCCTGAGGGTCAGTGGTGGGTGATGTGCCCACAGAATGTCCAGGACCAGGGGAGGAGCAGGCAGAGCTCAGCTTCCTGCTGATGCCTGGACCTGGTGACACCCAGATGTTCCATTTCTCCGCTCTGCCCAATCAGGGAGATCGTTGTCCCCTCCATTCACCTCCTCCTCCCTTCTCCTCACCTCAGGCGTGGGTGAGGAGGGGCCAGCAGCACACACTGGAAGTCACAGGCTGTGTCACAAAGTTCCACCTTGTGCTCCCATCAGTCCTGCTCAGCTCCCTCCCTCCCAGTGAGCCCATCACCTGGAGCATGTTTCCAAAAGCCACCCCCCCCCCAAAAAAACCCCCAGCTTTGTCTCCATGATATTTTATGAAAAATCCTTTTGCCAGGATCCTCTCTCCTGAGAAGCTGAGAAGCTTCAGCTTCTCCATGTTTTGCTACTTTGGGATGTGATCTGGAGAATTGTTTACCCAGCATGTGAAATTGTTTTTATTTGATGACCAACGACAGCCACCTGTGTCGAGGCTGTGAGCAGTCACAAGATTTTATTATCATTCTTTTTCATTCCTTGCTAGCCTTCTGATGAAATCCTTTCTTTAGTATAGTTATAATATATAATTTTCTTTTAATATAATATATATCATAAAATAATAAATCTGAAACATGGAGTCAAGATTCTCATCTCTTCCCTTGTCCCTGTGAACACCACCACACAGTTTCAGAGCAGAAAAACTCTTGTTCTACCTCCTGCAGCACAAAAGCCCGGTGGTTTCAGCTTCCCCGGGGCAGGTCCTGCTGCAGCCCCTCTGCTGGACGTGACCTTTTGCTGTCAGAGCCACCCAAGCGGCCGCTCCTGGTGGAGCAGCACCGTGAGGCTGCTCCAGGCACAGCCCGGATCCTGGGCCGGAGTGAATCAGCAGCAGAGGCAGCCTGAGTCACACTGGAGGAACACCCGAGCCCCGGGGGCCCTGCTGCAGCCCCGAGCCTGCCAGGAGCGTCCTTGGGGCTGTCCCCAAGGGCAGAGCCACATGGGGCCACCACGGACAGCACCAGCCCTGCAGGAGTTTGGTGTGAAGTTTAAATCTGGCGTTAAATGATGGAGAAACCTCCGGAAGATGGTTTTCCTGTCCCAGTGAGAGACACCTGCTCGGGGATGCAGTGAGATGCTCTCACTCCTCAGTCAGACCCTCTGGATCACACATGGGGATGCGGCTCTGAGGGCTGACCTGTCCTGTCCAACAAACAAACCCAACAAAATTAGGATCTTAAAGCAAGGCCAGCTTAAGCAGACAAGTGTCTCTACACAGTGGTGGCACAGCCAAAATAATCCACTTTTCAGCGGAGGGCCGAGTCACGTTCCTGAGCTTCCCTGTATGGGAGATCTTGGGAAAACCTGAAGAGTAAAAAATTAGACTTAAAGCAAAGTAGAAAAGAAAAAAAAAGCACCCAGGAAGGGAGGGAGACCATGCAAACACTTGAGTAATGAAGCAACCCTGCTGCTGGGTGTGAGGTGAGACCTGATTTAGCCCAAGGAGCAAAATCAGCCTTTAAAAATAGAAGTTGGGTTCACAGCCAGTGCCAACCATCGTGTCCCCCCAGAGTGCTGCTCCAGTTCTGTGTCTGACCCAAGATGTCTCACCTCAGCCTCAGTCTCTACTCCAAACCCAAGTTCTTTTCCAAAACTGTCTTTAAAATAAAATCAAATCTATGTATTAGCCCATACACACCAAACAAGTCCTCCAGAACCTGCTGATGGTCTACACAACATTGACCAGTGCTGCTCCAGTTCTGTGTCTCACCTCAGCCTCAGTCTCTGCTCCAAACTCAAGTCCTTTTCCAAAACTTTAAAATAAAATCAAATCTACGGATAAACCCAGTACTACCAATACACACCAAACAAGTCCTCCAGAACCTGCTGATGTTCTACACAACATTGACCTGCACTCAACAGCTTGCCATAGGTGTCACCAAAAAATCCTGCAGAGGGTCACCAGCCTGAAAGTCGCCATGAAAGTGAGGTCAGGACTCTCCAAGTTGGGCGGCAAAGGGAAAAACCAATGAGGAGCTGCACACAAGGAGAGTTTGGACATGGAGGTAAAATCCCAGCCAGGGCAGTTTCCCATGGGGAGGAGAAGTGTAAAGCTCCAGCTGGGACAGCAGTTGCACCAGGGACCAAACATTCTCCGAGTGAGGAGCCAGGGACCCCGTGGCCATTGATGGTGCACGGAGAAGAGGCTGAAACACAGCAGAGATTTCCAACCACACGCTCACAGTGCTGCCAGCTCAGGAGGAGAAATGCTGGAGGGAGGGAAAGATGGAAACAACGAGGAACCAACTGAGTCAGGGCCCGAGGGGCTGCTCCATGGAGAGGAGAAGCAACGACCGACCGGAGAAATTCAGCTCTGGAGACTCTTAGTCACGGCTGCCACACAGAGAGGGAGAGTTTACATGGACAGCCTGGGACTGCAGCTTCCCAAGGTTTGGCAACCTGCTGTCCAGCAGCTCCAGCATGTTCTCTGCAGCCAGCAGCACCCCTGGGGCTTTGGCAAGAAAGGGGGAAACCCCAAAATGGGGTATCAAAGAAATCCCAACCACTGCTAACCTCACCCACCACCAAAACACTCCAGGGCAGCACCAGGAATGTTGTACCCACACAAATCCTGCAGCATCCTGGTGCTGGATGGGGCTCCAGCCAGGAAATGGGTGCACTCAGGAATTTGGGCTGGTTGCCTTGCTCTGTGCCTCAGTTTCCCCTCTTGCCAGAGCAGTTCTCCTAAGCTGTGGCAAAACTATGTTGGTATTTTTTCCTGTTGCCTCTGGAAGTTGATCGTTCCCATGGCACTGCTGAGCTGAACATTTATGTAGAGCAGTGAGAAGGAAGCAGGGATCCCAGCACAAACTGGTCCCACTCCAGCCCCAGCTGGGCCTCAGTCAGCACCATCTCTGCTCCCTCCAGCACATTCCTCCTGCTCAAGCCTTTCCAGGATCAGCTCAGCACACAGGAAAAGCAGAACCAAATGACACCAGGGGGAAAAAAAGGAGTTGAATTATTGTGCCTGGGTTTATTTTTAATTTTGTTTAATTTTTTATTTGGAGCTTTACACCACTCAGAGCATCTCTCCAAGGTGAAGAGCCCTCAGAGATGGGTAGAGGAGGGGGTGCCCTTTTAAAATGGGTTCAGCTCTTGCTGCCCAAGCATTCTCTGCGTGTGTGTGTGCTGCTCTAACATTTGCTGCAAAAACACCTCCTTGCCAAACTGACCCCTGCCCCGCGTGCTGCTCGTGGGTGTGAAATGCCTGCAGAATTTCTTACCATTGATGGAGTTTTTTTACACCTCTAAATGCATCCAGAATTCATCTCCATCCCAACTGCCTGCCTGGGTGTGTGTGGTAGATTTATAAGCTGGGCGTGCCAGGGGCTTCGTGAGTATTGGGGGGTCGGGGCAGAGCGTTGGGGATGATCCACGAGGAGCTGGGAGAGGAGACACACGCGCAGAGCAGCACCTGAGCGCCGGGCTGGGAGCCTGCAGACACACTGGGGTTTGGGGGACACGTCCTGGGCATGTTGGTGCCCGTGGGGAGTGACAGCCTGGGTGCCCAGGGAGGGTGCAAAGGAGTCTGGGTCTGGGGGACACATCCTGGGCCCATGGGGAGGGACAGCCTGCGGGCCCAGGGAGGGTGCAAAGGGGTCTGGGTTTTGGGGGACATGTCCTTGGGGAGGGACAGCCTGGGTGTCCAGGGGCTGTGAGGGGTCTGGGTTTTGGGGAACATGTCCTGGGCATGTCAGTGCCCATGGGGAGGGACAGCCTGGGTGCCCAGGGAGGGTGGAGGGTCTGGGTTTTGGGGAACATGTCCTGGGCCCATGGGGAGGGACAGCCTGGGTGCCCAGGGAGTGAGGGGGGTCTCTGCTGTGTGAATGAGCTCACGTGTGCACACACACACACAGTGCCAGGGCCATGTGTGGGGAGGGGGCTGTGGGACCCTGTTGGGGTGTGTGGGGTGTCAGCAGTGCCTGATGGGCTCTGTGGGCCGCAGGGGTGGCCCTGGTGGGGACAGCAGGGTGCAGGGGCACGGGGTGTCCTTTGGGGCTGTGGGCCCTACATGTGAGGAGCACGATGAGGATCCTGTCAGTGCAGGACCTGACCCCCAGCCCTGACCTCCACTCCACACCTGGGCTGCTCAATGTGGGTTTTGGCATGGTGCAGCCCAGCAAGAGGAACCCAAACATCCTGTCCTAGAGCATCCTGAAACTCTGCCAGGAGTCAGCCCTGCCAAGGACAATCCCTCATCTCTGTGTGCCCAGGAGGTGCCCAAGGAGTGCTTGAGGGTGCAAAGGGGGCAGGGATTGTTCTTGCCCCCAGTTTCAGCCCAGATGTGATGCGTTGGGAGGTGATTGGGAGACAATGGAAGAGGTGCCCTGTAGGATGGGACATGGCTCACGTGCCCCACAGTAGGAGGGGGACAGTTATGGGAGGACCTCATGTAACCCACCAGGAAAGCCAGCCTTGTCCTCAGGGATGGGGAGGTGAAGACACAACCCCAGCACGGCCCCATCCATCCCACCTCCCCTCCGGTGTGTTTCAGGAGCTTACCCTTGCCGCCTTGGACGAGTAGGGATCCTCAAAGAGCGCCCACATCTTGGGCTGCCAGTTCCTGCAGCATCCACCCCCTCCGGCCGCCCCTGCCGCCCCTGGGGGCCTGTCATCCATGCCCAGGCGCTGCAGGGCCATCTCCCTACCCGCTTCCTCTTCAGCCTCCTCTCCGGCAGCCCCTCCGCCAGGCTCGGGACTCTCAAAGATGTCCAGGGCCTCCTCGGCGTCGCGGTGCTGCCGGTAGGTCATCCAGCAGCAGGGCTCCACGTCGGTCTCGTCGATGCCCCAGTAGGTGAGCTCCTCCTCGAAGAGGGGCCCGCAGATGTCCGCGGGGCAGTGCAGCTTCCCCGTGCGGTAGTAGTTGAGCACGTAGGAGAAGATGCCGGGGTGCCGGTCGAAGAAGAACTCGTTGCTTTTGCCATCAAAGTCAAAGTTGCTCTGGGCGTCGGGGTCGGCCAGCCAGGCCAGGCGGGTGCCCGGCAGAGTCCGCAGGGTGCTCTTGTAGGTCTCATGCCGGGTGCCGCCCACATTGATGGTGATCTTGTCCGATTCTTCCCCTTTGCCCATCTCTTCCTTCAGGCATGTTTTGGAGGGTGGTTTGTTCCCAGACTTGCGTCCACGGTAGGAGGAGACACACACCGAGCTGATCATAGATTTCGGTGGATGGGAGATGCCCACAACGTGCACCCTTCCTCCGGGCGAGGAGCTGGGGCTCGGCCAAGGCGGGAGGGGAGGACGGAGACGGGACTGGGGAGGGGAAAAGGGGCGGCTCAGCCTCGGCTCTGGCCTCGGGGGGAGCAAAGCGGAGCCGCGCCGGACACCGCTGGCAGCCGGGGGACAGCAGCGGAGGCTGCAACCTCCACCCCCTCCAAAGCCACCCCCCCCAAAATAAAACCGCCCTAAACCGGGAGCCAGCCCAGCCCCGCCGGGCAGCAACAAGTGCGGGATGGAGGGGCCAGCGGCGGGCGGGGGGGATGCGGGCCCGGCCGGGAGGATGCTGGGGAAGGGCCGGGGGGATGCCGAGCCCGGCCGGGCGCTGTGTCCCCCCCTCTCCCGGTACCTGCAGCGCCCGGCGCGGGGGGGCCCCGCCGCCCGCCCCTCCCGCTCCGGCGGCTCCGCGCTCCCTCCGCCCCCCCGGGCCGGGCTCGGCGAGCAGGCGGCGGCCGCGGGGCTGGGACCCGGTTACCGGCGGAGAGAAGGGGGGATGGATGCGCCCTCTCCGCCTCCCGCTCTCCCTGCCCGGGGGTTCCCGCCTGCCCGAGCCGGGGGGGCCCTGTTGCGCCCCGGTGGTGCCGCCCCGCGGGGCTTAAAGCGAGGGAGGCGGCGGGAGCGGCTGCGGGGCTCGGCGGGGCTTTTATAGCGCTGGGAGCTCGCGGTGGGGTCACGGGAACCGCGGACCCCCCGCCCCAGCGCCCAGCCCCGCAGCGAGCCCGGCGCCCCCGCGGCGCTGCCCTCCCTCCCATCCCCACATCCATCCCTCCCCTCCATCCCTCCATCCATCCTTCCATCCATCCCTTCATCCCCTCCACCTCCAGCCCAACCCTCCGCCTACCCCCGGGTCCCCCGCACCCCCCGGCACCCGCTCACCTCCCCGCGGGGCCCGACGTGCCGCTGAGGGTCTCGGGGGGTCGGTGTCAGCGAGGAGTGAACCCCGGACACCCCAGCTCCTCTTCGCGCCGGAGGGGAAATGCAGCCCAGAGCTGCCTGCGGATCTGGAGCCAGCTCTTGGCAGAGGCTCCCGCAGATCCCATCCCTCCCTGGCTCGCAATGCCTCGCTCACCGAGAGGTCAGCAGAGACCGACCCCGGGGCCGGTGGGGAGCTGGGAGGCTGCACTCAGCCCTGACCCCCCTTCCCTCCCACCGCCCTCCCCGAGCATCTCTCCGCCCTGTTTCTGCTCCTGCGTGCGAGCTACCCCTTTCCGCAGCGACTGCCGGGGCTCGGGGTACCGACCACCCCCAGCCCCCGGGGTCCTTCCCCTAAACCCCCTCCCTGGGGGGCTCCGAGCCCCCCGGGCCGCTGCTGGCGCTGAGCTCCCGGGGCTGGGCAGGGGGCGCGGGGCTGCGGTGCCCCCGGGCCGAGGCTGCCCCCCAGGTGGGGACCTGAGCGCTCATCCTGCCAGCAATGTTTACTTCTGCACTGGCACTGCTGCACTGAGGGGTGGGGGATGTTTTGGGGTCACAGAAGGGATCCAAGCCCAGCACAGGCCTGGCATTGGGGTGGGGGGCTCGCCCAGGAGGGGCAGCAAGGGGTAAGGGGGTCCTTGGTGCAGGGTGAGGGGATATGGAGGGGGGGATGCTGCCTCAGCACCCCTCTCTGCACCTCCCTGGGCTGTGCTCTGCATTGTCACCCCGCCAGGGCCCCTCCTCACCCCCTGCCCAGGTTTGTCCCCCCTGTTCGTGATGTGCCCCCCAAAATCCAGGGAGCACTGGGGGCAGCCGGCGAAAACGCTCCACCCCAAAAAACCCACGAGGTACGAGAGCCACGCTGCGATCTTACCACCAAGAAAGCCCCAAGAAAGCTCCAAGTGTGACTGCAACTCCGCAGCTTCCAGGGCCGGGTCCTGAGCGGGTGG
Source organism: Tangara arthus (assembly GCA_035584835.1). Taxonomy (NCBI): domain Eukaryota; kingdom Metazoa; phylum Chordata; class Aves; order Passeriformes; family Thraupidae; genus Tangara; species Tangara arthus. The sequence goes on along the minus strand of JAWMQZ010000112.1, from coordinate 1,899,709 downwards.
AGGCTGCCGAGGCTCCACACCCGAAGCAGCCCGAGCTGCACCCGCGGGAGAGCCTGGAGCCCGAGGGAAAAGCGTGCTGGAAAGATCGAGCCTTGCATCACCGGCCAGGCATCGCAGCTCGGCTCCTGATCCGGCCGGGAGGGAGGAATGCTGCGACCTGATGCTGATGTTTGATCTGTTTTATCTGCCGACTTCCATCCCGCCAGGAACAGCTCCGTGCACCCGAGCGCGGCCGTTCCTGGGTGGGAGGAGGTGGCCAAGCAGACAAATGAGTTGTTTCTGGGGAAGGAAGAGATCTTTTAGCCAGCAACACCCGCCCAAAGCTGTCTGCTCTCTAAATATGCCTTCTGATTTTTAATGTCCATGGGAAAAAAAAAAAAAAAGGAAAAAAAAATAGAGAGAGAGAGAGAGAAGGAGAGAAAATGGAAAGAGCTGGATAAATAAATAAATAAATAAGGGCCTTTTTGGAGCAAGGAATCACTTCTGCAGGGATGTCTTGCAAGGCTCAAGGCATCTCAGATAACATCCAAAGGATGGAATGAAGAGCAGGACCTGGAAGATCTTGAAAAAAAAAAAAAGGAAAAGAAAAAGAAAAGAAAATAGAGAGAGAAAAGGAGAGAAAATAAAAATAGCTGGATAAATAAATAAATAAGGGCCTTTTTGGAGCAAGAGTCACTTCTGCAGAGATGTCCTGCAAGGCTCAAGGCATCTGAGATAACATCCAAAGGATGGAATGAGGATGGAATGAAGAGCAGGACCTGGAAGATCTCGAGGAGGATCAGCTCTAACCTGGAAAGCCTCGGGTGGGTCCTGAGGACATGGGAAGGGCTCTCTGGGTCACCGTGGCCTCTTCTCCTGACCCAGCACAGCACCCTGAGCCTGGCCCAAGGTCCTGCACCGCAGAGCACAGGGATGCTCAGGGGGCTGAGTGGCCCCACAGAGAGGCTGGGGACACATTCCTCTGGGACAGGGAGAGCCCTGTGCCACCTCCTGTGCCCTCCCTGGGCAGTGCTGCTCCTCCAGCTGGGACAGACACTTACCCCAGTCACAGAATTCACAGAATTCACAGAATGACCAGGTTGGAAGAGACCTCAAAATCATGGAGTCCAACCCAGCCCCAACACCTCACCTAAACCCTGGCACCCAGTGCCACATCCAGGCTTTGTTAAACACCCCCAGGGATGGTGACTCCACCACCTCCCTGGGCAGAACATTCCAGAACTTTATCACCATTTCTGTAATAAACTTTTTCCTAATATCCAACTTGTATTTCCCTTGGTGCAGCTTGAGACTGTGTCCTCTGGTTCTGTCAGTGCTGCACCAACATCTCCAGATGGTGCCCAAAAGACCTTCCCTGCCTCCCCACAGCTGCCCCTGCGTGGGGACAGGTTTGGTTCATGGCCATGGCAGTGTCCCCATGTGTGGTGGCATCCCCAGGGTGGGGATCTCATCTGGGATCCCTCAAGGTCTCTCTCCATGGAAGGACAGAGGTGGAGTGCAGCAGTTTAGGGAGAGACAATCCTGTTTTGGCATAGAAAGAGCCAAACCAACCTCTGCAGGTCCTTGCAGGCCAGAATCTCGTTAATGAAAGATGTATTGTCCTCAGGAACCCCTGGATGCTCCAAACAAGGTCTCTGCAGTCATGTTTTGGTGGGACAGATCCATGTGTGATCTGTGTGTGGTGGCACCCACAGCACTCCCCTCCCCAGGCTGTGATCCCCAAAAAACCTTTCTAGACTCTCTCTTGGTGCTGGATCTTCCCAAAAAAGCTGTCCCAAACGATGGACAAGCTCTGCCTCTGCTCTCTGCCTCTGCCAGGTGAATTTTTCAGCCACAATTCCTCATTTCAGCAGTGCAGGTTACGCTGCCAGAGTTTGCAGCCCCATCCTTCCATGAGCTCAGCCTGGAAGGCGAACTTGTAGATCCCCTGATTCCCGGGTGGGGAGTGCTCCCCGAATTCCTGGCGTGTCCCTCGCTCTGGCACACAGTGCCACCTCTCTCTGGCACACAGTGCCACCCTGCTCTGTCACACAGTGCCACCTCTCTCTGTCGCACAGTGCCACCTCTCTCTGACACACAGTGCCACCTCTCTCTGTCGCACAGTGCCACCCTGCTCTGTCGCACAGTGCCACCTCGTGTCCTGCGCTCCGCTGGAGCCCCGGCAGGCAGAACACGGGCGCCGGAGCCCGGCGGGGTCTGGGGAGGATCTGGCTCCATCCTCGGCATGGCTGATGCAATTTCGCTCCATAAAAGCAGCTTGGGACCGGGAGGGGGCTGGGCTGGAGTGGGGACAGCGCTGGGGATGGTCGGGCTGTGGAATGAGCCGCAGTGGTTCCTGCGGTGGGGCTGTGCCTCAGTTTCCCTGTCTGAAGCATCAGGGTGTCCTTTTCCTCCCCGAGGTGCTCGGGAATCACAGCAGATGCTGCTGTAGCAGCTCCACCTCGTGTCCGAACCCGCCTCGTGCCCGGAGCCTGTTTTGAGATGGGACACCCAAAATCCACCCCCACATCCGCAGCAACATCCTTCACCTCCCAGCAGGCTCTGAAACCTCTCTCCCTCACTGTCACAGGAAGTTCAATATTTATGGGGTTTGAAGTTCAATATTTATGGGATTTTTAAAAATAGAATGTGTTTGGCTTAAATTCCATAATTGGGGCCCATTTCTGTGTCGTTTTTACAGCCCCCAAGGACCAGAATTGCCTTTTCCAGTTTGTTTTTCTCACCTGTTTTCAGGAAGCCCCTGGCACTGGGATTTCCTGGTCCCTCTCAGCCCCTGGGAGCTCAGGATGGGCCGAGTTGGGCTGGGCAGTGACACCACACGTGTCCCATTGAGCATTGCCCTGAGCTGGGATCTCCATCCCTGCTCCCCCAGCCCTGGGCTGTGCTGGGGTCAGAGCTGCCCCCACTGCCCTGGGCATCACTCCTGGGGGATTTTACCCCCAGAGCTGGGTCGTGGATGTCCTCTGGGACAGGGAGAGCCCTGTGCCACCTCCTGTGCCCTCCCTGGGCAGTGCTGCTCCTCCAGCTGGGACAGACACTTACCCCAGTCACAGAATTCACAGAATTCACAGAATGACCAGGTTGGAAGAGACCTCAAAATCATGGAGTCCAACCCAGCCCCAACACCTCACCTAAACCCTGGCACCCAGTGCCACATCCAGGCTTTGTTAAACACCCCCAGGGATGGTGACTCCACCACCTCCCTGGGCAGAACATTCCAGAACTTTATCACCCTTTCTGTAAAAAACCTTTTCCCTGATATCCAACCTGTATTTCCCTTGGGGCAGCTTGAGGCTGTGTGCTCTGGTTCTGCCAGTTCCTGGAGATGGTACCGAGGCCAGGGCAGGCGCTCTGGGGCTTGGAGGTGAAGCACACGTGGGAAACAGATGCTAAATGGGCAGGGTGACAAAGCACAGGCAGGAAGAGTGGCCTGTCCTGTCCTGTCCTGTCCGGAGAGCAGCACACAAAGAGCCACATTTCAGTGTGGGAGGGGGTGAGGCTGGAGCTGGCCCAGCTCAGCACAGGCTCAGCAGCAGCCCAGGGCATTTTGGGGTCCCCCTGCCCTGGTTTCAGTGGCTTTTCCTCCCTCCAGAAATGGCCTCACAAGAATCCCCCTCAGGGAGGTCATCTCTACCCTGCAGCCAGGTCTTTGAAGAAGGTGAAAATTTAAGGACAGCCCAGGAGGCAGAATTTCCTCCTGGCTTGTAGACAAGTGCCTGAGTTCACAGAATTCACAGAATTCCCAGAATTCCCAGAATCACTGGGTTGGAAGAGACCTTCAAGACCATTTAGTCCAACCCAGCCCCAACACCTCAACTCAACCCTGGCACCCAGTGCCCCATCCAGGCTTTGTTAAACACCCCCAGGGATGGGGACTCCACCACCTCCCCGGGCAGAACATTCCAGAACTTTATCGCTCTTTCTGCAAAAATCCTTTTCCTAATATCCAGCCTAGGCAGCTCATTTGTGGTGGAAGAGGCCATCAGGAGCTGGTGCTCTCTTTGTGGGAATTCCGTTGGCCAGAGATGGGTTCTGTGTGCTGAGCCACCTCTGCTCTGAGCAGCACAGCTGGGCACTGGAGCCTCTCAGGTACCAGGGCTGTTCCCTACAGGATGCCAGGGAGGTTGTGCTAATGCAAATGCCACACAGTGCCCTGGTGACTCCTCTGTGCCCCAGTGCCACCCCTGCCACGGCAGGGACACCTCCCACTGTGCCAGGTGCTGCCAGCCCCAATGTCCAGCCTGGCCTTGGGCACTGCCAGGGCTCCA
>JAWMQZ010000112.1:1866078-1879316 GCA_035584835.1 Tangara arthus | reverse complement strand
AAGCTGCAAAAGGCCTCAGAGACAGCAGAACTGTGATTGGAGCTAAGCAGCAGCCATGAGATTGGTCAGCAGAAAAACTATATAAGTAGAAAGTAAGGACAAATAGGATCCCAGCACAGGGTGGTCAAACCCATTGCTCATCCCCTCTGCTGCAGCAGTGTCAGGGCTCTGCTGCCCCTGTCCCCATCCCCATTCCAACTCCTATGTGATCTTGTGTCCAAAACCACTTCTTTAATGCTCCCCACCCACAGACAGCAAGTTCAGCCCCGGATTTGAGGAACACACCAGGAGGAATCCCAGCCTGGGAATGCCAGTGGCACCTCCCATCACCCAGCACTGCTCAGATGAGGAAAAAGCCCCTCAAATAACCAGGACAGCAGAGAGCTCAGCCTAAGCCGAGGATTTTTCACTGAGTGCACTAATTATGGTTAATTAAGGATTGCTGTGGCACAGGGGAAACTGAAGCACCGCTGGGTTAATCCTTGTGGAGAAGAAGGATGCTGGTTCTCCAACCTCTGGCTCTAAATCTGGTTTAAAAATCTCATTTAATGGAGAAATCTGGCTCTAAATATCATTTAATGGGGAAACCTGGTTCTAAATCTCTTTTAATGGGGAAAACTTTCTTGGCAATCAGAGGCCAGCTGTGGGCAGCTGTGTGATGAAGCCAGCAGGGCTGCACTGACCTCTCCCAGCCCTGAATTTGGGGTGAACATCCATGAAAAGCTGTGCTGAACCAAAGCAGGGCTCTGGGAGGTGCTGGGATGCAGGAACTGGGCTGTACTGACCTCTCCCAGCCCTGAATTTGGGGTGAGCACCCTCAAAGAGCTGTGCTGTGCCAAAGCAGGGTGCTGGGAGATACTGGGATGCAGGAACTGGGCTGTACTGACCTCTCCCTGCCCTGAATTTGGGGTGAACACCCATGAAAAGCTGTGCTGAGCCAAAGCAGGGCTCTGGGAGGTGCTGGGATGCAGGAGCTGGGCTGTACTGACCTCTCCCTGCCCTGAATTTGGAGTGAACACCCATGAAAAGCTGTGCTGAGCCAAAGCAGGGCTCTGGGAGATGCTGGGATGCAGGAGCTGGGCACTTCCAGCTCCATCCTGGATGGGGAGGGAAGGGAATGGGGCTGAGCAGCCCTGGGAGGGAGGGGAGTGCTGACTGCACTCGACAATGACTCATCCTGATGTGACACAGGAGATGTTTGAATTATTGAGGGCAGCTGCAGGGCTGGGGCCACGGCAAAGGATGGAACACTGGGAACACAGAGAGGACAGGGACACTGTCCTGGCTCCCTCCAGCAGGGCTGGGTTTGGATTTATGGTGAGGAACCCGCCCTCTCATCAGTGTAATGCAGGGTGGTGGGGCTGAGCACAGCTGGGAGGGACCTGACCCTCTGGGCTGCTCTTGGAAACCCAAGGAGGAGGCCTGGAGTGGGGTGGGAGAATGGGCTGGCTGCAAGGAGGCTTTGGGAATGGGATGGGACCACAAAATGTGGCTGGCTTCAAGGACCCAGGGAAATGGGTCCCTTTTTAGCCCTAATTTCCAAATTAGGCACTAGGGTTAGGGTTAGGGGTCAGAGAACCACACAACCTACAGCTCTGGAGTGCTGGGAATGGAAAAAGCACAGCAAGGGCAGCACAGCACTGTGCCAACATTGCTCTGTGCCCATCACTGCTAACCTGGGTCATTCCTGGCACTGGGGGCCTCAGCCACAGCCCCGAGCTGCCACTGGGGTTAGGGTGAGGGATCAGAGAACCACAGAGCTCTAGGGATACTGGGGCTGATGTCACCTGCAAATAAATATTCCCAACAGGAATCGGGGGGAGCAGCCAGAAATCCTGGCTCCCAACCTGGGATTCACCGTGACTTTGGAGCAAGCAGGTGGACAGTCTTTAGGAAAAGGCCATCCTGGAGATTTCCACATCTCAGCACAACTTCTGGCAGCCCTTTCCCCCTTCAGAGCCCAAACAACACACTTTAGAGCCCAAATTGTGGTATTCACATGCCCTCTGAATAGACAGAGATTCTGCATTCTCAGGATTCTCCTGAGAAAGGCTATAAGAGAAGCAGAGAAAAGAAGGATCAAAACAATTCTTATCTCATTTGCTGCTCCTGTGGAATGTTCTGGAGATTGTTTACCCAAGATGATTGCTTGGTTGGATTTTGGTGATGGTGTTTTAGATTCACTGATCAATTGGATCCACGTGTGTGTGTCAGGACTCTCAGGCAGAGGGTTTTTTAGTTAGTTAGTGATAGTTCTCGTTAGCGTAATATTCTGTAATATAGTTATAATGTAACAAAGTAATTAATTAGCCTTCTGATATCATGGAGCTCTGCACAGCATTCTTCCCACCCATCAGGCATCCTAGCACCAATACCAAATAACCCATTTTAGAGCCCAAATCTCCCCTGTCCTCTCCTGGATCCACACCCCAACACACAGCGAGGCAGGATTGGGTCACACCCCCTTCTCCAAGGGCTGATCCCTTCCTGTCGGGACCCAGGACATTCCTCTGGCTGCCCTGGGTGATTCGAGACCCTGGCAAAGGGCTCAGAGACCTTGGCACAGAGTCAAAAACACCTGTGCCTTCGATTTTAACTCATGGAAACAATTACCAACTTTGTGTGAAGAGTTACAAGCCACAAGAGTTTGAATAGAATGACAGTGAATTTGTCACAGGGTGAAAAAGTAGAATTTTGGGGATTTAGAATGTGAGTTCAAGAGACAAGATGGAGGAATCTGTGTTCTTTCTTCTCCTTCTTCTTGTCCTCCATCTTCTGCTGGGATGGTGACACTTCTGGATTGGTTTAGAGTAGAGACAGACTGTCTGACACAGGTGATAGGTATTGGAAAATTGTTGTAAATAAAGTACATGTAGTTTTTAGTATAAAAAGAGAACACTATAACACTGCCCTGGGGGCGGTCAGTGTGCCACAAACCAACCTGCTGGACAGATCTCAGGGGGTCAGAGAAAGAATGGAATAGATAAGAGAAAATAAAGAACCCTGAAAAGCAGAGCCGACGCATCTCGACTTTTTCTTCTGTCACGGGACTGGGAAAAAAGACTCTTTAATACCTCAGGAGCCATTTCAGCAACACCAAACCCGAGCCCATCCCTGCCCCATCTCTCACCTCCTCCATTGTTCTGGCAGAGGTTATTGTAAATAAAGTACAGGTAGTTCTTAGTATAAAGAACTAACACCACCCCAAGGGCAGTGACTGTGCCACAAACCAACCTGCTGGACAGATCTCAGCAGGTCAGAGAAAGAATGGAATAAATAAGAGAAAATAAACAACCTTGAAAACCAGAGCCGAGGAATCTCGACTTCATCTTCTGTCGCAGGGTTGGGAAAAAAAGACCCTTTAATCCCTCAGGAGCCATTTCAGCAACACCAAACCCCAGCCCATCCCTGCCCCGTGTCTCACCTCCTCCATTCTTCTGGCAGAGGTAGGGGAAGCGCCAGACGTTGCCCAGCCCCACGGAGTAGCCGATCTGCGCCAGGATGTACTGCAGCTTGCTGTTCCACGCCGGCCGGTTCTCCGCCTCCAGCTCCTCGTCCCCCTCCTTCTGCTTGTCCCACGCGTCCCCTGTCACGTTGAGGACGCTGCGTTTGTAGTCCACGGGCTCCTGGTGGGCCAGCAGGTCGGCCACCGACTCGGTGACATGCTCGCTGCTGTGCTCCCGCTGCGTCACCTTGCTGTTCTTCGGCATCGGGGCGGCCCCGGCGCGGGATCGGGCACGGAGGAGGAGGAGGAGGAGGAGGAAGGTCCCGCAGGGAGCAGCGCAGAGGGGGAGCTACAGCTCGGGCCTCACCTCCTCTTCATCAGCAGGACCTGTGTGGGGAAGGGGTCAGCCAGGGTCAGTTGGGTTTGGCTTATCTCCAGTGGCATGGTGGGACCTGCAGCACCTGGAGAGAAAGGTGTCCATCCCTGCAGCACCTGGAGAGATGGGTGTCCATCCCTGTGATTTGGGACCTGCAGCACCCAGAGAGAAAGGTGTCCATCCCCTGTGAGCTGGTGGGACCTGCAGCACCAGGAGAGAAGGGTTCCCCTGTGAGGAGAGAAGGAATCCCCTGTGATTTGGGACCTGCAGCACCAGGAAAGAAGGGTGTCCATCCCTGCAGCACCTGCAGAGAAAGCTGTCCATCCCCATGTGTGCTGGTGGGACCTGCAGCACCCAGAGAGAAAGGTGTCCATCCCCTGTGATTTGGGACCTGCAGCAGCAGAAGTGAAGGGTGTCCATCCCAGCAGCACCCAGAGAGAAGGGTGTCCACCCCCTGTGATTTGGGACCTTCACCTGAACCTGGAGGATCTCCAGCTCCAGGGATGCTGGACCAGGAGCAATGTTCTGGTTGAGAATTAGAGAGTGCCAGGATGGTTTGGGTGGGGAGGGACCTTGAAGCTCATCCAACCCCACCCCTGCCATGGGCAGGGACACCTCCCATAGACCAGGGACACCTTCCACTGCCCCAGGCTGCTCCAAGCCCTGTCCAGCCTGGCCTTGGACACTTCCAGGGATCCAGGGGCAGCCTCAGCTGCTCTCATCCATGGAGAAGAGCCTCTAGTGTCCCAGATAGAGGAGTTTCCCTGGGCTCCAGGGGACAGTGACAGGTGATGACAGGTCACATCCCTGTGACACCTCTTCTCCCCTCTAGCACCTCCAGCCCAGCAGCTGAACCCCACAAGGCCTGACACCAAACCCAGCCTCTGCCCTGCCTGTCCTGCTCCTTCCCCTCCTGACCATCAGCACAGCCCCAGCCTCGCTCCACGACAGCTTGGAAGCACTCAGGGCACAGTGACACGTGCCCAGGCTATCTCTGCGTCCCAGGAAGTTATCAGGAGTGACTGAAAAGCCTTGGAGCCTGATGCTAAATCTCCCCAGGCAGCTTTACAGCAGATAACAGCTGCAAAAAACAGCAGCAGCCAAGGCAAAGCCATCAACCCTGGCCCCTTCACTTCCCCAGCCTTCAGCGTGGTCAGGAGGAGCAATCCTGCACAGAAGTACCTCAGGAGGTGCTCAGAACCCAGCCCAGCCCTGCAGATTCCCCCCCGATCAAAAAATCGTGGGTTCATTGTGGAAATCTGCTCCACTGGGCTGGGCATCCCCACACTGGGAAAGCACCATGTCCCTGCTCTCCACACTGGGAGCACTGGGGTCAGATGGGGCAGCTCCCACCTTGGACCATGGTGCTACATCAGCTGGGGAGAAATCACAGAACTGCCACGATAAATCCCTCAGCTTGGAAAAGGGACCCTCCTGAAGAGCTGCACTCTCCTCTTTCCCATCCTCTCCATCTCTGCTCCCAGGGGACACCAGGCTGGTGCCCGGGCCATGGTGGTGCTGAGCTCAGAGACCTGACCCAGCCCAGCTGGGCAGCAGCGCCGCCTCCTCCCACCTGGGGGCTTCTCCAGAGCCATTCCCAGCTCTTCTCTCCTGTTAGAAGTAAAAAATCTGCCTTTTTTTTTTTTTTTTGATGAAAAAAGGGTTGCAGAGTGAAACCAGTTACACCAGTTGCTGCCAAGGTGAAGTTCTACCTGTTTGTTATTGTAATCACCGGTCGTTTTAGCTAATTGCTCCTTTTGTATCGGTAAGGCCCTGCCTGGGGCTAAGTTGTCCTTCTCCCTGGACAGTGAGAGGAAGGGACATGGAGCGGGGGGCATCAGAGAGAATGCGAAATAACCTCGGGACCAACATGCCATGGGAAGCCACCCCACCAAATTTACCGAAAAGATCCCAAAAACAATGAGCCAACACAGAATTAAGAGATCAGAGTGATGTCTGGACGTAAGGAACAAAGTACCGAGCCTGCAGAGATGCTGAGGACCTTTGTTGCCCCTCAACCTGAGCACAGACCTCAGCTGGAGCCAGGACCACGGGACGGCAAAACCCAAAAGTGGAAACGCGGGGCACAAACCCACAGTTCTCATAAGGACTGGACCCCGGGACCTCGAGCTGTTCTCTTTAGGGGACAAAGCTGCACGTTCCTCCTCCTCCGAGTCACCCTGGGAGTGACAACGGTGAAACCGCGGACCCGTCGATTCCCCCAACCTTGAGCTGATGAATTTCATTAAAGGCATTAAAAGGAGGAAACGTCTCCTGCTCTGTTTATCTCAGCCGGGCCATGGCGGTGCTCTGCTCGCAGACCTGACCCAGCTGGGCAGCAGCGCCTCCTCCTCCCACCCTGAGGGCTTTTCCAGAGCCGTTCCCAGCTCTTCTCTCCTCTTGGGCATTTTTGATCCAGCTCAGCCCACAATCCCACTCCTTTTCAGGGCTCTGGGTTCAGCCCAGGCAGCAAAGCCCATCAGCAAAGCACCGGGAGCAGGAAACCTCCCCCTCAGCCACCCTCACCTCGGTGTGTTCTCACCCCTGTCGGAAGTTCCCCCTTTGCCAGGCCCTGTTCCCATATGAAAAAAAAAAAAATCTATTTTCAACTGTCGGCTGCATCCGTTGCCAGGCAACCATCTCGGCTCCGCATCTTTCCTGGATCCGGCTCCTCCGGAGAAGCCGCTTGAGTTATTTAGTCAAGGCCAGGCCGGCGATGTTTAATTTCCTAACGAGGGCTCATTCACAGCAGCCGCTCGCCGCTCAATCGCGGCAATTACCGGCACGTGGCTGCCCGGGGCTGGAGCATCCTCAGCCGGGCGGGGATGGGCGCAGAGCACGGCCAGGGCCCCGCCCAGCAGCCGGGAAGGGGCAGGATTCCCATCAGGGCCGGCTCGGGCTCTGGGTGCATTTGTGCAGAGCTGCATAAATCACCCACGGGCTGTTTGCTGCTCCCTGTCTGCTCAGCAGCTCCTTCTGGGCACCAGGAGGACCCGGGCTTGGGGTTATGATATCTCTTTAGGCTCTCTAAAGCATCTCTTTAGGATCTTTAAAGTATCTCTTTAGGACCCCTAAAATATCTCTTTAGGATCTCTAAAGTATCTCTTTAGGATCCCTAAAGTATCTCTTTAGGATCCTTAGGCTCTCTAAAGTATCTCTTCAGGATCCCTAAAATATCTCTTTAGGATCTCTAAAATATCTCTTTAGGATCTCTAAAGTATCTCTTTAGTATCCCTAAAATATCTCTTTAGGATTAGGGAGAGAGCCAAGAAGATCCAGGATGTGCTGGCCAAGCCCCCAGAGTACAGTGGCCCACGGTGAGGGCACCCAAAGAGCTTTTTTGGGACACCCCAAGCCCTGGGAGGTGCCAGGTCCAGGGCAGGGGGTGCTGAGCCAGGCCAGCACCTCGGGGTCAGCACAGACCCCACAGCATCCCTCTGGATCTCAGCCTGCTCCTCTCCTTGGTTCAGGTCCCCCCAAGTTGTTCTGAGCTCTGAGAGGCACCAGGACACAGATCCTGCAGGAGCAGGGTCCTTCCAGCACCCACAAAGCCCCAGAAGCTCTCAGAGCCTTGAAGGACACTCCAGACAGCAACATTCCAAAGGATTTGGGGGCTCAGCAGGGCTGCTTTCATGGGATGGGCTCTCCAAACATTGGCAGGAGGGTGAAGGACAGGTACAAGTCTTCCTACCCCTGCCCAAGCTGAACTAGAGGGGAAAATTGAGCAGAGATCCAGATCCTGATCCTGGCAGTGCCCCACGGCTGCTTTGGGGGGTTCCTGCTGTGTCCCCACGGCTCAGCCCCAGCCTGGGCATGGCGGCGCTGCCTGGCAGAGATCCCAGCTGAAGGAGAGAGGATCATTCCTGATTCCATGAGCACACCCAGCCCTCACCATCCCCATCCCTGCTGGGAATGGGAGATGAGCCCAGGCAGAGCCTGCACGAAGCCACCAGCCCACACAGCACAGGAACAGGGCCCAGGGAAAGCCAGGTCAGCCGGGCTCTTCCTTCTCATCTCCCCAGCTTTTTGCACCAGCCCCAAGGGCTGCACCCTCAAACGAAAAAGCACAGCCCAAATCCATCTGAGAAAGGTATTTCTGCGCATTCCTTTGGTAGGAAAAGGGAATTTAATCAAAAAATCATCTGCCAAAAATAACAACCACCCTGTGAGAAAGACAAGGCAGATCAGCTGACGAGCAGGAGCTTTCCGGGCTGGAGCGAGATAGAAAACCCTTGTCACTGACAGATGGAGATTCAGCTTGTTTACTTAGTCCCCATGACCTTAATTTTCTTAAATGTGCATTTTTCTCTCTCTTTAGAAGACAGATTAGGGTCTTTCAGAGCCCATGGCTCGCAAGAACCTCACTCGTGCTGCCAGACCAGGGCTGCCTTTGCACCCGCAGCTTTGCCCAGGTAAAACCAGCACTGGTGGCACCCAGCTGGAGAGGGAACGTGGCTTTTGCCACAGCAGGACCTGGAAAGGACCAGTTTGTGCTGGTGTCTCTGCACAGGCATTACAAGGGGAGGGAATAACTCACCTCATCCTCCACCATGTCCCTATGTGCGTCCTTGAGTGGGATTCCCACTTCCCTGCTCCCAGTGAAACCTTCACACTGAACTCCTCGGACAGCAAACACCATTCCCTGAGCCCTGGGCTGACTACAGGGCTCCTGCTGGCACAAAGTGACAGTCCCCATCCCTGCCCAGGTGGCACAGGGTGACCCAAGCACCCCATCCCTTTGGACTGGTGTGGGAACCACCACAGCAGCAGATCCAAGGCACATGGCACTGGTTTGTCACGGGACAAACTGGATTTAACCCACCAGGGGAAGGGCAGGCATGGAGAAGCTCCTGCCTTGTCACACCCAGGGGTTTAATCCTGCTCAGAAGCTCCCATGGATCCCAAAGCAGTTATGGGGAAAAGCTGCTGTTTGGGGTGAATGAAGACTCCCCACACCCCCAGCCCTGGCAGCAGCATCACCAAGAGTGAGAGGAGGAGGGAAGCTCCTGCCTTGTCATACCCAGGGGTTTAATCCTGCTCAGAAGATCCCAACAATCCCAAAGCAGCCATGGGGAAAAGCTGTTATTTGGGGTGCTATTTGGGGTGAATGAAGACTCCCCCAGCCCTGACAGCGGCATCACCAAGGGTCAGGAGAGGAGGGAAGCTCCTGCCTTGTCACACCCAGCGGTTTAATCCCTGCTCAGAAGCTCGCATTGATCCCAAAAGCAGCCATGGGGAAAAGCTGCTCTTTGGGGTGACCCCAGACCCCCAGCCCTGGCAGCAGCATCACCAAGGGTGAGAGGAGGAGGGAAGCTCTGAGCCACGTGTCCTGGCTCTGCCCATCCTTGCTTTCTTGGGAAGGCAGCTGGGGAGCAATACCACGCTGGAAATGTGTCAGCAAAGCTTTCAGCTGGGCCTGGGAGAGCAGGGGAAGGCAGGGAGGAGATGGGGATTTACAGCAGAGCCCAATGAGAGCAGCAAACGTGCTCCGGGTCCAAATGATGGGGTGCAGTGGAATCTCTCCTCTCCTGTGTCCAAATTCTACATTTGTCCCTCATTTGGGTCCAGAAAGGAGAAACTGAGGCAGGAAAAGCCACAAGATGAGATTGGGTGAATTAAAAATGAGCATTTCAACCCCTGGGGGCTCTGCTGGTCCCTCCCTGCCCCAGTATTACCGTTTCTCCCCCTTCAGCTTCCACAGAAATCCCCCACAGCTCCTAAAGGAGAGGGGAGAGATGTTCCTGGTGAAGCACCCAGCTCAGCAGGCCTGGGAAGGTCCAGCTCACCCCATCAAGGTCACAGAGCAGGGGAAGGAGGGAGGAGTGGGGACAGAGCAACCGAGGGATTTCGGGAGGTGGAAATGTACTCTCAGCTTGGGGCTGGGAGAGCTGAGCATCAATTTGCAGCTCCTCATCCTCCCTGACACACACAGAGCCAGGGAAATACTGCACCCAGGGCAAGGCTGCTGGCTGGGGTGGGGAGCCTGGCCCAGGGAGGAGCAGGGACAGATCCAAGGTCACCAAGGAGCAGGGGAGGAGGGAAGGAGCACGGATCCCTCCTGTCCTCCCTCTGGGCTGCACAGCCCCGAGCCAAGGGAAGGAGACCTGGATGCTCATCCCACTTTGGCCCAGGTCATGAGAAAACCAGCTCCAGGCCCCTTCCTGCTGCTCCCTGAGGTCAGGAGAGGCTCTGTGCTGGGGTGGGGATGGCCCTGGCAGAGCTGGTCCTTTGGGAAGCATCCTGCTCCTCCAAGCCACAGGAAACCAAGGGCAGGGCCCTCCCAGCACATCCAAACTTCTCCTCAAAGCCCCAGAAAGAGATTTCTGCCCAAGGCAGAGTTTTTTGCAGCTCTGCCCACCCCTGCCCTGCTCCGAGGACCTTCCCACAGCCTCCACCACACAAACCTCCCTTTTCCACCAGAGAGGCTGGTCCAAGACACCTCCATCTTAAATTTGCTCCTCCCTGCCCGGCCTGTGGCTCCTCAGAGGAAGGGTTTTACCATCTGGGCTCATTAGGGCCGCTCCCATTGTCCCCTCGCTAAAAGGAGCCCTGCTAATGTGCGGAAAGGACACGGGGTGACTCAGTGCCACCAGGGCTGTCCCCTCCTCACACCGACCGCTGGGGAGGCACGAACTGCACCTGGGGTCGGTGTCAGAAGGTGACAGAGCACGGGAAGCATCCCAGGGCTGGCTGGGGCTGAAGGCAGCCCGGCCTCTCACATTTCCCCCCGCGGGGCCGGAGCCGCTCCCCGTCCTTCCCGTCCCGCTTTAGCATCGTGACACAGGAGAGCTGATGAATCAGAGCTGCCCCCGCTTCTGTCTTACACCCACCCCGCTGGCTGAGAGCGCCCAGATGTTATAAATAACCCCAAATTCCCCTCCAGCAAAGCAGGGCTGGGGCTGCACCAGCTCTGCCCGGCCCAGGGGTCTGTCCCACCCCAGAGGGACACGGCTGGCACCTGACAGCCGCTCCTGTCCCCAGGAGGTGCCGAGGAGCCTCCGGATGGGTTTTACTGATGGGGCACGGGAGGAGCAGCCCCGGCAGTCGGGTTTGTCACGAAGCTGTGAGCCCGTGGGTTCACGGGCTTAGGGCTCCTTTCATGTCTCGTTCGGCAGCATGAAAACACACACAGCTGCAATAACGTACACCAGAGCAAAGGCAACCATCATATGATCCCTTCAGGGCTCGGTTTGATTCACCAGATGATCGTTTTCCACTTAGACCTCAGCGATCCATTGTAACTCACCCACTCCAGCCAAAGGTCACTCAAGGAGCCCCAAACCAGCCGAGATTTACCCTAAAAAGCAACAAACGGCAGCATCCAAAGCCCGCTGTGAGTGCTGCTTTTCCCCGTTGTAATTCATGGAGCTGCTGCTACGTTTGTAAACAAACAAATCCAAACCCAGCCCGGGATGGGGTAAAAGCAGGACTGCTGCTCCCAGGGCAATGATTTCACCTGGACGTGGGCAGGTCAGCGTCTGATTTGGGGTGAATCTGATCCTCGTGACTCCAGCTCTGCTGGAACTCCAGATTCCTGCTCTCTGCAAGCCTGAAGTGGAGTCACTCCAGGTTTAAACTGAACCCTTTTATCCCTACTGATTTCAGCAAAGCCATCTCTACTCCATCTTAGTGGACAGCTCAGACCCACATTTTATTTCCCTTGGAGCAGTCACAACCCCAGCCAGGTTCCTTGACCTAGTCCTGACACCTCTGGAGAAATATTCACAAGGAACTCTCCACCCTGCCCAGAATAGCTCAGCTGCCGCCGTGCTCCAGGTTTCTTTCCTCCCAAGACCAGAAATAGTTACATCAGCTCCTGATGGATTGGAACCTCAGGTGCTTCAGACACAAGGCGTGATCCAGGGAGCAGCATTTCACCTTCTGGGTCCTCTACAAAGAGCTGCGAGCAGATTTCTCAGCTGGTTTGAGCCTCACATTCCCAGAGTGATGGAAATTTGGACCAGCCCAAAAAACACACCTTTGGGTTTATCCAGCATGCACAGAGGGGGCCAAGGGCTCCCCACACCCAATCCTGGGAATTTCACAAAACCAGGACCCCAAACCCCATTTTCCACCTCAAACCCAACCATCCACACTCAAAGAGCGGCACAAAAACAAAAGAAAGGGCAACCCCCCCCTCGCCCCCACCACCACCACCACTCCAGGGACCAGGACTGAAATATTCATTGCAGCCCAACGCTTTCTCCTCTCCCAATGTTATTGTCAAGGTCAACCTGGAGGCTGCATTCCCACCCATGCTCAGACGGGATGAGCCCCCCCAGCAGCAGGAGCCGGGCAGGAACCCAGAGCCACCCCCGGCGGTGCCCCCCCAGCCCCTGGAGTGCCTCCAAATGTCCCCCCAGCCCTGGATGCCGCCGCCCCGAGGGCCACGCCTGATGCCTCCAGGCTGGGCTGTCCCCTCCATTAACCTCACCCGGCTCTGAGCATCGTTTCCCCGCTGGGGAGGGGGCACCCAGCAGGGCGGGGATGGGGGGAGCATCCTCACCTCGGCGCTGCGGCGGCTCCCGGGGAGGATGAAACCGACCCGATTCCAGGAGAAACTGGCCCGGTCCTGGAGGAAACAGCGCAAAATTCCCGGCAGAAATCCCCCAAATTCCCGGCAGAAATCAGCAGGGGAGAGCGAGGAGGTTGCAGGGAGCCGGGCAGACGGGAGCGGCAGCGGCCGGGAAAGGCGGGCAGGGCTCGGGAAGGGCTCGGCGGGGATGCTCCGAGGGACCGGCGGCTCCGCTCCGCCGCCCGTCCCCGCCCGCCCCGCCGCCGCCCCGTGGATGCGCGCTGGGCTCGCCCGGCCCCGCCGGAGGGAGGCAACTCCGAGCGGCTCCCGGGAAATCAGGAGAGAAAAAGGGGATAGAAAATTTAAAAATAAGAGAAATATTAAAAAAAAAAAAACTCAACGCGAAGGGACACGCAGCCCCTGACGCAGGCTTGAGTCACCAGGGCTGCGCGTCAAAGCTGGGGTGCCCGGCCACCCCCCCTGCAACGAGGGAGGCTCTGGCAGGCGAAAAAAAAGTAGCGTCGAGTCCTGGCACAAAGGGGTGGGTCTGGTCTTGCTGTGGGGAAAAGAAAATCCCTTGAAAATGGCCCTAAAGTGCGGCCCCGGGAGGAGCTGGCTGCTGATTCCCCCGGGGGAGGGAGGGTTTGGGGGGTTTGGGAGCCCCTTTCCCTGATTTATTGTCAGAGGCTTCTGGGGTGGTTTGCATTGGAAGGGACTTTGGTGATCGCATCGTCCCAGCCCTGCCATGGCAGGGACACCTTCCACTGCCCCGGGCTGCTCCAAACCTGTCCAGCCTGGCCTTGGACACCTCCAGGGATCCAGGGGCAGCCACAGCTGCCCTGGGCACCTGTGCCAGGGCCTGCCCACCCTCACAGGGAAGGATTTTTTCCTAAAATCTAATC
>JAWMQZ010000112.1:1817187-1838574 GCA_035584835.1 Tangara arthus | reverse complement strand
ATCCATCCATCCATCCATCCATCCATCCATCCATCCATCCATCCATCCATCCATCCATCCATCCATCCATCCAGTGCTCTGAGTTCTCGGACATTCCAAGCTCCCCTTTCCCTTCCTGCTCTTCCCAGGTCCTCCCCCACCCTGCCCAGCCGACCCCTCCAGGCTGGGCTCTGGGGCAGGCAAGGAGCAGCCCCTGGAGCCCATCTGGTTTTTTGTGGCTCCTGCGGCGCTCTCGGTGCTGTCACCTCTCATTCATCCTGACAGGCGCAGCCGTCACCACCAGCCTGATCCCTTCAAGCCCTGATGGGGACAATCCTGTTATGGGAAAACAAGAGCTCCTGCTGATGTGCCTGTGGGGAAAGCAAAAGGCTCTGCAAAGCTGGGAGGAGTGGGAAGCACATGGGAAAGGGGGAAACACTCCCTGGGATCCTTGAAGGGGTTCCTTGGGGTCCACCTCCCTTTCCCTGGTTGCTCCAGGTGTAAAGCCATCCCAACATTCCCAATCAACCAATAAACCAGCAAAGGGAGAACTGGGGGGGTATTTCCAACCCCTGAGACCCTGCCACAGCCACGTGCCTCAGTTTCCCTTTGGAAAGAGGGGCCTTTTGTCCCCTGGCGTTGGCTCCATGATGGGACTGTGAGGATAAGGACACATCCAGCGCTCCTCACCAAGCAGCCTGCAATGCTGGAGAACCCCTGCGAGCTCCATTCCACGTCTGCCTGGAAGCAGGAGCAGTGGGAAAACGCAGCCCTGCCCCTGCAGAGCCCCGGCTCGGCTCCTTCCCCCGCCACCAGCCACCAAAAAAATCCCGATTACTTTCAGGTGTTGGCCAGTTAATAAAATCAATCTTCCCTCTAGGAAAAAGGAGGTGTGCAGGGGGGGATTTTTTTTTTTTTCCAAAGGCTAAACACAAACCAGAAGGCAGCAGACTCCAGAGCGCTGGCTCCGCTGTCCTTTCGGGACACACTTGGAGACACTCGGCTTTATTTCTTTTCTCTTGTTTCACCCCAAGAAAAAAAAAATCTTCCTTAATTTTTAGGAGTTGTTATGAATTTATCCCAGGAATCCCAAGGTGATGCCATCCCACCAGCTTGGCCACGGGGAGTTTCTCACGTTGCTGTTTTGCTACAGATTTTTCCGGAGAAAACTTTTTCTTTCCGTGCAATAAATTTTCCACTTACATTTTTTAAGGGAAGAAAATGTTTTCCGGTGCTTTCGCTGCCTCTCTGTCAGGAGTGATTACTCCCAGATTTATTGGGACTTGCAAAGGAGGCAGCAATACCTGGGATCTTCGAACCTTGCCGGGATAATGATGCAGGCAGAGCTTGGCAGCCTCAGATCTGATTTATGGAGCAAGATTTCACCCGTCCCGGTGCGTATAATTTACTGGGATCTGGAAGTGGCTCATTAGGGAACGGGATGAATAAATCCATCAATCCCCCGGGGAGGGGAAGGGCTTTGTCCAGCTCTGCTTGCAAATCTCAGGGGGAATTGGGGTTTTCCTTGGTGGCAGCTGGGTTGGGAGCAGGGCCCTCACCGGAGCGATTCGGCATCTCCAGCACAGCACAGGGATGGAAATGAACCCTTGGGGTGGGGGAAAAATCATCCTGGAACATCCCCAGGCACCCTGAGGGTCCTGGGTGGGAATCAGGGGGTGCTGAACCCCCGGCTCCACGGATCCCAAACGAGCAGGGGAAGCTGGAGCTGGACGTGTTTGCTCCCACAAAGCCAATTTTGGGAACGGCTCGGATTTATCCCCAATCCCTCCCCGGATCACAGGGTTGTTTCAGTCCTTTTGCACTGCACAGCCAGGAGCTAAATTTCCCCCAGCCCTCCCAAATCATCACCTCCCTTTTGCTTTTTTCCCCCATTTCCAGCATTTTCCAGCCATTTTCCAGATAAACTCTGCCCAGGGGTAATCGCATGGAAATTCGGAATAATGGAGCCCAGAGCAAGAGGCTCAGCCCTGCACTAATGATGGGAATAAATTATTTCCCTCAGGGAATAAATTCCCCCCACTCCCCAGGAATTAATTCCCCCAAACCAGGCCATTGCACATCCCATAGGAAGCACAAATCCACATAACTCCCAAATTACTCTGATTTACACCAATTTCCCCAGCGCTCGTGTTAATCCAGGGGCTGGATACTGCTCCTGGTTCTGTAGATCTTAAATCCAAAGTGATCCCACTTAATTTAACGCCAATATTTGAGACTTACAGCTCTTAACAGGTTCAAATTAAAAACTCTAAAGGATTCAGATCCTACCGCTTCCCAGCAAAGCAATTTTGCAATAAATTACTTCAATCATAGATGGAATAAATTCCCTTTAATCCCTAGCTGCTTTCCTGATTTTCCAAGCACTATCAGGTTTTTAGGAGTCAAAAGAACTATTTTGCTCCCAGTTCCACAGCTTTTACTGGGATTAAATGGCATAAACATTAATAAACATAAACTTCCAGCCCAGCATCTCTCCTGAATCCCACCCACTGCCGGCTCGGCTCGCTGCCGCTTCCAGGCTTCACTTCCACCTTTATTTTTAATATAATAAATATTTTTGGAGCAGCTGGAAGGAAAACAAGGCTGAACTTGCCATCCTGAAGTACTTCCCAAAGCAGCCTGGAAATTCCCCACAGGGATGAAGGACAAATCTTTCCTTATTAAAGCAAAAATCCAGCGCAGCATCGGGAGAAGGGATCCACGGAGCCCCCTCTGCCTCGCGGTGTAAAATTGAGTTGATGGGCCCAAATTACCCAGGGGTGGAATTCTCTGACTGCAAGGAAGGAGCTGGATCCTCTTTTAAAGCAGCCCAAGGGGTTTAAACTGATCTATTCCTGCAGCTCCTCGAAAGGCCACTACTTAAATTCATAAAAACTTAGAATTTTATCCAGCAGCGGCAAAAAAAAAAAAGTTTTGATACTGGTTTGAATTGGGATAAAATAACGATAATTTTAATTTTCCTTTCTTTTATTTCCTCCTAATCTTTCTCCTTGAAATGCAAAGGAAAAGTCCTTGAAAATCGAAGGAAAACCCCTTGAAATGCAGCAGAAAACGAAAGCGCCGAGCTCGGCGCTCCCGCCGGGTGAATCCCGTGCCGCGTTTGTTTTCACCGGATTCGCTCCCTCGGTCGTTGTTAAATCGTTAATTCACGGCACGGTTTGACGCCAAACGCTGCTCCTGAGCCAGCACCGGGACAAAACCAGGAGCGTCGATATGTCAACAACACAAAAAAACAATGAGGGAAAATTGTTAAAAATTGAATTTTTACGAAATTCGCTGTTTTCCTGGGAAAATTCCCTCCTTTCCAGTGCTGTGTGTCCATCTGTTATCCCCCCTTGCTGCAACCAAACGCTTTGTACGTATAAATTTCAAAATCTCCATGTATTTATACAAATTTAGGGATTTATGCAGTTACTTGCATGTGATTTCCACATGCTCATCCTTATCTTTCTGTCATCCAGACACAAAATTCCATTATTTTAGTGTCCCTGTGCTGAGAACATAAAGTAACATGGAAATACACTGGTTTGGGGCAAAATAATTATATTTGCATAGGATTAACTTCTTCGGGAATATATCAGAATAGCTATAAATACGTATTTTTATATAAATATGAATTAATATTTAAATATTGTTCTATATAAATATGCATGTATCAATATGGAATTACAAAATTACAGAATCATGGAACGATTAAAACTCATCTCATTTCACTCCCTGCCATGGCAGGGACACCTTCCTCTATCCCGGGTTGCTCCAAGCCTGGTCCAACCTGGCCTTAAATATTTCCTGGGATAGAAAAATACTAAGAATATATAAAATAAAAATGTTACATAATTAATATTTAATTAATTCAACATAGAACAGTATTTATAATAATTTATAATATATATATGGTATGTATAATAATATACAATCCACACTGATTTATATTAAATATATGCTATTTATATAAATAGTATACTATTTATATTTTTATATATTTTATATATTTTATATATTTATAGTATACTATATAGTATGTAGTATATTTTATATACTATTATATACATATATACTCTACTATTTATATTATATATATAATATAAATCTGTACTATTTATATCTAATATTAATATATTGGATTAAGGTATTTTATAATATAATACGAATATTTAATTTATATTTAAATTACATCTCCAAACCTATTTCCGTGCCTGTAAAACACGTGTGTGACCCCGGGGCATGGTGATTCCTTGTGGGTGGATATTTGTGTTTGCACTTTGGCTTTTTTGGAGTCTGGATCATTCCCTGCATCGTCAGCCTCAGAAAACAACAAATCCAGCCTGGATCTGCGATCCTGAGGGGTTTCCAGCCCCAGCTCCCACTCCCTCACCCAAAACAGCCTTGTGACCAGCAAGGGATTTTATTTCTCTCGATATAAAATACATATAAAAATCACTTTATTATTTCCCCGGGGAATTCAGTAATTTTTCCTGCCACCAACATGAACGTTCCTGAACAAAACCCAGCGGTGGGCTGGGATGAAGCTGTGCAGTGAGCTGGACACCAGGATCAGAGGTGTTGGGGATGTTTGGGAGGTGGAGAAGGACGTGCAGATGGACAAGGACAGAGGGTCAGGGAAAACCAAACCTAAGGAAGGGCAGAGATTCCCTCCAGTGCCCCAGGAGGGGTGTCCTGGGACAGGGATGGGTGTCCCCGGGACACAGAGGGACAGGGATGGGTGTCACTGGGACAGGGATGGGTGTCCCCGGGACACAGAGGGACAGGGATGGGTGTCACTGGGACAGGGATGGGTGTCACTGGGACAGGGATGGGTGTCCCCGGGACACAGAGGGACAGGGATGTTCCCAGACTGAGCAGAGGATCCCACTGGCACCCCGAGGGGTGCATCCCCTGGGGATGGATCCCCTCAAATATGGATCTCCCTGGGGATGGATCCCCTTGGGAAGCAGGGGAAGGTCCTGGATCAGTCCAGCCTTGGAACAACAGCAGAGGAGCAGCAGCGTGGCCCTGGCTGAATCCCACATCTTCCTCAGGCAAGGGAAGGAGCCCATGGGCATCCCCCAAGTGCCCATCCCTCAAAGGACAGAGGGAATGGCTTTTGTCGTGCTGTTCCAGATCCTTCTGCCCACACATGGTGCTTCCCCAGGCTGAGAAGAAACAGGAATTCTTTTTGCCTGGGGTTGAGAGGAGCAGCAGGGCTGGAGATCATCCTCCAAGCCCTGCTCCAAGCTCGGCCAGGAAACACCCAGCGGAGCCGGGAATGCTGCGGGAGGGAGGGGCCTGCAGGGCCTGATCACCCTTCGGACAGCTGTCCCCAGACTGTCCCTTCGGCCACCACCCTGAAGCTCCCGTGTCACACGCAGCCACGCTGAGCTGAGCTCGGGAAAACTGCAACTGGGGAAACTCTGCAAGACCCCTCCAAAGGTTTCATATCCTTATACAATTATTCCTTTTTAAAAATTATTATTTAAATATTATAATTGCTGCAGATGCCCTGAACATCCTAGACAACCTTTTAACTTTTAAAGAGTCCTAAGTAGGATTAGAAGCAATGTAAATATTACAGAAATCTTCCTTTCCAGAGCTTTTCCTCCACAGCCTCCCAGGAACGGGCTTTAGTCCCAAACTGCCAAAAACAATAAAACCCAACTGCCCTTGAGGAAAAGCTGGACCTGGATGTCCTCATGTCCCCTGGCTGAGCCTCGGGCTGGGAGGGAAATGTGACCTCGGGGAAGGAGCAGGAGCGCCGGGCACGGCTCCATCCCCGCCAGCATTGCCGGGGCTCCGGGAGCGCTGCGGAGCCTCGGCTGGGGAGGGATGGATGTTCCTGCAAACCACAGAGCCCTGCAGAGCCTCCCTGCCAACTGCAGAGCTCTGCTCTTCCCAGGGGAGGAGAGGCAGCGCTCAGGGATGGCGGGAGACAGCGGGAAAGCAAAAGGGATGTGAAAAGGGAGGGGGAAAAATCCTCCTAGCAAGCGGGAGACAAAGCAAAACCAGCTTTTCCCTACAGAGGAACCCATCAGAGTCCTCCTGCCTCTCCTGGTGGCTCTCTGGTGAGGCTCACTTGGTGGAAGATCCAATTAAAACCGGGCCACAAACGGTCATTAATTAAAACTGGGCCACAAAAGGTCATTTCCATGCAAGAGCCGGCCCAGCAGCTCTTCCCCTTACGGAGATGGAGTCGGACTCCGTGACGTTGTGAAAAGTTTCTCCTGGAAGCTTTCCGAGTTGATGGGATCATTCTTTGCCCAAAAATAAGCTGATCCATGGAAAATGAGCCCCAGAGAGCGTCAGGAGCAGCACGGGGAGTTCCCTGCTGCAGTCAGTCCCACACTGGCACCCACCCATGGTGCCCCAGGAAGGGGCAGCACTTTTCAGCCTTTCCCTGATCCCAAAGCACCCACCCCAAACATTCCCACACCCAGGAGAATGAGGCACCCAGCTCTGGCTCTACAGAGCAGGGCAGAGGGCTGGTGGCAGGTTCAGAAGGAGATCCTGCGGGTCCTGGTCCTCATCCTGCCCACTGGAAGAGCCAAATTCCTCAGCAGCTCCAGGAACCAACACAAAGCCCCCAAAATCTCACAAACCTCGTGCTGCCTTCAGCTCCAAACACCCCAAATCCCACCAGCCCAAGACCTCTGCACTTGCCAGGAGGGTCCCAGCAGTCTCTGGAGCCTGGAAAAGCAGCACCCCCTAAACCAGCCTGTCCTGGAGCAGCACATGAGGACAAACTCATCCCTCTGCCATTAAATTCCTTTAAGTGCCAGCACTAAAACTGGGAGAGCAACCTTAAAAACTAATAAGCCTTTCCAGGAGTTATGTTATGTTTAATAATATTTAATGACCTGTTGTGAGCCAGAGGCCTCCCAGTCCCTATTTAGCCATAATTTACAGCACCCTGTGAGCTGTGGACAGTGGAACAGGGAAAATCCTGGCAGCTCCAGCTGCTGCAAAGGGAAAGTGTCAGGGAAGGCTTGGGATGCCCAGGGAGCATTGTGGGCATGAAATGGGTGCCCACCCTGCAAGCAGGGAGCCAGATCCTCTTTTAAAGCAGCCCAAGGGGTTTAAACTGATTTATTCCTGCAGCTCCTCGAAAGGCCACTACGTTAATTTGTAAAAACTTGGAATTTTATCCAGCAGCGGCAAATAAAAAATGTTGTTTGGATACTGGTTTGAATCGGGCTAAATAATGTTTAAAGAGGGGGCATTGCATGCTCAGACCCCTCTGTGCACAGCCAGCCCCTCACAGGATTCTGAGGGAATAATTTTGAGTCCAGGATCACAACGCAGCATTTCTCACCAATGCAGTTTCCCTGAGCAGGGCTGGAAAATGCAGCTGTGATTTACACCACAAATCCACCACTCTTGCATCAACAACGGCTTTCCAATGACCAAACAACACATCAACCCCTGCCAAGACACAGAGGTGACATTTACATCAGAAACTCTTTGAAATGGGATTTTCTCGTGATTCCAGATTTTCACCGTGCCTGGGTAACAAAGTCCTGCCCCAGCAGCAGCAATGGGAGCATTAATGTTATTTATGGTCAGTGTTATCCCTTGTTCTGCTGTCTTACATCACACATCTGGGATCCCCCGGGTTCCTCCCCACCTCTTTTTGCTGCTCACATGCAGCTCCTCCCCTCCCACCCCTGCAGGTTATTTTTTCATACACCTGGAGCAAGGAGTGGTGCCCAAAAATGAACTGAAAGTGTTGAAAAACAGCAAAACCCATCAGATTTCCACTTAGTTCTCCAGGTCCCTTATTAATTCCTTCTCCAAATCTTTGAATTCCAGATCTTTCCCCTCGTTTTGCACACAAACGCCCCCAAATCTGAATCCTCCCCCAGGCAAGCCAAACCTCCAGCCCTGGCGAGCAGAGGAGCAAAATGCAGGAAAAGGAGGGGGGGGATAAAGAAGTCTGAGCTCTGATCCACCCCAGTGCCTGATGCCAAAGCCAGACCCAAGCTGGGATGAGGGGATCCAAACCCTGGGTGTGGGAGCACCAGCAGGGACGCAGGGGGAGCAGGGGGGACCCCCTTGGTGCTGGGAGCCACCAGGCACAGCAGGGCCAGCTCCAGGGACACTGTGGGATCCTGGCTCCCACGTCCTGGGGCCACCACCACCCCTGCCTCCATGTCCCAGGGTCACCATCACCCCTGAACCAGCCTGTCCTGGGGTCACCATCATCCCTGAACCAACCCACCCAGGCCTGGCTTTGGTTTTGGGCAGGGAAAGGCTGCAAAGGGACTCTGTAGAGCTTGTGAAGGGGAAAATAAACCCAGGCAGTGGCAGGGAAATGGAAGTTTCTCCCCTGCCTGGCGTTTCTTGCTGCTATCAGCAGTGAGGGATGGAGTTTGGAATCAAAGAAGAGCCCTGGGTGTTTGGTGGAGCTGGGAGACCCTGGGAGAGCAGGGAGGGGGGATGTGACCCACGCGGGACAGCGTCCCCGGCGGGGCAGGATTTGGGATTAGAGGGTTAACCCAGAGCCTGGCAGGACGCACGTGACCGGCTGGGGGCTGGGGGTGTGCGGGCTGGGGGGGCTGCGGGCCGACCCCTCCCTCCCCATCACCCCCCCATCCCCGTCCCCCTCCTCCCTGTGTCCCGCACAAAACCCGCTCCCGCGGACCGTGCCCGTCCCCTCCAACCCGCGCCATGGACACACCGGGCTGCCCGGCCTTCCCCCCGCCTCGCCGGCCCGGGGGTCCCCCGGGGCTCCCCCAGCCTCCCAGCGCCTTCGCCCTCGGTGCTCCGGGGCCGCACCGGCGGCCGCCGCCGCTCAGCCCCCGGCCCGGCCGCTGCCCGCGGTACCCGGGGGTGCCCAGCCCGGGCCCCCCCGCCGTGGCCGTGCATGGGAAGCCCCCGTACCCGCCCGGGGCTGCAGGTACCGGGGAGCGGCGGGTGGATGGGGGGGCCGGGGCTGCCGACCCCTGCCGGCCCCTTCTGCTTCTCTTCCCCCTCTCGGGATCCGCTGGGAGCCCCAGCCCTGACCCCCCGAGGGTGTCATTGCGCTGACACGCTCCCCGGGGCTGCTCCGAGGCGGCGATGTCGCGATATGGCCCCGTCGGGGACAACCAGGGCGTTCCCCGACGGGAGCCGGAGCCGGGAAAGGCCGGCGCTGCCGAGCGTCGGCAGCTGGGCTGTGTCGCGACAGAGACCGGGGTCTCCGGGCCGGTTCCCGTTCTCCAGAAACAGCGGGGGAAGGGGGAGAAAAAGCGGCGGGAGAGACCCGGGCCCGCTGCCGCGACGGCGGGTACGGCCAGGGTGGGGAACGGCGGGTCCCCGTTCCGGGGATGGAGAACGGCGGGTCCCCGTTCAGGGGATGGAGAACGGCGAGTCCCCGTTCCGGGGATGGGGAACGGCGGGTCCCCGTTCCGGGGATGGAGAACGGCGGGTCCCCGTTCCGGGGATGGGGAACGGCGGGTCCCCGTTCAGGGGATGGAGAGCGGCCGCGCTCCCGGAGGAGGCTGCAAAGTCCCGTCCGGCCGCCGACTCCGCTTCCCGGAGCCCACCGGGCAGGACCGGCGGCAGCAACCGCGGTGCGACCGCACGGACGGGCCCGGGGCTGCGGGACCTAGGGGAGGCCGAACTGCGGGGCTGGCAGCGCTGCCCGGGGCCCGGTGCCCGCTCCGGAGCCCCAGCGCTCCTGGTGTGTCCGCTCCGGAGCCCCAGCGGTCCCGGTTCCCTCGGTGCCCGCTCCGGAGCCCCATCGGTCCCGGTTCCCTCGGTGCCCCTCTCCGGGCAGTACCGCTCTCGTTCCCAGTACCGGGCTCCGGCTCTCCCGGTTCCCCGGCTCTCCCCGGAGCTCCAGAGCACCCGGTTCCCCTCAGCCCGGGTGTCCCGGGGCTCCGTGGCCGTCCCTAGGCTCGGAAAGGACCCAGCTCGTTCCGGGCTTCTCCCGCCGCTCCTTTGCGCTCTCCCAGCCCGGCCCGTCGGGGGCTGCTCCGGGCTCCCACTTTCGCTTTAATTTTATTCCCCCGCTTCTACTTTAATGGAAGAAGCAAGAGGCAGAGCCGCGGGGGCGATGGGAACCAGGTGGGACCCGGCAAAGCCGCCTCGGGGAACAGGTAGAAAAAAACCCGAAAAGCCGGGAAAAGCCGTCAGGGAGCTCCGGGAGGGCCCCGCTGCAGCGATTACCTGCTCCAACCGCGACCGGGGGATGCTGCCGACCCATGGGTGTTTCCTCCGGTTCCTGGGAGTCCTTCCCGTGCCCCCATCCCTTCACTAATGATCCTTTTGAGTTCCTTCCCCTCCCCATTATCCCAGGAATTGTACAGCTGTTTCCCAGCTGCCGCCTTCCCCAGCGCCGCCAAACATTTCGGGGGGTGTCAGTTTAGGAAGGAGTGGGAGAAAAATATCTGTATCTTCCCTTTGTCCCCCGGTGCCGCCGTGTTTGTTTAGCTACGTGCCTGTATCCCGCTCCTTCCTGCCTTTTCCTTCTTTCTGGCTATTTATTTATTTGTCTCCAACGCCAAAACCCGTGGGTCACTTGGAAATGCTCCGCGTCGCCTTTGAAAAAAGAGGGAACAAAACCCCAAACTCGATACTTTATGCAGCAGGATTTTATTTTGGTCACTTTTTCCCTTAATTTTGGTTATATTTGGGTCTGCTCTTTGGTGAGATTTGGGTTTGAATCATTAAAACCCTCCAGGCCAGCGGCTGAGCCAGTTGGAGGCCAGAGCAGGGAGGAAATGGCAATTCAGCCTCATTCCTTTGCCTTATCCATGACCAGACAGGTCGGTACTGAGAGGGACCAGGAGGAATCACCCCCCCCAAACCTCCCCCCAAATTACAATTCCTCATTAATTCAAAGCAGCTGGATCAGGGCTTGGCAGCTCCATAGCCCCCAAATTGCCTTAATTAGAAAACAACCAAAAATCCAAAGTGAAAGGCTGGAAAAGGCCGTGCTGGGAGCTGCTTTGGGGAGCCCTGGGTGGCTCTGCAGGGATGGGGACCCCATTTCCCTGCTCTGCTGGGATGTGGTGGGGAGGAGGATCCATCCCGAAGGAGACATTTCCTCTCCTGGCCCTCTGAGGTTTCACCTGCAGGAACCCCAAATCTGCAGCTGGTGACTGGGGTGGGATCAGGGCAAACCCAGCATTTTTAGGTTGTCCTGTCCCCAGGTGACACCTCTGTGTCCCCTCAGCAGATGGGGGACCCCAAGGCACCCCTCCCCATCTGCCAATTCCCTGCTCACTTCTCCTTCCCCTGGCTCAGCCCATCGGGGTCCCAACAGCACCCGGAGTCTTTTGGAGCTGCCCAGCTCTGGGTGTCCCCATGTGGGGACAAACGACCCTCCTGGGGTACAGAGGCGGCCCCAAAACGTGTGGCAGGGATTTTCCTCCTTGATCCCGTTCCATCATCCACCCCAGCAATGCAGCAGCACCAAAGGGAAGGGGGGACCCCCCAAATTTCTTGCTCTGGTCCCAGAGGAGGGTGAGGAAAGGGAGTTTTGTTCAGCAGAAAAAGCAGGGTGGGGTTTTTCACTCCTTTCCAAGAGTTTTCCCGGGAGCTGCAGCTCCAGGGAAGGGCTGGCTCCGGGGCACAGAGCACCCCCGAAGGGCACCCACTGCTCCAGCCAGGCTTTCCCACCCTCCAGAGGCTTTTCCTGCCCACAGCTCCTTCTCAGGGGTGGAGTTTGCCCTTGTCAGGGACGGATTTTGCCCTTGTCAGGGGTGGATTTTTGCCCTTCTCAGGGACGGATTTTGCCCTTCTCAGGGGTGGATTGTTGCCCTTCTCAGGGACAGATTTTTGCCCCTGTCAGGGGTGGATTTTTGCCCTTCTCAGGGACGGATTTGCCCTTGTCAGGGGTGGATTTTTGCCCTTCTCGGGGACAAATTTTGCCCGTTTCAGGGACGGATTTTGCCCTTCTCGGGGTTGAATTTTTGCCCTTCTCAGGGGTGGATTTTTGTCCTTCTCAGGGGTGGATTTTTGCCCTGCTGTGTGTCCATGCTGAGCCCTTTCTCCTGGGGCAGTACCTCAACATCCCCTGGGATGAGGGACGGGACGGGATGGGATGGGATGGCATGGGACAGGACAGGATGGGATGCCAGGGCTGTGGCACACACATTTCTGGGCTTCCTTGGCACTGCTAACACCCCCTGGTGCTGTGCCTCTCCCCCCCAGGTGAGAAGGGCTGCAAAGGAGGGTTCCAGGCCATTCCCACAGCCTGCAGGGTCCCCCCAAAAGCCCCGGAGGACTTGGGGTGCCCGCTGGCAGCACCCCTGGGCAGCCTCCGGGACTATGGGATCCCTGAGCTCCCCGAGCCCCTGGGCAAGAGCAAGAGCAAGAAAAGGAGGAACAGGACGACCTTCAGCACGTTCCAGCTGGAGGAGCTGGAGAAGGTTTTCCAGAAGACACATTATCCTGACGTGTACGCCCGGGAGCAGCTGGCGCTGCGCACGGACCTGACCGAGGCCAGGGTGCAGGTATGGGCACAGAGGGGTGGGCGTGGGCACCCTGGGGCTGCCAGGAGTGGGGGGGTTCTCCTCTCAGCAAGGCGGCGCTGAGATAGAAGCTGATTTCCCATGAAAATGCCAAATCCCAGATGGAAAATCGCAGGCTCTGCGCCCTCTGCTGTGGTTGGGTGTTGGTTGTCTCTGAACACTCTACACTCCCCCACCCTGGACCCAAAGGGTGGAAAGAGCCAAAATTTGGGAAGGCAGTATCAACCACCCCCCTCAGAATGCCTTAATCGTGATGCCCCCAATGCATCCATCATTCCCAGAGAGGAACCCCGGGAGCTCCCGTGGTGGGGCTGGGGTGGCACATCCTGGACCTGGGGCAGGGTGAGCCCGACCCTCCCTCCCCAGCTCCGGTGTCCCCATGCGGTCTGAGGCTCCAGGAGGGAGGAGGCAGCTGGAGGGAGCTCCCAGCAGGGAGGAAATGGAGGTGGAGGGTAAGGAAGTGAGCAGGGAGCAGCTGCTGGGAGCTGCCATCCCCAGGAGCAGGAATGGGCACACGGCACAGGCAGGGGGAGTGTCCCCAGGAACCCACCAAAAGTGGGCTGGACGTGTCCCCAGGAGCCTCCAAACCCAGATTTGGGGTGGATTGAGATGAAACCACCCATAGCCACGAGAGCCTCAGGCCAAGTGTCCCGGTAGGGAATCCTCCTCTCCGGGAGGGGCTGCTGGACTTGTCCCCACGCCAGCACGGAGGGGACATGCAGACGGGACATCAGCACGCAAAAAGCCTCATTCTGCAACAAAATCTGGGATAAACAAGTCCCAGAAGCAGCAGGGAGAGGAAGAGGGAGCAGGACGGATCATTTTCAGTGTGGGACAAAATAATCCCGGTGTTGGTAAAGGCCAGAGAGCTCCAGGGCTGAGCCCAGAGCAGCTTCCTTTGCTCGGCAGCGGCTCTGGGGAGCGCCGGGGCACCGCGCCCGGCCCCTCCTGCTGCTGGGAGGAGCACAGACCTCGGCAGGAGCTGCGCTGGGCAGGGGAAGGGTCCCCACACCTCAGCCCCCTCCTCCATCCCCAGGTTTGGTTCCAGAACCGCCGGGCCAAGTGGCGGAAACGGGAACGCTACGGGAAAATCCAGGAGGTGAGAGATGGCTCGGGAGCTGCTCCAGCCCTGTGTGCCCCCATCCCCAGGGGAGGGCTCCTGTCCCACCGCACCTGGGGGTGCCCCACATCACCCATTCCTGCCCCTTCTGCCCCACATCACCCGTTCCTGCCCCTTCTGCCCCGCGGTTTTCCCCACCCTTGGGAGAAGGGGATGGAAAGGAGGGAGGATCGCATTTTGCCACATTTATGTCCCACCCCATTGCCCTCTGGGGCAGGTGTTGGGGTCCTCCTCCTGAAGATCCCCTTTAGCTCTCTCCCACCCATCTGTGCTTCCTGCCCCCCTTTTCTGCAAAGCTGCCTTTCCCCCTCAGTATCAAAAAGCATAAAAATAATTTAAAACTCAGCTTCATGCACATCCCTGAAGCCAAACTCTACCGCGGGGGAATAATTCAAGCAGGATTCCACACACCCAAGGGTAGAAAACAGAGCAAAGGCATCGTTCCCTTTGCACCCTGGGGTGGATCTGAGGAGGTGAGAGGGATCACAGGTGGGAATCCTGAAGGGAGGCATTGGGATCTAAGGCAGAATGGGGGGAAACTGAGCGGGGTGCGATATCCCCACCCTCATTTTGGCCTTTTTGTTGTTGTTGTTGTTATTTCAGCTGCAGAACAACCTGTGGCCGAGCCCTGGGAGCCCCCCGGGGCTGCTGCCCCCCGAGCCCATCCCGTCCCCCTGCATGTCCTCGTACCCCCCCGCTGCCAGCAATGGCTTCGTGGGCATCCCTGCATCCCCGGGCCCCCACGCCGGCATCAACAGCCTGTACCCCCTGCACGGGCTGCCCCCCCCGGGGCTGGCCCCCCACCCCTTCGAGCCCGCCCAGCACGAGTACAAAGCGCCGCCGCTGGTGCCGCTGAGGATGAGGAGCAAAGAGGGCGCCGGGAGCCTCCTGAACTGGGCCACATGATCCCCCAGGGCATGGACACGGATCCCTGCTCCCCCCGGAGGGTACCCCCCACCCCAGGGAGGGGGACAGGCTGCTGGGGTCACCTTCACCCCCTCCCTGCACCCCCCGAGCTTCCCCTGCATCCAGCGCTGCCCTCACCCCGCTGAGAGGGGCCAGGGGGAGGAAAAGGAGGCGCCCCCAAAGCCAGGCTGCCCCACTGGCAGCTCGGAAATGGCTCCCCCAATTTCCTGAGCCCTCCCAGCTTCAGGGATTTGGTTTGATGGAGATTCCCTGTGCTTTCCCCACCCGCGGTGTGTGTCCCTGGGTGGGGCTGTGGAGCCCCAGGGCAGCACTTTTGGGGACAATTCTCCCACCCCCAGCTGGAATTTGGCTGC
This sequence comes from Tangara arthus, assembly GCA_035584835.1. Classification (NCBI taxonomy): domain Eukaryota; kingdom Metazoa; phylum Chordata; class Aves; order Passeriformes; family Thraupidae; genus Tangara; species Tangara arthus. Next base: position 1,823,722 of record JAWMQZ010000112.1, on the reverse strand, counting down.
TCAGCCCCTGCCCAGCACAACCAGCAATGGGAGAAATCCGGCTCTTCCTCTCCCAGTGCCATACTGGGAAGACCCCAGGGAGCTGGGCAGGCTGCTGGGGTCACCTTCACCCCCTCCCTGCAACCCCCGAGCTTCCCCTGCATCCAGCGCTGCCCCCACCCCGCTGAGAGGGGCCAGGGGGAGGAAAAGGAGGCGCCCCCAAAGCCAGGCTGCCCCAGCAGCTCGGAAATGGCTCCCCCAATTTCCTGAGCCCTCCCAGCACCTTCAGGACTGGGTTTGATGGAGATTCCCGGTGCTTTCCCCACGCCCCATGCGTGCCGGGCACTGCCAGCCCTGGGTGGGGCTGTGGAGCACCAGGGCAGCACTTTTGGGGACAATTCTCCCCTCCCCAGCTGGAATTTGGCTGCTCAGCCCCTGCCCAGCACAACCAGCAATGGCAGAAATTGGGCTCCTCCTCTCCCAGTGCCATACTGGGAAGACTGGGCTGGGACAGCTGCTGCTGCTGGGGGTTACTGGGAGCAGGGCCAAGGAGCCCCAAAGTCCCCCCAGAGCATCACAGCTCCTTCTGCTCCCTCTTGGAGGGGAAATAAAGCTCTGGCACAATAAAACCCCAAATTAAGGCTGTCCTTGGGGGGGTCACCCTGTTACCCCTCAGGAAGGAGTTTTAATCCCAGCAGTGGGATTAAATTCCCAGCGGGAACCCAGAAATTCCCAGTGGGAACCCAGAAATTCCCAGTGGGAACCCAGTAATTCCCAGCGGGAACCCAGAAATTCCCAGTGGGAACCCTCCCAGGAGCTCCAGCTGGGGTGTTGGGGCACAAACGGGCAATTTTTGGGTGAGGGGTTTTCTGCATTTTGCAGGGTTCTGAATGTTACTGGTGGTACCTGCAAGGGCAGCAATGAGGGGGCACCTCATCTGTTCTGGGGGTCCCCAGGGGGGCTCCCCAAGTCCCCCCAAGAGCTGGCATGTCCTGTCCCACTCCCTTCACCCACTGTGACCTCCCCCACTGCAGGAAACACCAAAAAATGAAGCCAGGAACGACCCTGCTCACCCCAGCACCAGGAGATGCTGGCACACCTGGGGCCAAAGCCCCTCCCTGCACAACCTGCAATGCCCCCCTGCCCCAGCCCCACATCCTGAGATGGGGACACCCCTGTGGGGCACCTGGATGCCCTCAGGGAGGCACCAAACCTGCTGCTCCAGCCCAGGCTGGAAAAGCCCAAGGTTTTCAGGCAAGCCCTGGGCACAGTGGGTGCCACGGGAGGCAGCCCAGGGCTGCCACCCTCACCCAGGCCGTCTGACACCCCCTCCCACCCGTGGGCATTTTGTTCTTCATTTCTAAACAATAAACCACATTTTTCATAAGTTAATTCTGGCTCCAGCAGCCCTATAAAGCCAGGGGGGCTGGGGATGGCGACTCCCAACAGGCTCCTCAGGCCTGTTCTGGTGCTGGGAATGGGGTTTGGGGGCAGGATGGTGCTGGAGGCACCCAGGTGGGTGCCAGGGGTGGGTACAGCCCTGGCAGGACCCTGGGGGCACATGCAGCAGTGCTCTGTGGTTGAGGAGGGCAGTAAGAAAATTTAAAAAAAAATCCCATTTAAAACCTCTGTCCTAGGGAGGATAAAATCCATTTGTCTCCCACTGAGAGCTGGGCCTTGCCAGGACCTGATGCTCCCCTGGAATGTGGGATGAGGGATGAGGTTTGGGCTGCTCAACAGCCCAGCCACAGAGTGCTGCAGTCCCTGGAGCTGGAAAAGCCCTCTGGGACCATCCCAGCCCAGCAGCACCACAGAGTTTCCCTCTAAACCACATCCAGGGGTTCACTGGGGTGCAAAGTGGTGCTGAGGGAGCTTTGCTGGGTGGGTTTGCAGTGTCCTGAGCAGGGTGAGCAGGGATTTCTGGAAGTTTTACTCATCATTAAACCAAGCCAGGGCAGCATTTCCTTCTCTGTGCTCTCCTGGAGGCACATCCACACCTGGCTCTGTGCTGCCCACAGGGTCAGGGTGCAGCACTGGGCATCCAGATGGACCCAGCTCAGTGTCACTCCTGGCTGAGGGGGAAGAGGGCACGATGGGGACAGCTCCAGGCATGGATCAGGGGCATGTTACCACCCATGCTGAGCCCACAGAACTTCTCTGATGCTCATAAAGCTGAGTTTGCTCCTTCCAGGGCTGGGACTGAGCATCCCCACAGCTGGATTCACTCCTGGAGCTCCACAGGCTCGGAATCCGAGCAGGTGATGGGGTGGAATTGGTGCTGTCCCAGGCTCTCTCTGCCCACAACTATCTCTGCAAAGCCCTGCCTCAAATCAGGGTGAATCCCCCAGGATTTCATCCCCCAGGGCTGCTGCTGCCCCTCTGCCAGGGAAACTGAGGCCAGGCAATGTGCAAGGCTGAGCTCTGGCAGGATTTGGTGTCAGGATCCTCTGCTGGGAGCAGGCACCAAAGAAAATCCCGGTGGTAACACCACAAAGAAAATCCCAGGGGTAACACCACAGTGGTGTCAGAAATCCCAGCACAGAGCTGGGGAGGGTTCAGTGAGTGGGACAGGGAAAGAAGGGACAGCCTGTGAGAACCTGCTCCCCCCAGCCAACAGACAGGGTGCAAGATAAGATTAAACCTTCTGCTGAGGGGCCTTCTGGGGTTTGAGGGATGAGTGGGGACAAGGACATGGGATGAGGAACTCTCATCCCAGCCCAGCTCCAGGCAGGAGGGACAGGGACAGAGCCCAGCCACGCTCAGGGCAGAGGTATCACCAAATATATATAATATATGTACAGCTCCTGCACCCCTCGTGGGGTGAGGGGAGGCCACCTCAGCCCCTCAAGCCCCCAAACCCCCCAGAGGGGCTGGGCAGGGCCAGCCTGGTGTCCCACCCAAGGACCCCACTCCCACACTGCCACCTGCTCTCCCTTCCTGGCCGGGGGGCACGAGAAGGGGGGTGCCCCTGAAAGCATCACATGGGGTGGGCAGAGATCCCCCCCAAACAGGAAACCCCCAGGGCACCCTCAGCTTCGGGATGAGTCTGGAAGGAGGCAGAGGGGCAGGATGTGGTCTCAGCTCCATCCTCTTCCCAAGCCCACCACAAAAGCACAGCCACCCAGAGACCCCCCCGAACCTCGCTGCCCTGCCCCGGGAGCCTGCAGCTCTCCAAGCAACCCATCCTGCCTCCCCGTGTCCATCACTGCAGCAGCTCCTCCCACGAGATGGGCCGGGAGAACACCTCCCTCTCCAGCCAGAGGTCGTAGTTGAGCTGGAAGTCCTCGGGCAGCTCCACCCTCTGGCCCAGCACGCTCTGCAGGCAGTTGTCCACGGGCACGAAGTCGGGGTTGCCGTGGGCGCGGTCGTAGCGCCGCGAGTTGAAGCGCTCGATGCTGGCACGCAGGGCACACTCCTCTGCCTGGAAATCCCAGGGACGGGCATCCAGGTCTGGGAACAGGGATGAGAGGGCTCAGAGCAGAGCTGGGGACTCTTCAGCCAGCCCTAAACCCTCAATGTGGTGGTGTAACCCCAGCCAGACTGAGCCCCATGCGGCTGCTTGCTCGTTCCCCCACCAGCTGGAGCTGGGAAGAATCAGGAGGGTAAAAGCTGGAAAACTGCTGGGTCAGGATAAAGAATAATAAAGCTCTTGCTTAATAAAGAAAGCAAAAGCTGCGCAGCACAAGGAGAGAAAAACAAGGAATTCATTCCCCACTTCCCATAAGCAGGCAGGTGTTCAGCACCTTCGGGAGAACACGGCCCCACCCCAGGGAGTGGTGGCTTGGATGACAAACACCATCACTGCCAACACCACCCAATTCCTCCTTTTTCTCCCCACTTTATATCCTGAGCATGATGTTCTAGGGTCTGGAGTATCCTTTGGTTCTGTCTCCTCCCAACAATCCAGCCCCCTCCCACTTGGGAAAGGCCTTTGTAGGTGCTTCAAACAAAGCACAGAACCAGGAGCCACCACCAGCCCCACCACCACTTCCAGCATCCCCACCACAGGGAAACAACCAAAATGAAGCCAGGAACGGGGGCTCCCTTTAGCCCCACTTGCCTCAGCACCAGCAAATGCTGGAACACCCCAAAGGACATTCCTGGGCCAAATCAAAATCCCCAAAATTGCAATGCCACCCTGTCCCAGCTCCCACATCCTGATGGTGGGAGGGGAACACCCCCGTGGGACACCCAGATCCCCTCGGGGAGGCACCAAACCTGCTGTTCCAGCCCAATTTATGCCAAAAAGGGTTTTCAGCCCAGACCTGACACCCCTGGCAGAGCCCTGATCCCTGCAATGTCACCACCCGAAAGTCCTCCCACACCCCAGACCTGCTGGACTGTGTCTGGCTCAGTCTGAATTTGTTTTCTGGCTCAGCTGGAATTTGTTCTCCCACAGGAGTCCTGCTGGGCTTTGCAGTGGGAGCTGGGAAGGTTCTGGGAACCCACCAGTATTCTGACTCTGCTGGGCAGAGCTGGCACAGCACCAGCACTGTGTCCCCAAAATTCCCACCCCATCATGCAAGTGGGCAAGATCCTGGGAGGGGACACAGGCCAGCTGACCCAAATTAGCCAAGGGAATATTCCAGATTCTGTGATGTCAGATCAGATATAAAAGCCAAGGAAAGGAGGAGGAATGATGGGGCATTGGTTATCTAAAACATGTGCCTTCCAGAGCAGCAGCTCCACGTGCTGCAGCTTGGCTTCCCCAAAGTGCCTGAACATCACTTGCTGATGGGAAGTAGAGAACAAACCTGGCTTTTTTCTGCTCTTGCTGTACTAAATGACCTTGTTTCAACCTACAAGTCATTCCCCAGCTGATTTTCTCTGCCCTGTCCAGCTGGGAAAGGATCACCAGCTTCGTGGGCACCTGGTCAAGCTCAACCAGCCAAGATCCACCACGGTCAACCCAGAGCACCTGCCCAAACCCCAGGCAGCAAAGGGCGAGCTCAGGGCACAGACCCTGGGGCAGGAGGGCTGGGGATGCCAGGGATGCCACAGACCCTGGGGCAGGAGGGCTGGGGATGCCAGGGGTGCCAGGATGTACCGTTGCCGTAGGCCCAGTCGTCGTTGAGGCGGTGCCTCACTTTCTGGTAGATGGCTGACATGGTTTTCATGTTGCTCTTCCTCCACTGCCTGCCCAGGTACTTGGTCTGCACCTTGAGCAGCTTCAGCACGTAGAGCTGCATCATGGCCTGCTTCACCTTCAGAGCCCGCTTCAGGATCGGCGCCGACTTGAACACCACCAGCATCTGCCAGAACATTCCCAGATCCAGCTGGGATGGATCCCTGGGCCAACCCCTCCTCCATTCCCCTGCTCAAGCCCTGGGTTGTCCCAGGTTATCCCCAGTGCAGGTGCCTGGATAATGCTGAGTTCCAGAACATTCCCAGGGCTCACCATGGTGCGGGAATGCTTCCACTTGGTCAGCTTGTTCAGGATGCGCAGGAGGTTTATGCAGGAGAACAGGTTCCGCCAGCAGAACTGGTTGTTGTCTCCAGCTTCCTGTGGGGAAAGAGATGCAGGGGATTGGAGAGGGGATGGGGAGAGGCTGGGGTGATCTGAGGAGCCACTGGACATGGGGACAGCACAGCATGTGGGCATGGAATCCTCCAGTCATGGAGTTGTTATGATTGGGAAAGCCCTCTGAGATCATCAAGTCCAACTGTTCCCCCAGCACTGCCAATGCCACCAGTAATCCCTGTCCTCAAGTGCCACATCCACACCCACACATTTTCTGAATACTTCCAGGGATGGTGACTCCAGCACTGCCCTGGCCAGCCTGTACCAGTGCCTGACCATCCTTTTCACAAAGAATTTCTCTCCAATATCCAAAGTGAACTTCCCCTGGCACAGCTTGAGGCCATTTTCTCTTGTCCCCTGGGACCAGAACCTGAGCCCCCAGCTCCACTCTCCTGTCAGGGAATTGTGGAGAGCTAGAAGGTTCCTGGAGCATCCTTTTCTCCAGGCTGTCCCCCCAGCTCCCTCAGCCACTCCTGGTGCTCCAGCCCCTTCCCCAGCTCCATTCCCTTCTCCAGACATGCTCCCTCCCCAGAATCCCAGTGGCACCAGGGGCTGAGCACAGGAGAGCTGAGGGTGCAGGGGCTGGGTGCTGGAGCCCTGCTGCCCCCCTGCACCCCAAACTCCCCCAGGCAGCACCCCAGGTGCCAGGAGTGTCACAGCAGGAGGACTCACCAGGCTCTCAGCCGTCAGCTCTGGCAGCTCATGCACCACACAGTAGGGGTAGTCCAGCACGGAGATGCTGCAGGAAGGAGAGGGGTGCTCGTGCTGTTCCCCCAGATTCCCCCCCAGCCTGGGGGAAATGCAGCCCCCACTTCCCACACACTGCAGATGGGCTGTGGTGGGAACTTTCCAACTCTGCCCGAGCCTGAGCCACTGCCAGGGACGGACTGCAGAGAGGCCAAAGAAACAGGGACCCCTCCCCACGTCCCCAGGAATGCAGGTGTGTGTCACAGACATGTTTTATGAAAAATCCTTTCCTTAGGGTTTTTCCTCCTGAGAAGCTGAGAGGCCTCAGGAACAAAATGTAAACAATGG
>JAWMQZ010000112.1:1804992-1817087 GCA_035584835.1 Tangara arthus | reverse complement strand
GAATGCAACAGGTGCATCTGTGATTGGTCTCATGTGGTTGTTTCTAATTAATGGCCAATCACAGTCAGCTGGCTCGGTCTGTCTCAGTCAGTCACAAACCTTTGTTATCATTCTTTTTCTATTCTTAGCCAGCCTTCTGATGAAATCCTTTCTTCTATTCTTTTAGTACCGTTTTAATATAATATATATCATAAAATAATAAATCAAGCCTTCTGAAACATGGAGTCAGATCCTCGTCTCTGCTCTCATCCTGGGACCCCTGTGAACACCACCACAGGTGTGCAGCCTTCTCCTCACCTGTTCTTGGCAGTGATGTAGGACATGATGTTCTGATTGAAGAACTTGAGGATGAGTGGGATGCAGTTGGCAAAGACCAGGTGCTGGGCCATGTACTCAAACTGGGGAGGAAAAACTTGAGTAAACAGGGACCCACTCGGGGTCCTGGCATGCCCAAGGACCCATGGGCACTGCTGGACCTCCTCACCTGGTAGATGTGGTTGAGCTTGAAGTGTTTGAGCAGGAGCAGCAGCACAGCAGAGATGGCTTTGACAATGATCTCCTTGTGCCGATTGACATCCACGCCCAGCTTCATGCTCTGCAGCACAGTGGTCCTGGGGGACACAGAGGGACAGTGTCAGCAGGAATTCTTCCCTCTCAGGGTGGCACAGGTTGTCCAGGGAAGCTGTGGCTGCCCAATCCCTGGAAGTGTCCAAGCCTAACCTGGTCTAGTGGAAGGTGTCCCTGCCAATGGCAGGGGGTGGAACTGGATGAGCTTTAAGGTCCCTTCCTACCCAAAACATCCCATGATTCCTCAAACCCTGTCAGGGTGCACTGCAAGGGACACCACAGCATGCTGAGCATGGGGGGCTCCAGGGGCATCTACACCTGCCTTTCCCAAACCCACTCTGCAGGATCACAGAATCATTCAGGTTGGAAAAGCCCTCTGAGAGCATCGAGTCCAACTGCCCCTGCTGCAGGAGACCACCAGTTCCTGCAGGGTGCAATCCAGGGCAGAGCAAGGTCACGTCCCCCAAGGAGCCCCAACCCACAGCAGGTCACTCCCCCAGCTCCCTCCCATCCCTCCTTCCCTTCCCAGCCCCAGGCAGCTCCTCTGCTCCACAGCCACTCACGGCATCTCCTCGGGCAGGACATCTGCCAGGATGTTGATGGAGTCTGTCTTGGCTTTGGAGGTGGGGGCTGCAGCCAGGAGAATCTTCAGCAGAGCAATCTGGGAAGAAGGGAGAGATGGAGGGGGAATGGGAGCTGCAGGGGACTGGCAACAGGCCCTTTCCCCACTGCAGGAGGGAGCAACAGGGCAAGGGGTGAGAACTTGGGGTGCATCACTGGAAAGGGACTGATCCAGGGGATCCCAGTGCTCCCCAGCTCACCATGTACTGGGGCAGGCTGGGCAGCAGGCCCTGGTACAGGATCTCTGCAGGGACTTGTTCCACTTCCTCTTCTCCCTGGTGCCAGGAGAAACCAGAAAACTTCATCCCAGGAGCTAGCACCAGCAGGATACCCCCAGCTCCTGCCCCAAGCCCTTCTGCCCCAGACAAACCCCTCCCAGCAAAACAAACCTCTGAGCCCTGCCGAAAAACCTGGCAGGACCAAGTGCCCCCAACTCCCATGCCATGCCATGCCATGCCATGCCATGCCATGCCATGCCATGCCATGCCATGCCATGCCATCCCACCCCATTCCCACACTCACTCCTGAGAGCGGGGAGCGCAGGTACTCCTCTTCCATGTGCACCTGCACCTCAGCAATGGACGTGTACTTGTGCTGCAGGAGGACAGGATGGGGTCACCACGGTCCCCCAGTGCTGCCCCCAGCCCCAGCCTGCTGCCTCCCAGATCCCTGTCCCAGGGGTGACCTGGGTACATGGGCAGGGTGGGAGCTGCTGGGCTCAGGTCTGGGACAAGGCCAGTAGGAAAGGGATGAAGACATCAAGAGAGGGATAAAACCCTCTTAGAAAGGGATGGAACCCCCTAAGAAAGGGATGGAGCCTCCTAAGGAAGAGATGGAGTCCCCTAAGGAAGGGATGGAGCCCCCTAAGGAAGGGATGGAGCCCCATAAGGAAGGGATAAAACCCCCTAAGGAAGGGATGGAGCTCCATAAGGAAGGGATAAAACCCCCTAAGGAAGGGATGGAGCCCCCTAAGGAAGGGATAAAACCCCCTAAGGAAGGGATGGAGCTCCATAAGGAAGGGGCTCAGACAAGCTATGAGTCCAGGATGAGATGAAAGCTTAAGGCTGCTCTCCCATCACTAGGTGGAGGACAGGGAAAATGGTCAGGAAAATCCACCCAGAGCTGTGATAGGAGAAGGGAGATGGGCAAGGGGCACCCATAGAGCAGCAGGGGCTGGAGGAATTCCTCAACTCACCAGCTTCAGGGTGCGGATGCTCTCATGGATGGGCCTGGGCAAGCCCACCACGGTGTTGGTGTCACTGGAGGAGGGAAAGAGCCAGGCTGGGAGCAGGGCTGAGCACCCGGGGGGGGGCAGAGACCACCCAGGGATGAAACTACAGCCCAGCCAGCCAAGGCCTTCCCTGCTGCCACACAGAGACAAAAGCAGCCCCCAAATTGGCCTCTCCCACAGGTCCCCAGTAATGGCAGCACTGGGCTGGCTCTGCACCCACCTGCCCAGCGTGTAGCCGATGAATTTGCTGCGGCTGGATTCCAGGAACATCTCAATGTCCTTCTCCCTGCAGCAAAGGGAGAAGGGAAGAGTCACATCCTCCAGAGCATCTGGAAGATGCCCAGCTAGGCACAGAGAAAGGCACAGCCCAGGCACAGGGAAAAGCCTTGTGGTCAGGTAAAGGGTGCCCAGCCAACCCCACAAGAAAACAGCCTGTAGAGTGACCCCCCCATCCCAAAAACCTTCCCTACATCCCTGCTGAGATTCCAAACATCCAACAGCCTCCATTTCCCTGACCCTGCTCCAGTTCTCCCAGCAGGGAGACCCCGGACTCACCGGACCTTGGGGGCCCAGGGCAGCCCTTTGGGGCAGGTGATGCGATCACTGGGGGGGTGCTGGGTAGGGGGGGGCATCACTTCATCCCGTTCCAGGGGGAAGGTCTCTCCCTCCAGGCTGTTGTCATCATCATTTTCCTCTTCTTCCTCGCGGGAATCATCAGCTTTGTACGGATCCCGCTCGTTGAAGGCATCGAGGTTATCCTGCTTAATGAGGGCCTGGAGCGGGGAGAGCAGGAAGGGAATGTCCCAAAAACAAGCCCAGAGCCTTCTCAGAATCTCTGCTGGTCACAGTGACCCCAAGATGCATTAGCAAGTCTCTTTTCCCAGCCTGGCAGTTGAAGGAGTCAGAACTCTTCTATTCTCCTTCTCAAGGTTGTTTATTGTTTCTTATCTATAAAATTCTTTCTCCAACCCACTGAGGGTTGGGTTGAGGCACGCTGCCCGTCCTTGGGGCAGTGTTATCTTTTTATACTAAAAACTACGTGTAAATTATTTACAATAACTTCCCAACACCTATCACCTATGTTAGACAGTGAGCTTCTACCTTAAACCAATCCAAAAATGCCAACACCACCCAGAAGATGGAGGCCAAGAAGAAGGAGAAAGGCTGGACATGCCCAGGTTCCTCCATCTTGCCTCCTGAACCTCTATTCTAAAAACCTCAAAAATCTATTTTTCACCCTGTGACAAACTAACTATCATTCTACTTAAACTTTTTTTACTTGTAATTCTTCATATAAGGTTGGTAATTGTTTTTTCCAAGGGCTAAATCAAAGGCTCAGAGGTCTTGGGCTCTGTGCCAAGGTCTCTGAGCCCCCCAGGCAGGGGCTCAAGCCCTGCAGGGCAGCCAGAGGGATTTCCTGGGTTCTGACAGAGCCTGGCAATGCCCTCCCTGATGTCCCTGTCCCCACCTTGTGCTCCCTCCGGCCGCGTTTCTGCTGCTGCTCGATGAGGTCGGAGGCGGAGGCGGGCGGGGAGGCCGCCCGCATGTTGCGGATCACCTGGATGCTGTCCTCGGGCAGGGGGGGCAGGCCCAGCATCTCCCTCTTCTCTGCCTTCATGCTCTGCAGCTCCTCAAAGCCTCCCAGGGTGCACTGCAAGGGACACCACAGCATGCTGAGCACGGCACAGGGAGCTCCCGGGGCATCTACACCTGCCCCTCCCAAACCCACTTTGCAGGATCACAGAATTGTTCAGGTTGGAAAAGCCCTCTGAGAGCATCGAGTCCCACTGCTCCCACAGCACTGCCAAGGCCACCAGTAATCCACGTCACCAGGTGCCACATCTGCGTGTCCTTTAAATCCAGCTGGGGATGGTGACTCCAACACTGTCCTGGCCAGCCTGTGCCAATGCCTGACCACTCTTTCCATGAGAAAAACTTCCCAATATCCAACCTAAACCTCCCCTGGCACAGCTTGGTGTCATTTTCTCCTGTCCTCTCCCTTGTTCCCTGGGAGCAGAGCTAGCTGCCACCTAGATGCCTCCTCCTGTCAGGGAGTTGTGCAGAGCCAAAAGGTCCCCCCTGAGCCTCCTTTTCTCCAGGCTGAGCCCCCCCAGCTCCCTCAGCCACTCCAGACCCTTCCCCAGTGACGTTCCCCTCCCTGGCCACACTCCAGCCCCTCAAAGTCTCTCTTGTCCTGAGGAGCCCAAATCCTTCCCCAGTTTCAAACAGGAGCTGCCTGTCCTGTGCTCCTCTTGTCATTGAGAGAGGCAGGAGGGACAGGAGGATGTCCAGGCATCCACAACTGTTCAGAGCTTTCCTTTCCCTAGCCAGGGACCTTCCTTTGGGTCTATCCTCAGTATCCAGCTCCAGACACCAATATCCAATGCTTCCCTGGGGAGGAAAACCTGGGACTGGATTTAAAGGAAAACTGAACACTAGAAAAAGAGGATGGAGCTATACAGCCAACTCTGAGAGCAGAATTCCCTCCTCTGCCAAGTATCAAACCACACATCCCACATCCCACAGCCTCTCCTTACCAGCACAGTCTTCCAGAGCAGAAGCAGCACCTTCTTCATGGGGAAGTGTGGAGCGTGGCCACTGCAGAATTTGGTCACCATCCCAAAGAGCATGACAGAGAAGGGCTCATTGTTGTACAGGGGGGCTCCTGGAACCACACAGCACCATCAGTCAGGAATTCCTCATCCCTGGCCTCACCCTGATCACCAGTATCACCAGCTCCTGCAGCCTCCTCCCCATGAGCTCCAAGATCCTCACCTCACCCCAGACAGCTCCCTCTTCCCTTCCAAGGCCTCATAAACACCTAATTTCTTACCTCTATGTTTAAGAGGAAACAAGAGCTCGAATATTCCATTTTTTTCCCAGGAAGAGAGCACCCAGCAGCAGAAAAGGCTGGATGGCTTCCTCTGCTCACCTCCCTCTGCCCCACAAGTTGAGCAGAAACCAACCCAGTGCTGCCAGTCACTATTACCCAACTCCTAGAGCCAAATGCCATGTCACTATCTCCAGCTCCTGGTCCTCACCCAGCTCTGCTCGGAAGGTTTGCCTCATGCTCTTCCACTCAGGCTTGTCCCCCTCGGCCTCCTGGCGCACAGTCTCCACAATCAGGTACATGATGTTCAGCAGCACCCTGCAAAAACCAGGGCAGCTGAATCCCTGCCAGGGATAAGTTATGAAACCACTGCCGGCACTCAGGGAGAAGCTGGAGCAACCCAGACCACATCCACAATTCATCTGCTCCAAACCAGCACACAGGCGCTGGGGGGAAAAGTCTCTACAAGTCCCAACAGGAAAAAAATCTGCTTTCCCATATTTTACTGCTTTCATATCCCCAATCTGTCCCATTCCTGCTGTGCAAGTTGAGCACAATGGACACCTGCAGAAACTCTCAGAGCTGGGACAGCTCCGGGACCCCTTCCAGTGCCTGCCTCAGCCTCCCAAAGCCCCCGGAAAACCCTGGAGCCCCTCCTGGTGCCCCCATTCCCACGGTATACCTGAGGTCAGTGCTGTCAGCCAGGGAAATGGCTGGTTTCCTCACGGCACTGGAACAGGCTGCGCTGTTGCTGTGGAGGGAGAACAGCTCAGAGAGAATTTGGGGGAATTCAGACTGCCATGGGCACTCCACATGCCAGTTCCAAACCCTGAGACAGACACTGCTGCCATGAACTCCCTGTTCCCAGCACAGCCACGTGAGGAGGGGTAGAGCTGCCTCTTTGCTGCCAGGCACTTTGATTCATGGGGAATTTCAGGAGAAATCAGGTATAATCCCACATTACATACCCACCTAGGACAATGGGAGTCATTCTGGTAAATTCCAGAGCCACTCCTGAAGTGTTTTCCCACAGTACTCACTCAATCTCCATGTTGAGCAGCTCCACCAAGGCGTTGAAGGTTCCCACTTCCAGCAGGAGGAAGATGTTGTACCTCATCCAAGCCTGGACCTCGGCCTCGGAGCTGCACTCGCCGAAGGTGCCTGCAAGGAGACCCTGCTGATGCCACCCCCATGGGCCCTCCCACTGCACCTCATATGGAAAACACACCCTTCAAACTGGGGGAAAACTGGGATGCAGAGCATCGAGCTGCCCTCTTTGGGTAACCCATTCCAGGTCTGCAGAACTGGGGTAACACACGGAAATCAGCCACATTTTGAGCCAAACTGCTCTAAACTATCTGGTCCCATGAGATTCAGCTGGGTTCCAGACATCCCAGGTGGAATGGAATCCACAAGGAATGAAAATTCTTCTAAATATTATATATTAAAATAATTAGTAATTATTGTATCATATTAATACTATATATTCATTATATTATATATTGATATATTACATACAATATATGCAAAATATTGTGTATAATGTATAATATATAATATGAGTAACATAAACTACATACAATACATATATATTAAATACATACAGCATTTAATATATAATGTATAAATACATTAAATACTCAATGCATTATATGTAAGACATATAATGTATGTCATATATAATATACAATATACAGTATATTATATATAATATGTATATTAGATTATATTGTATTATGTATTACATAATATACATAATATTATGTATACATATTATAATTAAATATTTTTAGATATATACTATATATATGAGATTATATTGTACTGTCTCATGTATAACATACATAAAAATGTTACATATAGTATACATAATAATATATTTTTATGCATATATTATATATTGTGCTATGTCTCATATATATAGTACATACATAATAATATCACATATAGTGTGCATATTATTTTATATATATTAATGTATATATTATAGATATGAAATTATATTGTACTATGTCATATATATAGTATATACATATAATTATAATATGTATTCTACATGTAACAGTACAATATAATCTACAATACATATTATAATACAATATACATTATACTATACATAATACAAAACTCTGTATTACCTATTCTATTCTATACAATTGTATTATTGTATACATTATATTACATAGTACATATATAATCGTATTATATAGTATATACTTTGTATATAATTGTATATATATTGTATATAATACAATTGTATTATACGGTATATATACTATATATACTATATAAAAAGTATTAAACATTTATAAGATACATAAAGATTTATATATAAAGAAATATATCTTGCATCTTATATATTCAAAAGATACCTTATATTTTTCATATATATCTTATATATAACTTACATATATATATCTTATATACATCTTATATATATCTTAGATATATCTGATATCTATACCTTATATATATCTTAGATCTATATCTTAGATGTATCTCATATCTATATATCTTATATCTATATCCTATATATATATATATCTTATATATAACTTATATATATCATAGATAAAACTTACATTAGACACATCTTACATATATCTTGTATCTATATATCTTATATCTATATCCCATATATATGTTATATCTATATCTTATATCTTATATATAACTTATATATATTTAGATATAATATATATATATCTTAGATATATATATCATATATCTTATATCTATATCCTATATATATCTTATATCTTTTATATATATATAAAAACGTTATTAACATAAAGGAGTTCTCTATTAAATATTTAAACATACACTATATATAATACAGTTAACGTATACAATATAACACATACAACTATCTAACTGCACAACTCTACTGTGCAATATATAATATCTATTATATATATAATACATATTATATATAATATATATAGTACAGTAATATGTATTATAGTTATATATTACTGTACAATATATATATAATACATATTATATATAATATATATATGGTACAGTAATACATATTATAGTACAATATATACTACTGTACAATATATATTATATAGATTATATAGATTATATACATGGTACAGTAATATATATATTATATATATTACTGTACAATATATATAATATATACAACATATACACTACAACATAACCCATTTCATGGAGCTAGCAGGGGGCAGCAGGGGGCAGGGGCGGTGTCACCTTGTGCCACGTAGAGGATGGCGCGTGCCACGCGCAGGCGCCTCTCGCGCGCGGTCACCTCCAGCCCGTCCAGCAGGCGCATGGCGTGCGTGCGGTGCTGCGTCCACTCCAGCTCCGGCCACTTCTTGTCCCGCACTGCAAACCACAGCAGGGCTCTGGGCACAGCCTCAGCTGGCACAGCAGAGCCAGGGAGCGCTGGGGGAAGGGTGAGGGCTGAGGGATGGCTCCTGCTGTCCAGCAGGGGATTAGAGCAGTCCGGGCATCATGGAATGGCCTGAGTTGCATGGGACCCACAGGGATCAGAGGGCAACTACTGGTGCTGCACAGGACACCCCAAAATCTCACCGGGTCACTGACAGCACTGACAGCATTGTCCAAACACTCCTGGAGCTCTGGTAGCCTCGGGGCCTGGGCAGCCTGCACAGTGCCCAGCACCCTCTTGGGGAAGAACCTTTCCTGGTCTCCTCCCCTGACACAGCCCCAGCCATTCCCTTGGGTCCTGTCCCTGCTCACACAGAGCAGAGATCAAAGCTGCCCCTCGGGAGTAGCTGCAGACTCCAGTGACTCTGACATCAGGCTCCTCTTCTCTAGAGGAGAAGAGGAGCCTCTCTTCTCTGTGCCTCGCCAGGGGAGAGGAATCCAGAAAAAGATCCAGCTCTTACTGTGGATCCTGAAGTCCTCCTCGAAGCATTTTCTGTTGAGCAGGAACTCTGGCCCCTCTGTGTAGCTGTACAGCTCTGCCAAAAGAGGAGAAGCTCCAAAAACCTGCACCGAGCTGCAACTCAGCCCTGGGAACTGCAGTTTTAGCCAAAATATCAAAATGTAATAAAACCCCACCCAGTGTGAGGCCAAAAATATGAACTACACATATCCTGTCCCTTTTAACATTAATACAGCATATAAATATAATAATAAAGCAATGCTGGAATCGACAGAGCTCCTTTAATTCTGCCAGGAGAGGAAATCATGGTTGATTAATTGATCCATGACAGAATTATTCCTTACCTGACAGCTCTGCTGTCCATTTATCCGTGTCTGCATATTCAAACTCCAGGTCTGGCGACTCCGAATAGCCCTGAAAACACGCGGGAAAAATCAGTTCCATTACAGCACATTTCAGGAAAACCAAAACCCCTGAAAACACTCACAATTCACCTCATCCTCCTGCAAATCCAGGGCTGGTCTTCCTGGTTTAGGGACCAAAAACATTCCTGCAGCAGCACAAACGTTACCGAGGCAACTCCAGCTCACCTCCTGCGTCTGCACAGGCTGTGCTGCATCCACTGCAGCACCCCCAAAGCACGGGGGGAGCCCCCAAAGCACAACAAACACAGCAGGACACAGGGAGAGGCTTCTCTGAGATCAAGCAGCTCTCAGAACTCGCATATTTCGCACAAATTTGAGATGGGATTAGTGAGGATGAAACAACTCCAAACAGCTCTGGAGAAGCTGCAAAAACAGCCAGGAGAACCTTTAGAGCACAAAATATCATCAGCTCCCTTTACAGAAGTCAGGAACACCGACCCACAGTATTTCAGGGTACTCAGCCCTGAGTGGGGCAGGTGCACTGCAAGACTCTCACAAATTTCGGGATCCTGAGATCCACACCAGAACTCTCCTGAATTATGAGGCTCCCACCCTGAGCATGGGGAGGATCCAGAAGAGAATCCTCATCCACCCCTGAGTGAGGGGCAGATCCACATCAGAACTCTCCCAAATTTTGGGGCACCCATCCCTGAGTGAGGGGCAGACCCTGAGCAGAATTCTCCTGAATTATGGGATTCCCACTCCCAAGTAAGAGGTAGATCCACATCAGAACTCTCCCAAATTTTGGGGCACCCACTTGTGAGTGAGGGGCACATCCTGAGCAGAATTTTGGGACCCACATACTCCTGAGCACAGGGCAGACCCACACCAGAACCCTCTCGGAACACCCAGCCCTGAGCAAGGAACAGAGCCACAGCAGAACAATCCCAAATTTTCGGGCACACATTCCTGAAGAAGGGGCACACCCAGAACCAAACCCACGCAAATTCTGGGGCACCCACTCTTGAATGAATCCACAACCCTAAATTTGGTGGCTCCCACTCCTGACAGAGGGGCAGACCCACATCAGAACAATCCCAAATTCCAAGAGTCTGAGAGAGGGGTAGCTCCAACCACCTCAGGTTCTCCAAGATTCCCTCTCACATCCCTCCCCTGGCATTCCAGGGACTTTTCTGAGGAAGCCATGGGAGAGAACGGCTCTGGGGCCATCCCAGGAGTGAAATGCCTTGGAAAAGCCCCGGGACACCTCAGCTCCACACAACCCTCCGACCCCAAGGCTCAGGGTGACCCCAGCACCGCGGGGTGGTCCCGGGGGTTTGGTCACCTCTGGCTGGATCCATCCCTGGTCCGAGCACGGCAGCGGGACCTGGCACCCCATTCCGGGCTGGAACCGACCGGTAACACCGAGAAAACCCCCGGATGGGCAGGAGACCCCCGGGCCAGCCCTGTCACTCCCGTTTGGGACCGGCCGACCGAGTCACCCTCGCGGCCCAGCCCGATCCCAGCCGCCCGGACCCGGGGAAGGGATGGACGGATGGATGGATGGATGAAGGGGAAATCGACACCGACCGAGACCGGGCAGGCTCCGGGCAGCCCCAGGGCCGAGCAGGGGAAGGCCTCTCGGCTCCACAGTCCAGGGAACCTGTACCGAGGGAGCGGCCGGTCCAGAACCGGCCCTGGGACTAGAACGGGAGCACCGGAGCCACCGGCCGAGCCGGTCCTGGGCCGGTCCCCTGGAAGGCGGTGCCCAAGCAGGGCTGGAAGGGTCGGACACTGGCACCCGCGGGTACCGGCACTCCGGGCACTGGCACCCACAGAGACCCACGAGCACCGGCACCGACCGAACACCGGCACCGCCCCCGGGCACCGGCACCCATGGGCAGGCCCTGGACGAGGCCCGGCGCGGCCCGCCCCGCCCGGGAAGGCCGCCCCACTCCCGGCGGCGGCGGCGCTGACCTCGGAGTCCTTGCGCGGCGGCCGAGCCAAGTCGCGGCCCCTCCCGGGCGCGGCCGCCCCACCGCGGCCCTTGTTGTTCCCCGGGACCGGGACAGGGCCCGGCCCGGGGCCGCCACTCGGCTCCATGTCGGCCGCTCCGCCGCGCCGAGCTCTCGCGAGGACTCACCCCCTCCTCTCGCGGGAGCGGCAGGGAGAGCCGGGGCAGCGCCGCCGCCATGTTGGGAGTGGCAGCAGGGGGAGCGCCGGTGTCTCCGGTGGGTGCGATGCAGCTCCGCCCGCCAGCCCCGCCGCTCCGCCGCGGCGGCCGCGTCACGGCCGGCGCTGCCCGCCCCCGGCGGCCACGGACGGCGCGACACACGGCCGGGCGGCCGGCTCCGCCCCCGCGCGGCCATCTTGGGTGCGGCGCGGCCCCGGGCGCGGCCATCCTGGGTGTGGCATTTCCGCCTCGCCCCCGGGCGGACCCAGGCCTGGGGGCCGCCATGTTGGGAGTGGCGGAACAGGCAGGTCCCAAAGCGAGGGGCCGGGAACAAAGGAACGCTCCAGTGAAGGGGCTGGGGGGGCTCAGACCCCAAACTGAGGGGCCGGGAACAAAGGAACGCTCCAGAGAACGGGCTGGGGGGC
>JAWMQZ010000112.1:1774344-1804892 GCA_035584835.1 Tangara arthus | reverse complement strand
CTCCAGTGAAGGGGCTGGGGGGGCTTAGACCCCAAACTGAGGGGCCTGGAACAAAGGAGCGCTCCAGTGAAGGGGCTGGGGGGGCTTAGACCCCAAACTGAGGGGCCTGGAACAAAGGAACGTGCCAGACCCCAAACTGGGATGACCTGATGGGCTCAGAGGGGAGTCAGACCCTGACAGGGTTTAGACCCCAAACTAAGGTGCCCCATTGGGCTTTAAAGAGGGTGAGACCCCAAAATCCAGAGTTATGGCAACGCTCAGAAAATTCTGGCAGGACCCAATCCCAACCCCAAGATGGCCAAAGGACAACTCCAGCCCTGCCCTTGGGCTCAGAAACAACTCAAAGTCCCCCCTAAGGGATGAAACAAACCACCCACAACCACAAGCACTTCGTTTTTCCTAATAGTTTAATTAGACTTTAATGATTTATTGCTCATCTGCAAGGATTAATATTGCATTCATTAAAAATCATTCCTATACAAAATAAACCTCTCGCTCCCGGCCCGCCGCTGCCGCCGCCGTCGCCCCCGGGCTCCCCCAGCATGGCTTATACAGACACAGAGCCCTTGGCCGAGATTCCACCCGGGACGGGTTGGAACGGGGACCCCCGGGCGTGGGGGGCTCGCAGGAAAGGGGGGATGCTCCCCATCCTTCCCACAAACGCCCATCCCAGCTCGCTAAGCTGTCCCCAGGGAGGTCCGGGGGATGGTGAAAGGGACACAGGGGATCCCTGGGATCTCTGGGGGAGCGAGGCAGGTGATCCCCAAAATCTATCCAGGAGGAGACCAGGCAGGGTGGGAGAGAGGAACAGTCAGAGGATGTGGAGGGGGATGATCTCAGCACCTCTCCCATCCCCTGGTGCCCCAAGGAGTTCTGCACACCCCAAAACCTGCAAATTCCCTGGGAAGGACCCGTCCAGGTGGATCCCTGCAAAGGGGGGAAGGAGCAGCTCCACCATCCAGGAGGTGCCAGCAGCTCCTTCCCTCCCCTGGGTGGGGAAAGGAACAGGAGCCAGAGGAACCTCGGTGGGTTGGAAGGAGCTGCCCACACCCCAGGAGAAGCTGGGAATGGGAAATGTCAGCAGGGAGGGCATGGAGGAGGTGATGGGAGCATCCAGGACACACCAGGAGAGGGTGAGGAAAACAGTGACAGGGAGCAGAGGGGCCGGGCTGGGGTATGGGGAAGGCTCATCTCTGCATCCAGCTCAGAAAAAAAATAGTGAAACACCCCCAAAACCCACCCCAGACACCCTCAACACCACCCAGCACTTCCCAGTGGGAGATGGGAAGGCGGCCACATCCCCAGTGCTTCCTTCTTAAAACATCTAATAACAATCCCCACCCTCTAAAACATCTCTGTAAGGATCAAAAAAGGAAAAGAGAAAGAAAAAAAAACCAAATAAACAAACAGAAAAAATGTTTAAAACTCAATTAAGGTGCAGTTTGGCTAAAAAAAAACAAACAAAAAACCTAGGAGAGATGAGGATAATGCTGGGAAAGCGACCCCCATCCAGATTCAGATTAGCACCCTGAAACACTGAACTCCCCTGGACCCAGGTGGCCACCAAACCCAGGCCAGTGGCCACCAAACCTGGGTCACCTCATCACAGGGACCTGGGCTTGGGCACAGTCACCCCCTCTGCCAGGTGTCCTGCAGGCCACTCTGCTCCCAGGAAGCACCTGGAGCAGGGATCTAGCAGCTAAAACTGGGCTCTTTAAGGCAATTTAGAAGTTGCAGATAATCCACACAAAGAAATAGAAGATAAGGTAGAAGAGCATCTCCGGATCCACAGGGAGCCCGGCTGAGACCGACGTGGGCTGGAAAGGTGGGAAAAAATACAAAATAAAAGCCAAAATAAACCATTGCTGCAGGAATGAACTGCCCTTGGCCCAGCAGGAAAGGGAAAGCTCCTCCTGGAGCCAGGGCTGGGAATCAGCAGCTTCAGCCACATGAAAGCAAGAAGCAAATCCCAGGTTGTCTGGCAAGATCAGACAGGGATGCGATCATGGAAAAGGGGGAGAAAAGAAAACCTGACCTTAAAATCACAGATAAAACGTAAAAACAGGTTCTGGTGGTGGTTAACAAAAAAAAAAAAAAAAAAAGGTAAACCAAAATAAAAATGATTTTTAAAAATAATCTCTCAAATGTTGCCTTGTGTGGTCTGGTCCTTCATGGAAATGGTCCCGTCAGTATCTAGGAGAGAAGGAAGGGACAGTGAGGGACATGGATGGGAGGTGCTGCTGTGCCAGGGCAAGGGCATCCCCCAGGCATGGGATTCCAGACTGCTTTGGGCTGGCAGGGATCTTAAAGCTCATCTCATTCCATGGGCAGGGACACCTTCCACTACCCCAGGTTGGTCCCAGCCCTGTCCAGCCTGGCCTTGGACACTGCCAGGGATCCAGGGGCAGCCACAGCTGCTCTGGGCACCCTCACAGCCAAGAATCCCTTCCCAATATCCCATCCAACCCTGCCCTCTTCAGGCACTGGAAGGGACTCTAAGCTCTCTTGGGAGCCTTCCAGCTCTCCCAGAGGGGCTCCAGCCCTCAAAACAGCTCTGTGGCCTCCTTTGGACACGCTCCAGCAGCTCCACATCCTTCTGCTGCTGGAGACCCTGGAGCTGGAGGCAGAACTCCAAACCAACGGGGAGCTGGGAGCTGCTGCCCCAGCAGCTCTCACCTGTAGTAGTTGGGTTTGAAAGGCCCATTTTTGTTGAGTCCCAGGTATTTGGCCTGATCGTCTGTCAGCTCCGTCAGGTGGGCGTCGAACGACGGCAGGTGCAAACTGGCCACATACTCATCTGGGAATGGGACAGGGAACACAGGATCAGGGGTCCACACCCCACCACAACATGGGCAGTGTTGGTCTGGATGAGCAGCACCCCAGATTCACCATCACCCAAAGCAGGGCTGAGCCCAGGCCTGGGCTGGATGTGCCCCTAAAGGCACAAGGAGGACATGGAAAATCCCAGAGAAGGGAGGCTGCAGGATGTGGGACGCCTCCCATGCTGCAGAACACTAACAAAGATAAAGCAAATAACCCCCACGGATTTTAAGGTCACTGCCTCTGGCTTTCCTGAACTTGCTGTCCCTCTGGAAGTGTTTCCCAG
This sequence comes from Tangara arthus, assembly GCA_035584835.1. NCBI lineage: Eukaryota > Metazoa > Chordata > Aves > Passeriformes > Thraupidae > Tangara > Tangara arthus. The sequence continues at coordinate 1,801,786 of JAWMQZ010000112.1, read as the reverse complement.
CCCAGGTTTGAGCTCTTCTGACACTGCTGGCACACGGATTCTCCAGGGAAAGTCAGTTCCTTCACTCACCCATCTTCTTTGGCAGCAGGTAAACGTCCTGCTTGTACCGGCCCTCGGGAGCGTTGTAGAGCTCAATCAGAGCCAGAGCCTGTGGAGAGCACAGGGATAAGCTGGGAACAGTCAGGAATGGTCACCAGCTTGGGCAGCACGAAGCTCACAAAGGCAGAGAAGGATCTGGGAGCTTGAGAGACAGTGTAACCATTTCCAACATGCCTTGAGGGACAGGCTCCCACCCCAGGTACATCCCTGTCTGGGTCCCCATAATCCCACTGGAGGGATCAGAGAGCAGGGATCACCCAGCCTGTTTGCAGCATCTGGGCTCAACACCCCAGGGAAAAACATGAGGATGGTTTAGGGTTAGCAGTTCTTCTCCTCTTAAACCACCCAGCTGCTGCAGCACATGGAAATGGAGGGGCTGCTCCTCAGAAACTGGTAGCATCCAAAAACCAGGACAGATTCCTTCAGGACAGATGAAACTGCATCTGAGAGCTGGCTTCCACTGTTGGGAACCAAATCCAAAACACAGGCCTGTTCCCTGTCCCCTTGGGCTGACAGGAGTGAGGATAAGGGAATTCATGTCAGCATGGCTGTCCTTCCCCACAAGGACCAGTGCCACCAGACCCTCCATGCTCCCAGTCCCATCAATGCCTCAGAGCTCCCAGTTCCATCAATCCCCTCCGTGTTCCCAGTCCCATTAATTCCCCCAGTGTTCCCAGTCCCATCAATTCCCCCAGTGTCCCCAGTGGCACCAGCTCCCTCCATGTTCCCAGCCCAAACAAAGCCTTGCTTTAAGGTAAGCTCAAACCTGTGCTAGGTGGGCTTAAACACATGCTGGGGGAGCTTAAATCAGTGCTAGAGGGGCTTAAACCTGGGCTGGGGAAGTTTAAACCCATGCTAGAGGGTCACAAACCTGTCCTAGGAGGGTTCAAACCTGTCTGGGGGAAGGTTAAACCTGTATTCCAGCCCAGCAGGATCTGTGCCATGAAACCACTCATTTAAAAGCTCTCCCAAAACTCGCTGTACCCAAAACACTGGGTCTGTGCCAGCAATAACTCCAGCCCAGAAAAAATGGTATTTTTGGCAGTGGTGCCACCTCAAGGACCAATCCCAGCATGTTCCCAGCTCCTTCCAAACCATCCCCACCCCTAGGCTTGTGCAGGGCCCCACCCATGTACGGACCTGTGTGGTGGCTGTGATGGAGAGAACGAAGGTAGGAACCGTGGAGCAGCTGAGGTTGAGCAGACGGCCCTGAGAGAAAGCAGGAGTCAGCACAGAGTTGGACATGTTCCCAAATCCAAACCAAACTGAGTTCCCAGATGGGATTCACCCTAATCCCCTCCCTGCACAAGGAACCAGGGGCACAAAGAACCAGAGCACGGTGACCAGAGGATTTCAAATCTGCTCCAGTTTCCACCTTAACCCTTCATTTCAAGGCAGGGGAATGTTGTGGTCCCTAGAAAAGCCAGCCCCTCCTCCTGCCAGAACAGCTCCTGTGGGAAGAGGAGCCACCCAGCACCTGGGAAACCCTGCACAGATGGGGTTTGCCTGAGTGGGATGAACCCCAGCTCGGAAGAACAGAGTCACATGGCACCTCTGTGGCTGCATGTGGGATATGACACAGCCACCCTCAAGAAAGGAAAAAAAAAATTAAATAAATAAAAAACCCCTTTTTTGAGCCCTGAAGCTTCTCTCAGCACTTTTCCACCTGGCTATCTCTGACAGAGGCCCAAAGCACCATGGCCCAGCTCTCCACACACCTCGGCCAGCAGCACCACCCGCTTCCCATCGGGCCAGATGACGTGATCCACTTGGGAGCGCACCCGCTCCCAGGTCAGCTCCGGCATCCGCAGGCTGGTCTGCAACGGGAGGGCACAGGCTGGGTCAGGGCAGGAGCTGGCAGATGGGCACAGCCAGAGGAGACCCACAGGCTGGGTCAGGGCAGGAGCTGGCAGGGGGGCACAGAGGGGAGGCACAGGCTGGGTCAGGGCAGGAACTGGTAGATGGGCACAGCCAGAGGAGCCAGCAGGCGGGCACAGCCAAGGGTGTCGGCAGGCAGGCACAGCCAGAGGAGAGGCACAGGCTGGGTCAGGGCAGGAGCCAGTAGGCGGGCACAGCCAAAGGTGCCAGAGCTGGGCACAGCCAGAGGGGCCAGCAGACAGGCAGGTACAGCCAGAGGTGCCGTGCTGGCAAGCGGGCACAGCCAGGGGTGCCGGCACTCACAGCCAGGGGTGGCAGTAGAGGGGCACAGCCAGGGGTGGCAGCACTCACAGCCAGGGGTGCCAGCACTCACAGCCAGGGGTGGCAGCAGAGGGGCACGGCCAGGGGTGACAGCACTCACAGTCAGGGGTGGCAGCACTCACCACATCAATCTCGGTGTTGGAGTGGCCCATGTTGCACACGATGCAGCTGTTCTTCATCCGGTCCAGGTGCTCCCTGGTCACCACGTTCTTGTTCCCTGCAGGCAGAGAGGGCACAGCTGATCCCACAGCAGGGGGAACACAAACCCTCTGGTTTCTCCTTCCCTGAACTCGAGTCAGAGAAGCTCAGCTTGGGGCAATATCAGAGGAGTTTTCCTGGGACTGAACCCTTGTGGCTGTGACAGAGAACATGTGGGACAAGTGCAGTTGTGGAATATCCTGAACTAGAAGGGATCCACGAAGGCCATCAAGTCCAACTCCTGGACCCTGCACAGGATACTGCCAACAATCCCACCCTGTGCCTGAGAGCATTGCCCAAACACCCCTAAAGCTCTGGCAGGACTGGGACTGTGACCATTCCCTGGGGAGCCTGGGCAGTGCCCAAATCTTTGATCTTTGCTCCTATGAATTAACCAGGCTCTAGGAGATCCCAAAATACACTAAGAACATGTGGCCAAGATGTCCCTCTGCTCTGGGCCAGGACTGTGGTCATACAGCAAATCAGGGTGAAAAGCTCCTGGCAGAGCTCAGCTGTTGTGGAAAATTAGGAGCACAGAGCAGTGAAATGTCCTCCATTCCCAGCTCCCTTGAGACCCCACTTGGGAATGGTGCTCCCCAGCCTGCTCCAGCCTTGTCTATCCCTACCTGTGCAGGTGATGACGACATCCACCTGACGGATTACTTCACTCAGCTTCACCACCCGAAATCCATCCATGCTGGCAAAAAAAGGGGAATAGGGACCACAATGAGGAGGAGAAGCTTGTTCCTTCTCTGCCCCAGGCCATGAGGGATCTCAGCAGCTCCAAACTGCTCTGGCAGCAGCCCAGGCTCTCCTCTACCCCTCCAGGGACACCAGTGCCATGAGGGAAGGCTGTGCAATAGTTGGGATGTCCAGCCCACTCTTGGAAATGTTGGATGAGCCAGGAATGTGTGGCATAGAGGCCTGAGCAGCCTCCCCAAACCAGCCAGTGAACACCTTCTGCCCAGTATCCCGTCCCTGAAAGCTGCCCAAGCCCTTTCCTATCACACCCCAACAAGGTGCATGTTCTCCAAAATGCACCACAGATCACCCTGGTTTCACTCCAGCCTCTGGCAGGGTTTGGAAGAGCAGGGAGAGAGACACTCCTAAGCAGATGGGAGCACCTTACCAGGCCTGGAGAGCACAGATGGGGTCGATCTCGGTGACGTACACGATGGCTCCCAGGGCTTTCAGGGCAGCACAGCATCCCTTGCCAACCTGCCAAGAGAGAAGGAGCAGTGAGGCAGGACACAGAGCCACCAGTCCCACAGCCCCTGCCCTAAACAGCCCAGGCCCATCCCAGGCTGGAAGATCGTCATCCCAGCCACTTGCTCAATGCCAGGAACAGCTCAGGATGTACCTGGTGAGTGGCACAACTGCCACAAGCCCAGCTCCCCCCCTCCAAGGCCAGCAGCCTCCCACTGCCAGAGGGCAGGATTAGACAGGATATTGGGAAGGAATTCTCCCCTGTGGGAGTGGTAAGGGTTGTCCAGAGAGGCTGTGACTGCCCCAACTGGAAATATCCATGACAGGAGCTTTCCCAACCCACCTCTCACAGTTTGTGCAGCCCCAGCATTGCAGGAGCCTTTCTCCAAGCAGGAATTAAAGACAGCCCAGAGGAGCACACACTGCCCCCTTGCCTTTAAGCCACAGGATTTCAGAGCCATCCTGCACTCCTCAGGGGGCAGATCCTCCATCCCATGCTGCCCACATCAGCATAGGGAGCGCAGGGTTCCTGCAACAGCATCTCAGACTTGCTCCCTCTCCTCAGTGGAAAATTAAAACAGACTCCAGTTCTCCACATCACCAACCCACACTAACACCTGGCTCTGCTGCACAAACTCTACTCAGCCCTGTTTTGTGGACCAAAAACATTTCCAGAGCAACCCCCACTTATCACCCAGCTCCAACCTTGGGTCTACTGAACACAGCCGGGCAGGGCCAGCTGGGACTCAACTCACACTCAAAGGGGAAACCATTCAGGGTGAACAGGCTGGGGGAGCTAAGGGTGCTCAGCCTGCAGCAGAGCAGGCTGCAGCAAGACCTTAGAGTCCCTTTCAGTGCCTAAAGGGGCTTCTGGAGAGTTGAAGAGGGGCTTTGGACAAGGACAGAGCGACAGGGCAAGGAGGAATGGCTTCCCACTGCCACAGGGCAGGGTTAGATGGGATAGTGGGAAGGAATTCTTCCCTGTGACAGTGGTGAGGCACGGGATGGAACGTTTCAGAAAAGCTGTGGCTCCCCATCCCGGGAAGCGTTCAAGGTTGGGTGGGCCTTGGAGCAACCTCATCAAGCGGAAGGTGTCCCTGTCCATGGCAGGGGGTAGAACTGGATGAGCTTGAAGTTCCCTTCCAACCCAAATATGGGTTGGAAGTCTGGGATTCTCTGACTCCCCTGTTGTGAAGAAGTCCAGTAAAGCTTAGGACAGATCCTGGAGACAACACCACCCAGCACAACTCCTGCCTGGAGAATCAGGCACCAACCCAGAACGCTCACTGAGAGCCAGTAGAGTCTGTTGGTCAAGCAAAGCTGGACTCCGCTGGTGCCTAAATGAACTAGGGAGCAAATTCCTGCTGGGAAGAGCCTTTGCAGCTCCTGCCAATCTCTGCACAGTGCTGGAAGATAAACACCCACACAGACGTGCACAGACGGAAGGAAGGTGGCAGCTCCCAGCTCCAGCTCTTCCAGGGCAGAATCAGTTACAAGTTCATGATACAATTTCCCTCTGCCAGAGTATTATTCCCAGGGAGAAGCTGCCTGCCCTGCTCAGTGACAGCCAGGCTGGATGCTGAACCTGGGCCAGGGACAGCAGATGGGAGTACCCGTGGGTAGTTTATAATCCAGTGTTCCCAGCAACTGTTGGCTGTGCAGCCCAGTTCATCTGCAGCAAACTGGGAAATCTGATCCCTGATCTCCATTCTCACAGCAAGATTTCCCTGGTTATTGCTCGCCAGGTTGGATCTACTCCTTATAGGAAGGGCAAGTGGTCTTTGCACAGGGAATTGCAGGATGCTGAGCATGGGGGAGGCCAGCACAGCTCACAGAACTCACCTCCCCATAACCACAAACCACCACTTGCTTCCCTCCAAACATCACATCCGTGGTCCTCTTCAGGCTGGGGGACAGAGAGAGACCTGTGTTGGGATCAGTCAAGCCCAAAACCAGGTCAAAGCAGCAGAGCCTGATCTCTGCTTAAGAAGCAGCTGCAGCCAAACCCACCCATGTGGAAGTCTCAGTGGGGAGAAGAGCTGGACTCACCCATCCAGGATGGACTCCCGGCAGCAATACAGGTTATCAAACTTCTGCTTGGTGACAGAGTCATTCACATTCATGGCTGGGACACAGAGCTTCCCAGCCTTGGAGAGCTGGTACAGCCTGGGAGAGGGCAGAGGCAGGTCAGAGCAGACAGCAGCAACTCCCTGAGATCTCTGGGTCTGCCTTCCCAAAGCTCCCACCTGTGCACGCCTGTCACGCTCTCCTCCACAATCCCTCGGATCTTCTTGAACACGCTGGGGTATTTCTTATAAACCCAGTGGGTCAGGTCCCCACCATCATCCAGGATCTAGAACAGGCAAGGAAGAACAGGGAGCAGTCAGGCCTCCCACTGGGAAATGCACTGGTTGAGGACAGGATGGGAAAAATGGTTTGGAGAAGCATCTTCAGGCACTGCTGGAGGGGCTGTTTGGGCAGAGGCCTGGGAGCCAGGACTCCCAGGTTCCCCTGCAACTCGGGGTCTCTTCTAAAACACTGAGATTCCTTAACCCTGTGTGGAGCTGCTGGATCCTAACAGGATCTCCTGCCTCTGCTATTGCTCTGCAGCCTGGGAAGGTGACCACAGGTAGCACTAACTAACCAGGCTAGCTCAGGACACCACATTGATGCCCTGAAAGCAAACAGGAGAGGACAGGCTGTGGGAGGTGTCATGGTCCATGGACGCATCACTGGTGACCACAGACTGTGCACCAAGGGGGTACATGAGCTTTGACAAGGGAAAGCTCAGGGAGAGGGCAGATGGCACCTGTGCTGAGAGGAGTGGCTGGGGCAGCTCCTGCAGGGGAAACAGGTCCCATTTCTTGGCTCATGACAACTCCACCAGGAGCTGGTCCCTTGCCCTTGGGATGTGCCAATTCAGGACATCCTCTCTGCAGCTCCTGACATTCCCATGGCTGTTCCCAGCTGCTCTCCAAGAGCCCCCCATTAATGGAGGTCAAATTCGAGGTCAGCAGGCTCCCAGGAACAGCCCCAGGGTGGAAGGGAGGAAGAGGAAGGGCAGGAGAAGGCTCCTTACCATGTTGGCCTGCCAGCCATCTACATTAACACAGCGGTCAATGCACCACCAGAAATCATCCTCTGACTCCCCTTTCCAGGCAAACACAGCAACACCTGCAAGAACAGGAGCATCCCTGGAGTTTGCTGGGCATGGCAGAGCTCTCTCCTGCTTGGCCAGCTCCAGAAACACACGGACACAAGAGCCAGGGGGAGCATGCAGAGATCACATCACTGCCCACAGCAGGATCAGACCTGCCCATCCCTCCCTAGAAGATATTCCCCAAAAATACTAACTCCCTAAAACAGAAATACAAAATTTTAAAAAACTAAAATAAATAATAAAAACCAAAAATATCAAGAAATAATAAGAAAACAATACTACTAACAATAACTTGTAGTAGTTATTATTGTAGTAATACTACTAGTAGTACCAATTAATGTAGTAATACTACTATTAACTGTTAAATTTTAAACGGCATAAAAATAAATAAAACAGATTTAAAATATGGTTAAATATAAAATTAAAATATATTTTATGCTTTTATAATTTTATATTTATTCCTATTTATTTTACTTGTTTTTATTTTATGCCTGTTTTATTTATATTCTATATAAAATATATCTATAAGGTTTCATAAGTATCTATACACGTATTCATATTATATTGTATATTTTATGTGAATGTACATATATTTATTTATAATATATAGTATTTAAATATTTATTTATATTTTTATATATCTAGTATAAAATATTCCTAAACATAAATGATAATTTTATAATTTTAATATAATTTTTATTATTATATATTATAGTAAATATAGAATTTCCATAAATATAGAATAAAACATATATAATATAAAACGAAATATATACAAATGCAATGCAAAGTTCCCTGGAAGGTTTCCCCTGGGGGAGGCCAGGGAGGCAGGAGGGGCCGCGGGGGCTCTGGCCCAGCTGCACTCACCAGCCTCTGCCAAGGCCGCGGCCACCTCGTTCTGGGTGGAGTAGATGTTGCAGGCGGACCAGCGGCACTGCGCCCCCAGGGCACACAGCGTCTCGATCAGCACCTGCGGGACAGCGGGTGGGCCGGGTCAGGGGTAACTCAGGGACAGGGGTGTCTGGGGTGTTCCAGGGATCAGGGGTGTCCTGGGGGTCAGGGGTAACCCAGGGACAGGGGTGTTCCGGGGGTCAGGGGTGCCTCGGCAGACAGGGGTGTCTGGGGTGTTCTAGGGGTCAGGGGTGTCCCAGAGGTCAGGATTAACCTGGGGGTCGGGGGAACCCCAGGGGTCAGAGCTGTCTGGAGGGCCGGGGGTTAGGGCCAGAAGTCAGGGGTGCCCCAGGAGACAGGGTGCCCCAGGGATCAGTAGTGTCCCAGGGATCAGGGATAACTCGGGGGTCAGGGGAGCCGCAGGGCACAGGGGTGTCCAGGGTGTTCTAGGGGTCAGGGGTGTCCCAGAGGTCAGGGATAACCTGGGGGTCAGGGGAGCCCCAGGGGTCAGAGCTGTCTGGAGGCCCGGGGGTTAGGGCCAGGAGTCAGGGGTGCCCCAGGGATCAGGAGTGCTCCAGGGATCCAGGTTGTCCTGGGGGTCAGGGGTGTTCCAGGGATCAGGGGTGTCCCAGGGGTCAGAGATGTCCTGGGGGTCAGCGGTGCCCCAGGTGCCAGGAGTGCCCCAGGGGATCAGGAGCGCTCCAGAGGTCAGGGGTGCCCCGAAAGTCAGGGGTGTTCCAGGGATCATGGGTGCCCCAGGGAACAGGGACACCCTGGGGGTCAGAGATGTCCCGGGGGACCAGGGATAACCCAGGGCTCAGGGGCGCCCCACAGGTCAGGGGTGGCCCAGGGGTCAGGGGCGCCCCAAGCGTCAGCAGTGCCCCAGGCACCAGCAGTGCCCTGGGGGTCAGGGATAACCCAGGGATCAGGGCTGTCCCAGGGGTCAGGGGTGCCCTGGAGGTCAGGGCATGACCCTGGTACGACAGCAGACTCCCAGGGTGCCCCTGACCCTGGCCTTGGGCAGCAGTGGTGGGCACAGGAACCAAATGCTGCCCTGGGGAAATGCCACCAGCACATCCTTTCCAAAACACGTCCAGACTCAACTGAAGGTGCCTTCTCCCACTCAAAGAGATAAAGAACTTTGTTCCCCATGAAAAGCTGATGTCCCAGCCCAGGTCCCGCAGATAAGCAGCCACTCACTGCAGTCTGTGCTGTGATGTGGGTACAGCCCACAATTTTAGCTCCAGCCAAAGGCTTCTCCCCCTGGGCTCGTTTCCTGAGCGAAATCAGAGCAGACATGTCTGCAAAAGGAAGAGATGTTTTAATGCTGGTTCAGTCTGCAAGGTCCCCTCTCTGCCACAGCTCCCCTCCTTTCAGGGTCTCCCAGGATACCTCCAGCCCCAAAATTTCTGCTGAAGCTGTTACACAGGTAGGGAGAAAACTCCTCATCCCTGGCCTGGCAGGTCTGTGCAAAACAGGACCAAAACACCAGTGCCATTTGTCACTTGACCAAGGGACAAGGAGAGAGGCAAGGAGGGGTCTGGGACTGGCACTGCCTGGGAAAGGTTCCTAAGGACAGTCACCAGCCCTGTGGCAGCAGGTGAAGCACCTGAACTTGAAAACAGAGCTGCCACATCTCAGAAGAGCTGCTGTAGATGTGTCTGGATTATCTTTCCCTTCTAAAAGGAGAGTTACCCAATCACTTCACTGGAAATGGTAATTCAGCTTCCTACCACCCCCACAGGAAGAGGTGGGATTTTCAGCTTTCGTATCTCTGAAAGTGTTACAAAATCCTTGTCCATCTAAAGCCAACAAAACATTAAACCCTGCAGGAGCTCTGCTCCTGCTAGAAAAGGGGTGGGACACAGCATCAATGTCTGCTGGCACATCTCACTCTTCCTTAGCTGATTTTGGGGGAAGGAAACAGGACATCCAAGGCTGCAGCAGGAGTGGGATTTGCCCCTCCTGAGCTCCTGGTGTCCAGAACCTGCCCCAGGCCCCAGAAGCCCCACCCTCCACTCTGTACCTTGCTCGGCGATCTCAATCTCACGGCGCCCGAACTCTGCCTGTTTGATGTTCTTCACACAGAAATTGCTGCTGCCCTTGGAGTTGGTTTGCTGCTTCTCTCGGGGGGACACCTCATCATCAGAGCTGTCTGTGTACGAGGCAGCTAAACCAGAAAAGAGGAATGAATGAGTTATGCCAGGCCTTATGAACGCAGGAACCTCCTACCCTTCAGGTTTCTGCTCTGTTTCCCTTCCCAGTTTTCACTCATGGCTCAAACTACCAAGCTCCTAAGGAAAGCCAATGCCCTGAAGGAATTTTTTGCACTCTTTTTCTCTAGAACAGCCCAGAGGTACCAGAATTATTAACTGGCAATCAAACAATGCCTGAGCTTCGGGAATGCCTGGAATCATTCCCTCAGCATCCAAGTACAAACAGCAGCACAAATCCTGCCACAGGGTGTGAGCAGCACATTCACTGCAGCACCCACGCTGGGTTTTTGAGAGGAACACACAAGGACAAGGAGCTGGCACCTACCAGAGCTGTAGCTGTCAGTGGAAGACTGGGAGATGGAGCGGGACAGGGACCGACGGCCCGTCTTGGTCGGGAATTTGGTGAACTCCTGCATGTCATCTGCAAACTGGATTTGCTGGGAGCAAAGGAAAGAAATGCTAAATCAGGATGTGATCCTTAGGGCATGGCACCTCCCCAAGCTACAGGGAGCCACTTCAGTCCACAAAAATAAACATCACCAAATACAAGGTTACAGATGCCAAAAATTAAATCCCTTCCTCTGTCTGAAAAGCTGCCACCAGGTTTTTGTCACCCTGCAAATTTGACACGCCTGAAGATAAAAAGAGCACCCTGAAACATCCCCTTGAATCCCTTCCCAGCTCCCTAAGGCTCCTTCAGGAATTACACTCCTTGCACAACCCACATCCCATCTGGAGGCAGAGCCCCTTGTCCCACAGCCCCTGCCCCAACATATCCCAGCAGATTTCTGCCCAAAAATGCAGCAGTAAGAAAGCTGGGGTGGTCCCAACAGATCCCTGGTGCTTCCAGGCTCTTCCCCAGGAGCAGAGCATCCCACAGGTTAAAAACACCACACATCCTTCCAAAACTGACACTAAAAGCACAAGAAAAAACCTCAGCAAGAGAGAACATTTCAACAAAAAGAAGTTGACATTGCATTGGCTTTCAGCCTCCTCTGCAGGACAAGATGTTTCCATTGGAAGAGAACCCCCAAAACAGTCACCTCTCTCAGTCAGAGGCAGCTCAAAGCTCCAGCACCTTCCACCAGATCATCAAATTTAACTGTGTTGGGCCAAAAAGAGAGGAAAAATAACCCAAAACTGCTCAGCTGCTGTGCTCACCCTGAGTGAGCAGCCAGCAAAGGGCCTTATTGCTGCCCCTGCCAGTGAAAGGCAACAGAGATGAAAGGGAATTAGGGAAAGCAGCAGCAAGCCCAGCCTGCAGCCCCCTCCCTGCTGCCATGCAGGAGACCCTGACAAAGAACCCCAGCACGGCCCCTTCCCTCAGATCATGTCACTGCAGGATTTCATTTTGCCATTTAACAGGGATGAGACGTCATGGCAGGGAGTGGGATTAACAAAGCATCCCCGAGACCCAGGAGACCTTGAGAGGAGTCCTAGAGAAATCAAGATGATGGAAAGAGACAGCCCAGAGCAGCCACAAGGAGGGGCTTTCAGTGCCACAGCCATCCCAAAAGCTCCCTGAAAGCTTTGATGCAGGAAACAGCCTTCAGAGGGGAGAAGAACGAAACTATTTAGTTGAAATGATCCATTCCAGAAAGGAGGAGTCTGCACAGGCTGGAGTTGGGGTGCCTGCAGCACCACTACAGCTTTTTGGGTTGGAAAATGTTGCCACAATCCTACAGAATCCCAGCAGATGGGCCAAAAACAGCATGGTATTCCACTTGGGAAGGGACAAGAGGGCATGAAACCCATGGCTCACTCCAAGGGAGGGCAGGAGGGATGTGGGACTCCAGCATCCCTTCCAGGAACTGACTGGCACAGAGAGATCCATCACCACACCCAGTCAAGCATCCCAGGCATTCCTGTGGGTGCTGCTGCTGCAAGGTTTCCAGCCAGCTCCTCCATCCTGGACACATCACAGCCCAGTACCTGCTTCCTCAACCAGACTTCCCAGCAGAGTCCAGTTGGATTCTGATGCAAACTGCTTTAGTTTGTAATAGTGGAAGGGATAGGAAGGATAAATGGAGATATAAGGTTTGGTTTTGCAATTGTTTGAGGTCATTTGCTGCAGAGGGAGGATTCAGAGGGCACCACAACCTCCATCTCCATGGGGGAACAGAGGGAGGTTGAGGAGGGCAGGATCCAGAGGGCATCCCAGCCCTGTCCCCACAGGAGAGCAGAGGGAGGATGCAGAGGAGACCACAATCCTCATCCCTAAGGGAAATCAGAGGGAGGATCTGGAGAGCACTGAAACCTCCATCTCCATGGGGAAGCAGAGGGAGGATGAGGAGGGCAGGATCCAGAGGGCATCCCAACCCTGTCCCCATGGGAGAGCAGAGGGAAGATGCAGAGGACACCACAACCCTCATCCCCGTGGGAAATCAGGGGGATGACCTGGAGGACATTGAAACCTCCATCCCCATGGGGAAGCAGAGGGAAGATGAGGAGGGCAGGATCCAGAGGGCATCCCAACCCTATCCCACAGGAGAGTAGAGGGAGGAGGCAGAGGACACCACAACCCTCATCTCCAAGGGACATCACAGGGAGAACCTGGAGGGCACTGAAATATCCATCCCCATGGGAGAGCAGAGGGAGGATCCAGAGGCCACACAAGCCCATCCCCACAGGGAAGTTGGTTCTGGGATAGAAGCACTTCCAGGCAGGTACCACTATTGTGCTCAGGGCGTGTGGTAGGAGCTGGCAGGATTCCCAACAATGAACGGTGTGGCTGGAATTTGTTCAAGGTCTGTTCCTGGGAACAATCTTCCCCACACAGCCTGGGATAGGCTTGTGCTACTTCCACACCAGTGTATTGCTCATGGGCACTTCCAAGGAAGGAAAAGCACCAGCAATTTCAGGACACAAGATTTCCATGCCTTCACATCAAGCTCTTCCTCTGGCAGCTCATCAAACCAGAGGGTATAAAAAAACATTCCCTATAAAACAGCTGCTGGTATTAAAACAGCTTAAAGTGTTAGCTGAGGAATTTTCTGCATCTCAGGGAAAGGTTTCCAGGGAAGAGGTGACCCAGGAGGGAAAAAACAAAGCACAGTGCTCCAGCCCAGGGTGCAGGTCTGTCACGGCCTGCAGCATCCAGGATGTGTGTGCTCTGGGACAGGGCAACTCCCTTCAGGGAAATGTGCTGCCTGGATGGTCCCATGGAGCAAAGTTCCTTTGGGATGCAGTGGAAAAGAGAGATAGAGGGAAAAGAGAGAAGAGGGATAGAGGGATGCTGCACTGCCCAGTCCCACAACATCCCACACCACAATCCACCTCCCCTTCAGGACTCCAGCTGTGAGTGCTGAGCCAGCTCTGAGGCACAACCCCACCCTGCAAGAGAAACAGCAGGTTTAGAAACATGGGAATGAGGGGATTGAATCTAAAGGGAGAGAAAAAGCAAGTGCTAAGCAAACCAAGTGCTGAATTACCCCCAGTAATCCCTGCCGTGGCTTTACCAGGGCTCAGCTGAACTCCCCAGCTTAGCAAAATCTGTCCTGGCTAAAATTATCATCAAACACCACGAACAGCACCCAAACCTGAGGAACCATGGGAACATCCAAGCCCTCCTTGCCCGGGGGATCTCCGCTGTGCCGGCAGCACGAGGGGCAGCGCGGGGAGCTGGGGCGAGGCGCCGGAGCAGAGGTGCGTGACCAGTGCCCTCCACGTGCCCAGCTCGAGCTGCATTAAGGAGACAGAGAAAATCTCCTAATCCCTCTGCCTGTCATGGCAACTGGAATGAACAGCATTCCCAGCTGGGGGGCTGTGGGTTAGTGCTCCCTGGCTCAGCAGGATTGGGGCTGTGCAGCTCTCAAGAGCACGGCGATGAATTGTATCCCAAACTTCATCCTGCTGGAAGCAGCTTTTCCAACCGGGTGGAGTACAAAGGTTTAAGAGCAAGGAAAATATTTTTTCATCCCAGAAATTCGTGGTCAAGCAGGGAAAACAAGACAGCACCCATTTCCCTGCATAGGAATGAAGCCAGGGGTTTTCAGCATCACTGCCTGGAAAAGGAGAAGAAGGGGCTGGAGAGCTAAGGGGCCAAATGAGCAGTTCCTCACTTGGAGCAGCAGGGATTTTGGGATATGTTCTGCAGGAAAACAGCAGGATCCACCATCTCCTGCCAAGTTCTTCCAGAGCATTGCTGGGCACTGCCTGCTCCCAGTGACACCAGTCAAGCCAGGAGGACATTTTCTCCCTTTGGGAAATCCACTGCCACTGTGCCCATTCCCAGGCAGATCTGACATTTCCCAACAACAGCCGCTCATGTCCAGCTCAAACCACCCTTTCCAGGGCTGGAGCTGAGAGAGCACTGTCCACCCTATTTGGCCACACTGCCCAGAGCATCCCAAACTACCAGGAAGCTGAAGACCAGCCTGAACAAGTTTCTCTCCACGGCATAAGGATAAATCCACTGAGAACATTGGTGGGGCAGCACCAAACCCGACAGTTCAAGTGTCCCAGTACACACAGCCTCGTTTGTTTAATTATTACGACACAGGGAGGACAAACAGATTGCGGGTCTGGATTGCTACCACCTCACCAAACTGGCAGCTCGTGACTGCAGGGTGTGCCATCCTCCATGGCTGATCCCAAGCACTTTCTCAGTGGTCAGCCAGGAGAGCAGTGTTTGGAGCTGACAGAGTAAGAAAATTCCACTCCCTGGCTCCAGGATGAGCCCAGCATGTCCCTCTCGCACAGGACAATCCCACTTTTCATTTTAACACTTCTTCCATTCCCAGAACAGCTCCAGAGAGGTCATTTAAGTTCCTTTGTTGTCCTACACATCCCTGACTGCATCCCATGCAGCCTTGGGGGAAAGCAGGAGCAGATTGTGGAAGGAACAGAGATTTTGGAAAGCATCCACCAACTCACAGCTGACATGGCTCACCCATGCACAGGCTCCACAGGGGAAAGGACACAGGCTGGGAAGCAGCTCCAGGCTCTATTCCTAGCACCCCCAGGTCTGCTTCAGCAATCCTTTTGTCGTTATTATTATTTATTATTAGGGACAATGTGAGCATCAGCACGTACACAGCCATGGGAAAAGTGTCCTCCCAGCCAATTCTGTCCTGGATAAGTGGAGTGAGGACAGGAGCAGGCTCCACACATCACCCAAGATAAGCAGGAAGCAATGAACCATCTAAAACCCGCCAGACTTTTGAGTCTGACATCCGTGGATGTGAGGACACAGCACAGTTGCCCAGGGAGGAACAGCAAAATGGGAGCAGAGCACGTTTCTACAGCCACACAACCACCTCTAAAAAGAAGAATCTCTGCAACCCACTTCTGTCCTCCCAGGAGAAAGCCTGGAAGGATCCAGTCCTGGGACCCTTCCTTCGGCTGCAGAAAACCAGCAGCAGGGATCAGGACTATTCAGTGCTGCCAGTTCCCCTTATTCTGTATGTTCTCCCAAACAAAAACTCCCTGGCAGAGGCTGGGAGGGCACTGCTGGATGCCCATGCTGCCAAGGCAGCCCTGACGTGACCTGTCTCTTAAGTTCATCATTTCTTTGTCATTCCTGGAAATTCAGCCAGACAAGGAATGTTTTACAGCTCAAACAAGCATCCTCCTCCTGCTCACCAGCCCTGCTCCCACATGAGACAGGAGCAGCAGCTCAGAGCAGGGCTGGGTTTTGCCCACCTGGAGATGGGCACCTTCAGGTTTCAGTCTCCAAGGATTCCTTATCTGCAGAAGGACAGAGAGCTGCTGGTTTTTCCTGGGGAGGAGTTGGGTCAGGCATTTCTAAAGGACAAGTTGTTCTAATCCAATGATTTGTAGAAGCAACTCAGCACAGCATCCAGGGAGGGCAGAGGCATCCCAGGGAATGAGGCCCTTCAGCACCATCAGCAGAGGGGAAACGAAGTCAGAAAACCAGTGTTCTCCTTCATTCCAGGTCAAAAGGAAGAGGAGTAGCTTTGCTTGAGCCACCTGCTCAGGGAAGGGATAGAACTGTCCCATGCTGTTTTCACAGCCACCCAGATCCCAGAGGGGACCCCGAGTTTCCTGACTGGGAGAAAAGAGCTATTGCCACATTTGCTTCCCTGAGGCCATCCCAAACCCACCAGCTGCAGGTTCCCAATGCTCCCAGTGTGCGTCCCTGTGCTGGCCCCTGCAGCTGGCCCCATGCCCACCGTGGCCATGCCAGGGCACTGGGTTTGTTTAGAGGACTTGGCTGCCCTGTCCCCAGGCCCCCTCTGCTCTGCTACCAGGCTGGGAGAGCCAGCCCCTGTTCCCACAGGACAGTGTCCAGACATGAGCCTGGGAACAGGGGACACACAGGGGGACACAGCTCCTGCTCCACAGTCCAACAGGACACGGATTTTTGGGGTGGGAATCAGCAAGGTAGACAGGGATGGTTTTAGGGTTATTTTCCTGGGAGGTTATCCAGCCCGGAAGGGTATTTCTGGACCACAGCACTCCTTAAGGATGGAAGGGAAGGAAAAACAAGGTGCTTGGAGAAGAGGGATGGGGGATCAGGACTGGCAAGACTCTCACCCTGATAATTCACCATCCTCATCCCCAAAGCACTGGGGAGGGGAGGGTCTGGAGGCAGATTTGGCTCTGTGACTCCAACCATCCCATTTTCCCACCTCCAAGCTCTGGTCACCCATGCCAGTGCAAACCTGGATGGCAAAGGGCTGCACAAACTCACATCAGACTATGGCCAACCCATGGAAGAACCACCAGATTCCCAGTTCAAATCCTCCCAGCAGCAAACAAAACCCCAGCCAGAGCCCATGGCCAGGTGAAGGTGGGGGATTTTCCCCAGCAGTGCCCACTGCTTCACCCCACCATTCCACAGGGGTGCTGGAGGAGCAGGAGAGCTGCTCAGCAAGCATCTCCTGGTCCTCCACAGCCTGAGCACCAAGGGCTCTGTGAGAGCTGGAAGTGAAACAACCCTCAGGAAAAAGGACCTGCTTCTGCTCCAGGTGTGGCCTTTACAGGAGGACAACTTTCTCCTGGTGGTTCCCCAACTTCGAGAATAAATCCCAAATGCTTCATTCAGACATCACAGCTGGAAGAGGTTCCTGAGGGCGCTGCTCTGTGCATGGAAGCACAGCCATGTGGAATTTGGTGCTCCTGGATCTGTATTTCTCACTCCCAGAGGGCTCACAGGGCAGGTTGTTCTCCCTAGAGGCACAGACCTGCCTGGCACTCTCCCCACCAACTCCCTGAGCAGGAATCCCAGCCAAATCTCCACCTGGAAACCTTTACACTGTTCCCAGTGAAGAAGTAAAAGGGCACTGAGGTTCTGGCAAAACAAACCAGCCAAGCCCTGATCCCAACATCCATCTTCCACTGCCAGAGAAAAGCTGGTTGGGTAAAGCACTGAGGGGAAAAAAAAAACCAAATCAAGTTTCTGTGAGTCCAAGAGGAAAATTCAGGACTTGCACATGAATCTCAAAACTCAGCAGAGAAAAAGAAACACCAGGAAAGAAAGAGACCCATTCCAAAGGTTACTAGGCTGGAAATCACCACAAGATTTCAGTCATGATCAGAATCACTGTAAATGCCAGTTAATGGAAAAATAAACAGGAGGGATTCAATAAAAGAAATGTCATTTTGAGTGTTAAATAGTAACTGGGGATAAATCTGCCTCATAAACACCTGGAGGTCAAAGGTGTGCTCCAGCAGGAGCAGAGGGAAAGCTCCCCACCAGATAAGGAGGCAACTAGCCCTTGGACTGCAGGAAATGAGGCAAAGGCTTGGGTCTGGCTTTGATGGAGTGGGATATCTCCTGAAACACAGAGGGATATCTCCTGAAACACACAGGGATATCTCCTGAAACACACAGGGATATCTCCTTCCTGGCAGGAACAGCACAAGTCCAATGTCTGGGATCCCTAAGGGCAGTGAACTCGGGTCATGTCTCACAGGTTAACCCCATAATCTCCATGAATGGGCAAACAGCAACTGGTCTAAAGCCAGCCCAGATTTCTCACCTCTGGATTCCTCCCCAGTGCCCACCCAGCCTAGGGTACAGCACGTGTTTTGTATTAATTGGAGTTACCACACTGGAGGAACTGCACAAGCAATCCAAGATCATGTCCTTGCAAGGACAAGGGGATGGATTCCCACTGCCAGAGGGCAGGGATGGATGGGATATTGGGAAGGAATTGTTCCCTGGGAGGGTGGGCAGGTCCTGGCACAGGTGCCCAGAGCAGCTGTGGCTGTCCCTGGATCCCTGGGAATGTCCAAGGCCAGGTTGGATGGGGCTTGGGAGCCATGGCAGAGGGAGGAACTGGGTGAGCTTTAAGCACCCTTCCAACCCAAACCATTCCCTATTCCATGAGCGTGGGTTAAATCACTCCCAGCAGCTTATGGGGCAACCTGAGGACTGCTGGCCTCCAACAGGCCAGCTGGCAGAGCTGGAAGCCCATGGAAATGTGTTTGTGTGTCAGAGCTGAGAGGGAATCAGCTTAAATTAGCATCAATTTTTAAACTAATTAGAAAATGCCTCTCCAAGCACAGTTGTATGAGACCAAGGGAACACTTGGAAACACTGTCAAACAGCTCCTTCAGCAACACCTCATGGTCTGAAGGGAGGGCTCACCACAAAAAAAAAACAAATTGAGAAGGTCAAACTTCTGCTCCGTAATCCTAAAGCAGCCCCTGTGTTTTGGGGGAGGAATCAGCCCCCCTTGGAACTCTGGGCACCCCACCTGCCTCCTCTTCTCCCCCCAAAGTGCCTTCAAGAATCTCAGCATCCCAAGACTCCGACTGCTCTTTCAAAAACCAAAACAGCAAATCCCACTCAGGAGAGGCTCCAGCTATTCTCAGGTACCCTTAGCTGATCCTCCATCCCTGTGGCACAGCTGTAAGGGAAAACACCCCTCAGGATCAGCATGAAAACAGGAGCAGCCTGTTCTGGAAAACTTGAAATCCATCCTCCCCCTGCCCTGACTCTCAAAGCCTCTCACAGTGCTATTTCCACTAGAGCTGCCCATTCCTCATTTACCAATAGACTTTTTTCAGCCCTGGAAATTACTTAGATTTTGATACAAAGCAGGAGAAACCTCAGGATTCAGAATGGGCTCCTCCCTGCTCAGGAGTCTGAGGAATCACCACCAGGAGGGACAAACATCAGACTTGTGTCAGAGCAAAGCCAACCTTTTCCTGCAAACAGGGCTGATTCCATGAAGCCCCTTTCTCTTAAAGGAGGTAGGAGGGATGAAAGTGATTTCCTTGCAGAGATGGCAAGCTCAGAGAATATTTGGAGAAGGAGTTAGTTACTACAGGAGACACTGTGCTGCATGCAAGATGCTGACAGTTCCAAGGTCAACAGGGATCAGCCAGATGTTCTTGCTCCAAAACATGCCCAGGTTGGATGCAAAACTCTCCCCACAGTGCAGGAATGTGTGAAATCTGGAGCTCCCTGTTGGGAGGTGAAAGGAGGAGAGGCAGCAAACAGCAGACACAGGCTGAACCTCACCCTCATCTGGAAGGAGGACACTAAAACATGAATTTCAGGAAGGCAAAGCCCCAAGGAGCCTCCTTTTCCAGGCTGCCCAATTTTTCTCACCGAAAAGGGCCAGAAGGAGCGATCCCCTCCACCCACAGCACACAGATAAAGCAGGCTCCAGCAGCTCCCACCCAAACCCTGGCTCCTGAGCGCAGGCAGCTCCTCAGGCAGGCAGCAACGGCGCTGCCAGGCAGCTCCAGGTCTGTGGGGGCAGCCAAGGGGAAGCTGCACCCAGCTCTGAGGGCTGCACGAGCCTCACCCCAGTTACAATGCAGCCTGTTCAAGGAGCTGGAACATCATGTCCTCGGCCACCTCAGTCCTTTGGCTGTCACCAACCTGAAGTAAACAGATTCTGCAGCAGCAATAAGCTCGTTACCAAGGTCACCGTATTGATCCCAAAGTGTAATTAAAATTCACAGTTCAAGCAGCCCAAGTCAACAGGGCAATGAGGGCAGCTCCAAAAGGCAGGACTGGCCTCAGCTTCCGCATCCTGCTGGCTCAGAGGCACAGAACCCACGGGGAGAGCAGCTGCCAAAAAAACAGCCCAAATTCTTCCCTCTCAGAGTGGGAAGGACCTGGCACAGAGAAGCTGTGGCTGCCCCATCCCTGGAAGTGTCCAAGGCCAGAACAGGGCTTGGAGCAACCTGGAGTAGTGGAAGGTGTCCCTGGATAATGAGAATTTTAAACTTTCTGTGCTGAAAGGCACAGACCTGCAAGAGAACACTGCATTTGACCTGAGGCTGTGGAGAGGGCTTCCAAAATTGATTAACAGCACTGGGATTACGGGTGTGTAATGGCAGGGGTGGAACTGGGTGATCTTCAAGGTCCCTTCCAGCCAAACCATTTCCAAACCAGCATCTTCCTCTTTGGACCTTTGGGCCATCAACCAAGATGTGCCAGAGCACCCAAGGGTTAACCACGCCAGGGAAGCCTGCAGGGATGATGTGGGCAAAGAGGGATGGGGCAGAGTGAATTCCAGCACTGTTCAGGGTGGTCAACCCCTGGAATTATGCAGCGCCCTGGGAAGGGGCTCCACACATCACCACGATGCTCCTCCTTGGTGGGGCTCCCTGACCCTTCTCCCTTACAGACTCAACTCCTGTTGAGTCTCACCGAGTCTCACTCTGGGAGAAGTTCTGGCACAAAGTCCTTCACACCGAGGGCCCTTGGGGCCACCAGCAGGTCCCAGGACAGTCACCTGGAATGTCACCACCGTGTGCTGAGTGAAGGTGAGCCAGAGGCCCCAGATAAGCAGCTCTGATCAAAGGGCTCAGCAGGAAACATAACGAGCCCTCTGCAAATGCGACTGTCACCCGCAGGAAACTCCTGGTGATAAAACCACAGCCAGGCACAAGCAAATCCCTCAGGCTGAGTGCTGAGGTTCCACACATTTCCTGCTCCACAATCTGATGAGGCACTCACCAACTCCTCAGAGGAGCAACACAGACAGGATCCCCACTTGCAAAGGATTAACTCCAACCTGCCCTTGAAAACCTGATTTCCAGAGTGAAATACCCCACATCTAGGAGGGAGCACAGGAACTCATTCCAACATTTGCACAGGCTGGAAAGCACAGAGAAAACTGTTCCCAGAGAAAGTATTGTGGTAGGCCAGTCCCCAGCAGAAGATAACCTGGCATCTCAGGGAAGATCAAAACAAAACACTGAGCTCCTGCTCCAGCTCTCTTCCCACACTCCAGACTTGGCTGCTCATGTGGGAAGGGGGCTCCCAGGATGGGTGGTCTCCACCCCACACCATTAAAAGATGACAAGAGATGCTTCTGAAGACTGGGAAGAATGAATATCCAACTCTTCTCCCATCTCCAAAGGGCTCACACAAGAGTGGAAACCCAGTCTCCTTCAGGGATCCAGGAAGAAAAGGGGAAAGCAAAAGCCACAGGTTCTGGCACATCATTTTGAAGATGGTTTGTACCCATCAAACCCCAAAAACCTCCTTTCTTCCCCCTCTCTGGTTCAACAACTCAATTAAGTGTCTTCTGGCCTTGTCCAGTGCTGGGGCACTGGCACAAGCCTCCCCATGGACATCAGGGAGACCCTCCAAAACGCCAAAACAATGGGAAGGTCCCAAGAGCAACTTGAAAAAAATTAGGATTCTATCATGTAACACCAGGAGTGACCTGGTTGCCCCAAGCCCTGGTAATTCACCTCCACTCCAAACATCCCTGTGCTTTTTTTCCCACTTATTAGGGTTTTCCTGCACCCCAGGGAAGGCCAAACCCTCTCAGGACATCCATAGAGGATGATGAGCTCATCCCAGCCCAGGCATCTCACTATGAGAAGGTAAAACTCAGACAGAGCAAGGAACCAAAGAAGTGAAGATGTGGGCAAAGGACTGAGGAGAGCCAGGTGCATGGTGCCTGCAGAACAGCAGGACAGGAGGTGGTAGCCATGGCCCCAGACAGGCTCACAAAGGCACAGAGGATTTATGAGCAGTCACTCTAAGGAATTAAATTAAAGGGACAGGAAAAACGAATGGCTACAGGAGCTCTGTCAGGACAAACAAGGGCAGTCTCGTCCCCCTGACAGCCCCAAGGGGAAGGTATCACCCAGCCTGGCAAAGCTGCAGGGACCTGGGATAAGTCATGACAGAGCAAAGTGGGGCAGGAACGGGTCTTTGGGAAGGGGTTGTGCAGGGCAGGGATGCAGGCGGCTGCAGCAAGGTCAGCGCTGCACAGGCCACTGCAGACAGCAACAGCAGGAAGGATGCTCTGGAGAGAACACCCAGCCCTCCCCAGGGGCCAGCAGCTCCCCACAGGCCCCATCCCCCTCTCCCCAGCTTCTCCCTGCTCCATCTCTGCCACCCCCACAGCAGGCAGCAGCCGGCTGGCTGCCACCGCAAAGCTGCGGCGCTGTGCATTAGCATTCCCTGCCACGGGCGGGATCCCGCCGGAGCCGCAGCCGCAGGGGCTCAGCGCCGCCCCGACGCAGCCACACCGGCTCCAGGGACACGGGGATGCCACCCCACTCACCTCCCCAGAGCCACACCGGAGCCTTCAGCCCATCTCAGAGCCCAGCAATGCTGCAGGAGAAAGATCTGTCTGCAGCGTCCATCTGTCTGCCAGCAGCCAGGTGTGGAGGAGCCCAGCAGGCAGCGATGCCAGCGGGACAAGGACACAGCAGGGAGAGGTGACAGACAGGGACAGCACGTGCCAAGCCCCCTGCCCTGCCACAAGCACGGTGCCCCTCACCGTGTCCTTCCCACTCCAGGGTACCCCAGCTTGGCTCGCTGGGAGTTTAAGGCTCCGCCGCCCGGCTGACGTGGATGGGGAAAGCGACGGCTGCCAAGGGCACCTGCAGTCTCCAGGGAGGCAGGAGAGCAGATGCCCAGACGCAGCAGTGATGGCACACAGGGATCTGGAGGAGCACAACCTGCCCTTGAGCTCTGCCATCATCATCTCCACATCCATGCTCACTAAACTGGGTAAACCACCAGCCTCAGCATCCCCAGTCTTCCCCAGCAACACCACAGCCGTGGTTGGAGATGGTGCAAAGCTCAGCTTCGCTCACCTCTGCCTGCAAAGCACTCCTGGCCAAACTGGGTTCATTATGCTGACAAATCACCACAAACTGCAGTGAAAAGGGAGTTCTGGCAGAGCCAGGAAATCCCAGCTCTTGGGGGAAAATGTCCCTATTCCTCCTTTCACCTCTACTGAGTCAGCTCCTACTTCAGCCCGGAGTTGATCACTTAATCTCTTAATCTCTTACCCCCTGCTTGTTTCACTTTTTCACCTTAAACAAGCCCCTGACAAGAGGAAACAGCAATGCCAGGGGCTGACTCCCAGCTCCAGGTGACCCCAACAAGGAGACACCAACTTGTCCACATCACCCACGGGCCCAACGTGCTTCCAGCTGCATCCAAGACGCTCCTGCAGGGCCTGGGTTGGATGCTGTGGGCTCACACTGGCACTTTCCCCAAGCTCCAGCACAAGTTAAGGATTCTCTGAAAAGCCATTCACAGAGAGAGACAGAGCCTGCACTGAGCTTGGCCACATTCCCACCCTCCCCATCTCCAAACACCTCACACAAACTGCATCAGCAAAGTTCAAGGAGCCTGAAAACCAAGGAGGGACGTGCTTCAGCAGCACAGCACTATCTTGCCCACATCCATGTTGGTAAATCATCTCTCTCCACTATCTCCACTGGCCTCTGACCATGCCAGGAGGTCCAGGGCAGCTGGCACAAAAACCACTTTGACTTGCAGGGAATCAGAAGGGCGTTTTAATGGCTTAATTGCAATCCTGTTCCGAGACATCAGAGCTGGGGGCACTCAACAGCTTATCTCAGGAGAGCAATTCTCCCTTCCTTGGTCTTTCATCCTCCTGCCAAGGCCTCTGCCTTTCCCCAGCACTATTTGCAGGAACTAGCCAGGCAAGGAAAACAGGAGCCCGGAGCAATTTGTTCCCTGAGCTCAGCTCAGCTCAGCTCACTCCCATCTCTGATGTTATCAGCCTCAAATGTCGTGTGTCGCTCTGGGCACCTTCAATATCCTCACCCAGCCAGGAAAAGCTGCAGCAGCCACCGAGTCCAACCAAGGTTCGTCACACTGCACAGCCAAGTCTGCAGCAGAAAATTCTGGCGATACAACATCTCATCCTCCTGAGATGATGGTAAACTTGTCTCTGAGGATGCTCAATGGATTCTCTTTTACCACAGGTATTTTGGTTCCATGGGATGCTCCAGGATTAGCAGCCTGCTGTCCCCTTGGAGCAGCCTTGCGCTGTCTCTCTGACAGAGATGATGGTTATGAAAAAGTAAAAACAATCCCTGAGCTGGAACTGTGCTGAGCCACTGCTGGAAGAGGCAGATCCCAGCCCCACATTCCTCTGCTTGTTCCTCCAGGCCATGTCCACAGCCCAGATAAACAAGGCCTAGTCTCCAACCCCTGCTCCCTGGGAGGGAAGACACCTCAAATCCAGCTGACCTTCCCTAAGGGTCAGACAACCCCTCATCCCAGCCGTGGCCAGAGCAGGCAGGAGAGATCCCCCCAAAGAATGAGGATGTTCCCATTCTCTGTGACTGCACCGCCTTCACATCCACCACTTCCAGGCGGCTGCAGCCCTGAGGGGAACACAATGTTCAGCTGCACAGATCTGTGCAGGGCCTGGAACATGGATCTGCCTCCCTGACAGCACTGGGAGTTCAGCACTGAGTCCAGAGCACAGGGCCAGATCCCCAGGTCACTGGGGTCCTGCGCCCTGCTGCAGTGGTAGGACCAGCACTTGCCCGCCCTCGGTGCCATCTGAGCACCCCACAGGGTTGTGGGAGCAGCACTGGGAGATCTCAGAGCTCCTGGGAGGCCTTCAGGGCTGGAGGGGGACTGAGGAGACTCGGCAGTCTCCTCCTGAGGCCAAAGGTACTCCCACCCACACCTCCAACAGAACTCTCTTGGCCACCCTTCTGAGTGACCCACAGCTGATTCCAGGTTGCTGCTTCTGCCTCTTCCCATATAACAGATGCCCCACACTTTGTCCCCACCACAAAGCCCTGTCACCCCACAGTCCCACACAAGGGGCCCACCCTACCTGTCCCCTTCCCGGGGTCACCCTGTCCCCTTGCACCCCTATGTCACAGCTGAGGTTCCTGCTCTGGTCCCAGCACCCCAAAACCTGCCCTGCTCCTCCCCTCACCCCCATGCAGGCCAGGGTTGTACCCCAGTACAGACCCCTCTGTCCCCAGTACCCAAGCCCCTCTCTCCCACCCCAAACTGGGCCAGCAGCCCCCTAGCCAGTACCTGCCACCCCCTGGCCCATACCTGCTACCCCCCGACCAGACCAGCCCCCTCGCGGGTACCAGTCTCCCTCTCTGCCACTGAATGGGGACAAGCCCCACTTCCCAGTTACCGCCACGCTGGATCAGTTCCAGCTTTCCCAGCACAATCCCTACCTGTGGGACTGCTCCTCCCAGAGCCGGGTCACGGTCATGTCCCCCCACAACCGAGAGCTTCTCCCCCCAGCCGAGGGCTGCTCCCCAAAGCGGAGGCTGCATCCCCCACCCCAAGCGGGGCTGGGTCCCCCGACCAGGGGCTACTGCTGCCCCCAGACCGGTGGGGCTCTCACCCCGCTGCCGGTAGCTGTTCCCCCCGAACCACGGGCTGTGCTTCCCCAGAACCACGGGCTGCGCTCCCCCAGAACCACGGGCTGTGCTCCCCCAGAACCACGGGCAGCTCTCCCCCAGAACCACGGGCAGCTCTGCCCCCAAACACGGGCTGTTCTCCCCCAGAACCACGGGCTGTCCCCTCAGCCGGGAGCTGCTCCCCTGAATCAAGGGCTGTTCTTCCCCAGCACCACGGGCTGCTCTCCCACCGAACCACGGGCTGTGCTTCCCCTGCACCACGGGCTCTTCTCCCCCCGAACCACGGGCTGCTCCCTGCTCCCACCACAGGCTGTGCCCCTGCAGGGGGGGCTCCTGCCGGCACCCGGGGGCTGCCTCCCCCCTAACCGAGGGTCCTCCCCCGCCACAGCCAGGGGCTGTTCCCCCGGACTAGGATCTGATTCCCCGCTCCCCCCGCTACCTTCTTGGGTGCCTTGGTGACGGTGGCCATGAAGGAATATTTCTCGGCGTCCTCCACCTCCTTGGCCTGCTTCTCCTCGCCGCCGGCGGGCTCCGGCACCGACATCCTGATGCGGCGGGGAACGCGGGGCGGGCCGCGGCCGCCGGCGGGACGAAAGGGGGCACGGTCCGGCGGGGCGGACGGGGGAGCACCGCGGGCGGCTCTGGCTCGGCTCCGGCTCTGCTCGGTCCGGCCCGGCCGGTCCCTCACGCTCGCTGCGCTGCCGCCGGCGCGGTGCCTGCGGCGGGTCTGCGGCCGCCGCGCCAGGGGCGGGGCCTCGGACGTCACTGCGCCGTGACGTCACCGCGCACCCGCCGGGCTGCTGAGCGGGAGAGGGGCAGGGCGCCCCCTGGCGGACAAGGAGGGGAGGGCGCTGAGGGGGCGGGGCCAGTTGTGTGGGGGCGTGGTCATCGTATGTGGGCGTGGACAGAGTGGGGGCGTGGTCAAACTGGGGCGTGGTCAAACTGGGGCGTGGAACCTCAGCACCGGCCAAATCCCAATTAACCGCAATAATTACATAACTTAAATTTATAGATAAATGTTTATATAGACATTATATTTAAACATTAAAACTAATTAAATTAATTACTTAGACTAAATGAAATATTTATAAAGATTAATTTTATACATTCAATAGGAACCATATACATCAAATATTAATTATATATAAATGTGTAAAAATATGTTAATTTATTTAAAAGTTATATATGTTATATATGTTAATATATAACAGATATAAGTTATAAACATTATATATATTATTTATAAGTTACATATGTTATATATGTTAATTTACAGCATATATGTTATATACATTATACATGTTAATTTATTTATAAGTTATATACATTTACATTTTTTTATTATAAAGCTACAAAATTTGTATAAATTAATTTTATGCATATATATAATTTACATGCATTTATATGTTGAATAACTGAATTATATATATTTAATTCATAAATTATATAAATTTATATACATAATTTTTCTAAATAAATACAGAAACTAAATAAGTTACATAAATTAATTGATTCGTTAATTGGGAAATAAAAGCTGAAGCTGAAGAATGGGGGTTTTCAGGGTAAAAAAAATATTTGTGTTTGTTCAGAGGGAGGAAATAAAGTAGAAGGAAAAAACACAATTTATTAGGAAAATAAATAGTTTAAATAAAACATAGGTAAAAGTAAATTGGTGAAAAAATAAAATATCAAGGAGTGTTTCTGGTCTCAGGCCTGTGTGTGCCCATCCCAGGTGTGTGTGTGCCCACCCCAGCTGTGTGTGTGCCCATCCCCAGCTGTGTGTGTGCCCATCCCCAGGTGTGTGTGTGCCCATCCCTAGGTGTGTGTGCCCATCCCAGGTGTGTGTGTGCCCATCCCAGCTGTGCGTGTGTGCCCATCCCCAGGTGTGTGTGTGCCCACCCCAGGTGCGTGCCCA
>JAWMQZ010000112.1:1748478-1774156 GCA_035584835.1 Tangara arthus | reverse complement strand
CAGGTGTGTGTGTGTGTGCCCATCCCAGGTGTGTGTGCCCATCCCCAGCTGTGTGTTTGCCCATCCCTAGGTGTGTGTGTGCCCATCCCAGGTGTGTGTGTGCCCATCCCCAGCTGTGTGTTTGCCCATCCCTAGGTGTGTGTGTGCCCATCCCAGGTGTGTGTTTGCCCATCCCCAGGTGTGTGTGTGCCCATCCCAGGTGTGTGTGTGCCCATCCCAGCTGTGTGTGTTTGCCCATCCCCAGGTGTGTGTGCCCATCCCCAGGTGTGTGTGTGCCCACCCCAGCTGTGTGTGTGCCCATCCCCAGGTGTGTGTGCCCATCCCAGGTGTGTGTGTGCCCATCCCCAGGTGTGTGTGCCCATCCCAGGTGTGTGTGTGCCCTGTCCCAGGTGTGTGCCCACCCCTAGCTGTGTTAACCCCCTCGGTGCCAGCTCCCCGGGCAGGCTCGGCCGTGCTGGCCCCGCGGTCCCGGCTCGGTGCCAGCCCGGGGTCAGGGCAGTGCCCTCCCGGCCCTCATCAGCCACTAACGAGCCGAGCGGAGCCACCGCGTCCCCGCACTCACCCGCCCGCATCCCCATCCCGGCGTGGGGGCGCTGAGCACTTTTTGGGGGTGCTGAGCACTTTTTTGGGGGCGCTGAGCCTGTCCAGGGCTTCCTCCCGCTCCTCCTCCTCACCTTCCTGCAGAGGGCTCTGCATTCCGGGGAGGGTCATCACCAACCTGTCCCCGGTTCAGGAACACTGAGGGGCCCCATCCGCATCCCGGACCGCGGTCCCGGCTCCAGAGAGTCCCCACACGGGCTCTGGGGACATTCCAGGACAGACAGGCGGAGGGACCAGCCCGACCCCATCCCCAAACGCCCCCCAGGCAGCCGGGAGGGGTTAGGGCTGAGCCCTGCTCCTCCTTCGCTTCAAATCCAAGCTGGGAAAACATCAGCGTGTGGGTTAAAACCCACGGGGAAAGAGCAGATAACGGTTTTTAACCAAAATCACTTTGTCTGGCCACAAAACGGCCTCTGGGCACCCAAATGCTGCAGCAGTTCCCGGGCCAAACCCCTGTCCCGGAGCCGCCGTGCCCCGGGGCCGCGGGGCCTTTCCGCCGCTCCTGCCCCGTCAGCAGCTCTGCGGTGGCGCTGCGGAGGCTCCCAGGGCGGGCAGAGCTCTCTGGGGGCTCCTCCCGGGGGTCTCAGCACAGCTGGGGGGGTCTCCGAGCGCTTGGGAGGTTTTGGAACAACAGGATGAGCCTGAGATGTCCCGGCCCTGCCAATGCCACAAGCAGCAGGGGTGTGGGGGACCCCCGGGACCCCCGGTGACCGCAGTCTGTGCCGCTCCATGCCAGCCCGTGCTTCAGGTCCTTGCTGATGCTTTCCCCTCCCACCATCCATCTTTTCCCCCAACCCTCTGTTCTCATCCCATCAAAGCTCCTTTTCGCAGTGCCAGCACCCGTTTGGGACCCCAGGGGGGACCCCCGGGATGGGGGGTTCTCCCCTACAAGTGCTGAGGGACAGGGACGGAGTCCCATGGGGTTCCTGAGTGGGGGGCTGAGAGCAGGTTTTGCCCCCCAGATTGCAGGGGCTGGGGGTGGAAGGTGCCCAGGGTAGGGAATCACATCCTGCCCCTCACAGGCCGGTCACAGGGTGGGGAAAAAGCATCAGCTGGGAGCATGAGGAGCAGAGGAACCCTCCTGGCCTGAACCCGAGGGCAGGGAGACAGAGTTCAGCTTTTTTCCTGCATTTTCCAGGTGTTTTTACAGCACACAGAGCAGCCAGAAAAAGTCAGGGGTGAGGGACTGTGGGGTCTAAGTACAGAGGGGCTGGGGACTGGTGAAAAAATACAATATACCAGGCAGCCTGGCATGCTCCCACCTCTGCCCCCCAGCTCTGCCAGAGCTTCAAGCTGCCATCATCCAGCTCCTGTCACCCTCTCCTGTGCAGCTGTGGAGCACCCTGGAGCATCCTGGAGCACCCTGGAGCATCCTGGAGCAGGCCAGGGACTCGCTGCCCTCAGCACCCCCGAGCCTGGGCACGGTGCCCACCCCTAAGAGCAGCCTCTGGCCTCAAACACCCCTCAAATGTGACCATAATGACCATGGCACGGGTCCAGCAGGATATATATAGGTCCCACTTCCCTGGGAAGGGGATGTGGACCTGGGAAACCCCCGGCTGCTGCTGGGGAGAGGAAGGGCTGGGCTGAGTCAGCTCGCCTCGAGGAATCCTGTTTGTCAGCAAACAAGGGCAGCAGCTCAGCCCTGGCACTCGCAGAACGCTCCCAAATCCCCTCCTGCCCCTGCCACCCCGCTGGATGAGCGATGGGGGTGTTCACCCTGCACACCCCATGGGCTGGTAGGGACCCAGGGTGCCCCCTGGAATCCCCCTGGAGATGCTGGATGCGTGCAGGGGGAGCAGGATGTGGGGCTCCCCTGCTCCTGGAAAGAAGGAAGGGAAGCAGGGGGAGCAGCAGGAGGGGAGGAAATGCCTCTTCCAGGACTGCCACTCTAAGCAAAGTGCTCCAGGAAACTTTGCCTCAAGTGTGTTTGCTTTAAACAGCTGCTTCCCAACCATCCACACAGATTTTGGGGGGCCCCCAGCACCAGAGTCGGAGGTCTCAGCAATGCCAGCAGAGCTGGGGCAGGAAGGGCAGATGGATCCCTCTGCCCTCATTCCAGCGGCCATGAACTCCCACATGCATCCACAGGGAAGCAGGTCAGGGTGACAACGCCAGGAGTCAGCCCCAGTCACCCCCTCAGGGACCCCAGGGCTGACACAGCTCAGTCCCCCCTTGCATCCCACACTTACACCAACCTACACCTCTCTGTTTATTAATAATATTAAATATACAAGTTGTTTTCCATTATTTTCTTTAAATAGACTTTTAAATGCCTTTGTATAAAATATTTCAGGATTTCATTTTATAAAAAAAAAAACAAAACAAACCCATCCCAAAACCAACAAAAAGCCCCAACCAAACAACAACAACAACAAAAAAAGGCAAAATAAATCCAACATGGGTAAAGGCAAGTTTTCTCCCCCAGGAGCAGCTCCTCCACAGTGTAAACTGGTGACTTACACCACCAGGAGTTTGGCCCCAGACTTCCTGCTGCATCAGGGCTTTTATCCTGATTTACACCAGTCCCTCGCCCAGGAACCCCCTCCTTCTGCCAGTCATAAATACACACACATATTTATATATTTATAGATATAAAACCCCAAATTAATAGTGATGCTTTCTTTAAAAACAGTTGGGTTTGTCCATATTTTCATCCTTCATATAAAAATAATGCTTGAAACTCCCAGAGCAGCGCAGGCCACGCTTCATCCGGGGCTGGAGGGAGCCGTTGGATTTTGGGGCATCTCCAGGGCTGCTGCATCCCAAACCAGGCTCTTCCCAAAGCCCAGGAGTGGGGCTGTGCCAAGAAGCCCCAGGATGCCCAGCTGGGGCAGTTCCAGCTCTTACACCCACGTGGATCCCATCTTTCCCAGCCCCATTCCCTTCTCCAAAGCGCAGTCACCAAAGAAATGGAATCCCAGCGAGGCCAGCTCGTGGTGAGGACCCTGTGAGGGGCACACGGCCCCCCCAGAACACTTGTGCAGGATAAAGACTTTCATCCACTCGACTAAAAAATAAAAAATAAGCCCTACCAACAGGAGGATGGGGAGGGACTGGGATGGTGCCAAGGGTCACCCCAAACCCAGCCCCGTGCAGGGACGGGTGGGCTTTAAATATTCACAGTGTGAGGGTTTGAGTTGCAAGTCAGGGCTGGGGGTCTCAGGACTGGCCCCCTCAGAATTCAGGATGCTCCAGTTGAAGCCTCAGGAAAGGCAGGGTGAAGGGGGGCAATGGGTGCTGCTCCAAACCCACTCTGCTGGGATGGGAGAAGAGCCAGAGGACTTGGGGAGCCGATCCCTTCCATCTTCATCCAGCTCTGGCCGTGTCCAAGCGGGATCAGCTTCCATCACCCACATCCAGCACTCCATGGTCCCGCTCAGCACCGCAGCATCACAGCAGCCTGCAGGCATGGCTCCAGCCCTTCGCTTCCTGGTGCCCACTCAGGGCACATCCCCCCATCCTTCTGTCCCTGCCAGGGAGGTTTTTGCAGTCTCTGGCCACGGGCACGGGGCAAGGGCAGAGAGAGTGTCAGCATCATGGTGGGATCGCGGCGAGGCCGGCGCGCGCCAACCCTCCTTCCGTCCGCATCCGTCCCCCGAGCAGCTTCACATCCTGCCTGGGGCCCTGGGAAAAGGAGGAGAGAGATGAGCAGGAGCTGGGGCTCTGCCAGGGAGGGCAGCGTGGGGAGAAACACACGAAAACCGCAGGAAAAAAATACTATGTATATTAAGAAAGTGCCAGTAATGGATTAACGAGCTGCGAAACCACATGCTGGCAGCGCTGGGGAGCAGACCTGCTCCTGTCCGTGTCTTCCCACCCAGAATTTCCCTGCCCATGGCCAAGGTCAGCACCAATGGGGATACACTATTGTCCTCACCCAGCCCCTGATCACCTCAGAGATCCTGAGTCTCCAGCTCTGAACATTCCCTTGCTCCCTGCAGCGCCCTGTGACAGAAAGAGGGCGGTTTAGAGCAGGGATGCCCAGGGTGGGGGTCCCCAAAGCCCCCCCATGAAGGTCACACCCACCTCCTCTCTGGTTCCTCGGGGTCGCAGCCTCCATCCTCCAGCGGCCGCTGCAGGACCTGTGTGGAGGGAGGGAAATGAGCCCTGGGGAAGGGGAGGAGGCTGCAGCAGCAGGGTGGCAAATCTCCCAAATATCCTCCCACCACACTCAGCATTACCAATTAATCGTCCCCCAGTAGTCTCAAAATTATGAGGAAAATGGGGCTGAAACCACACTGGCCAAGAGACAAGTGGGGAAACTGAGGCAGGATCTTGGTGCCCGGGGCAGAGACAAGGTAGGGTCTTACCCCAAAAATTATGGGGAAAATGGGGCTCAACCCACACTGGCCAAGAGACAAGTGGGGAAACTGAGGCAGGAGAGAATCTCGGTGCCCGGGGAGGAGACGAGGTGGGGTCTTACCCTGGATTTATACTTGTAGAAGAGCAGCCCTCCCGTGGCCAGCAGCACGGCCACCACACTGGCCACCGTAATGTAGATGAGGGGCTCCTGGCGGCCCTCCCTGGCGGGCGGCTCCTTCCTGCGCTGCTCTGCGCCCAGAACAAAGCCAGAGTCAAAGCTGGGCCCGGCCCCGCCGCCATCCTCGGGGCCCCGCTGCCGGCTGAGCCCCCAGCCCCACGCCCTGGCCCTGGCGCTGCCCGGGGCTCGCAGCTCCGGGGCCATCCTGGAGAAGCGGAGCTGCGTGACCGCGGCCGCGGGACGGATCCGGGCTGCGCCGGGCGATGCTGTCGCAGGGCTGGTCCTGAGCCCGCCGCGCTGCTCCGGGAGGATGGAGCCTCCCCACTGCTGGCCTGGATCCTGCGGCAGGTGGCCGGTGCCCCACTCCACCAGCTCTCCATCCCCGCGGAGGACGGGGATGTCGCCCAGTGCCAGGCTCAGCGTCCCGGCCGGATCCTGGAGGGCTTCGGCACTGCTGCCTGGAGCTGTCTGCTTCGTCCCGGGGGCCAGCGCTGTGTCACCTAGCCCGGCAGCCAGGACCTCCTCGGTCCCTGAGCCCCCGTCCGTGCTACTGGGGGGCTGAGATGGGGCCTCTAAGTCAGCGAGGGTGGCATGGAGGAGGCTGGAAGGGACCCGGGTGCTAGCGGGTGCCGTGTCCCTGCCAGTGGCAGCAGGGAGGGAGGGCTGGGTGGCAGAAGGGAGGGCAGGGGACAGGCAATTGCAGTCAGGGTCTGTCCCCACACCTGAAAGAAGGAGAGAGAAGAGACAGCCGTGGGGTCACCAGCCTCCAAGAGGGGCACAGGCAGCAGATCTGAGGTCAGGGGCGCTGTCCCCGTCCCTCCCCGCAGCCCCGGGCAAGCGGGTCAAACAGCCCCTCAAAAAATGAGAGAGCCAGGGAGCAGGCAGGAGCAGCGTGAGGGTGACAAGCAGCGGGCGGGATGAAGCAAACCCGAGTCACCGGCTCCCCTGAGCTGGTGGCAGTGGGTTATTCACAACTTGCAGGAGCCAGAGAGCCACGCTTAAGGTCCCCACGGCACAAGGACATGGCACAGCTCCGACACGGGGTGACAGTGGGACATCTCCTCCATGCAAACACAGCACAGGTGCGCGAGGAAGCACGGATGGCAACACAGGGCTCCTCCACCCCGGCAGCAACACTCGCCCCGAAGGCTTGGCCAGGGCAAACTGAGGCACGAGGCAGCTGAAGTGACACAGCCAAGGTCATGCAGCATGTTGGTGGCACAGCAGTCCCTCCATTTCTCTGTGTGATGCTCCACCCGGCATTGGGGCTGTGAGACAGAGCTCGATGCCTCCTTGGTCCCCCTCACATCTCTCCCTTGCCTTACTTCCAGCAGGATTTAGCCCAAATCCCACCTTCAAATGGCAGCCAGCCCCTTCTCCCCTGACAGTGATGCAGAGTTCGCTGACACAGGAAAGGGGCCAAGGTGGACACGTGCCACACCCACAGACACACCACTCTTAAGGCGCTCCATGCAGGCGAGCCCAAGCCCCCCAGACTGGCACAGGTTTATTGGGCAGAGGCCAAGCCTTGGCATCTCACCTGGTGAGGATCCAGCCTTCTTGGATCCCAGGCACACCCTGCGGTAAACTTGGCTGCAATCC
Organism: Tangara arthus; assembly: GCA_035584835.1. Lineage (NCBI taxonomy): Eukaryota > Metazoa > Chordata > Aves > Passeriformes > Thraupidae > Tangara > Tangara arthus. Next base: position 1,767,471 of record JAWMQZ010000112.1, on the reverse strand, counting down.
TTCGCAAAAGTCTCCTGTTCCTGCAGCAGACGCTTGATGTCCTGGAAGAAATCCTTCACCAGCACCAGCATCTCGTAGGGGGACGTGGTGAACTCCTTGAAGCACATCTGTGAGAGCTGGAGGAAGCACCAGGCTCAGCATCAGCTCCATGACCGCCCAGTGTCACCCCCACAGATACCACAGCGCTCCCAAGGCAGGACTTGCTGGTTCCTCGTGGCTCCATGTCCATGCACAGCCCAGCTCAGCTCTGCTGTGCTCCACAGCCCTGCCACACACCCACCCCAGGGTGCTCTGCTCATCCCATTGCACCCCAGGACGCTCTACGCATCCCATTTCATCCCAAAATGCTCTGCTCATCCCATTGCACCCCAGGACGCTCTTCTCATCCCATTTCACTCCAGGATACTCCAGACACTCCATTTCACCTCAGAATGCTCTGGACATCCCATTTCACCCCAAGATGTTTTGCACATCCCATTTCATCACATCCCATCCCAGAGGACACTCTGCACATGCCATTTCACCCCAGGACTTTCTGCACATCCCATTTCACCCCAGGATGCTCTGGACACCCAATTTCACCCCAGGATGAGGACCCAGGCCCAAAGCCCCACCAGGCTGGGGTCACTGTACCATTCTCTCCTCATCATCCTCCTCCCTGATGCAGGGGTCCACGTTGTCATCGATTCTTTTGTACATGTCACGCACAGTCTTCATCTTCTTGGCGTTGGATGAGTTCTCCTTGAACTCTGTTCTGTCTAGGATCTTGCCCATCAGGGGAAAAGCAGCTTTCACATAGCAGGTGGAGTCGTTCTGCAAGGACACAGGGACAAAAAGTGACAGTGGTTACCGGATGGGCGTCCCACTCTGCCTGGGGGAAACTGAGGCACAGAGGCACCAAAGGCCTTTCTACAATCCCACAGGGTTCCCAAAGTGGGACTTGGAAGCCACCTGGTCTAGCAGGATGGGTCCCTCCTGGGCTGTCTCCTGCAAAGGGAGATGAGAGGGGAGAGTGGGGATCTGGGGACCCCCACCATGCCCCAGCCAGCCCTGATTCCTGTCCCCTACTGTCCCCAGCAAGAAACCACTCACCAACTGCATCTTGTCAATGAACTTGAAGGAGACCCTGCCCGGGTGCTGCATCTGGGTGTCAGCCTGGAAGGACAAAGCAGGATGTCACCCACATCCCCAGGAAGGACAAAGCAGGATGTCACCCACACCCCCAGGGACAGCACTGAGCCCCAGATATGCCATGGGGTGCCTGAGACCCCCAAATCCACAGGGCTAGGAGGACTTTGCTCCCATTCCTGCTTCATCCCATCCCACACTCCTCCTCACACAGGCACATCCCTAACGTTGATGTAGTGGCAGGAGTGAGCTCAGGATTCCTGCTCCCATCAGGATGTTGCACTCCCCAATTCACAGACCTTCTCCTGCCTTTCCCTGCCTGCTCCCACCCCGCCTCTCTTCCTCCTCCTCCTCCTCCTCCTCTTCCTGCCAGCGCCACAGCAGAGCCCAGCCCTGCCTAATTCTCCTCGCGTCTCTCCCGCACCACTCTCTCCTCTAAATCCAGGCTGCAAAAGAGCATCCTGCGGTGCAGGAGGTGGCCGTGACACCAGGGTCACACATTCTCCAGGATCACACAGCGCCGGGCTCCCACACGCAGCGTTGCCGGCCGCCCGTGCCACGACCCTTTCCAACGGGAGGAAAAACCCACCCGAACCAAACGCTCTCCCTCGGGGCTGCCATCCCAGGCTGGGAGGGCGAGGGCTGGCAGAATTGCCGGCCGGCAATTCTCCTCCTAGCCTGGGATGCCGTCCCGGAAACAATTGCTCCATTATCCTGCAGGCGCTGGAGCGAGGGCCAGCTCCTCCATCGGCGAGGAGAGGGCTGCAATCCCCAGCAGGAAAACCACATCTTCCATTCAAACCTGCTCCGTCCGCTTTCTCCCACAGCCGCGGACCCAGTTTTAATCCCTGGGCGGAGAGCAAAGGCTCCGGGGATGTGCTGTGCAGGGAGGGCTCGGGCAGAGGAAGCCGAGCTCGCCCAGAGGAAAGGCTGGCTCCCGGCCCCGCAGCTCGGTGCTTAAAGAGGAAGAGGTGAAGCGAGCCCGGACACGGCGGTTACACCGAGCTCGGAGCAGCTCTCGGGGACTCGGAGGCGCCGCTGCCGTCCCTCGCCCGCACACCCCTCTTGCTGCAGGCAGAATTTAATCTGCGACAACCCAGCAAATCCCTGCGTGCCCCCGATTCCCGCTTCTCCCCTGAACATCCGCGTGATTCCCCGCTCGGAGGTGAGCCAAGGGCCACGGAGACAGAGATAGGGCCCCGGCAGCTGGGTCCGCTGGGGCAGGGCTGGCCGTGCTGCGGGGCGGCTGCCAGCACCCAGAGCTGCCCACGGGCTAGGCGGGATGACGGCCCCATCGCCCAGCCCGGCAGGGCCCCCCTCGCTGCCTGCCACCCACCCACAGCCCCGTTGCCAGCCCAGCTTCCAGGCAAGCAGCTGGACTCAGGAATGCAGCCGGATTCCTCTGCTTAACCCCTGCGCGGCCGCCCAAAAAAGCACAGCAGCCCGCAGCGCCGGCCCCTCCGCTGCTGCCCCTGCGCCCACCCAGCCTCGCTCCTGTCCCCTTCCCGGCCTCGCTCCTGCTTCGTCTCCTCTCCTTCCTCCTGGCGTCACTTTTCCACTGCCACCCTTGATAAAGGCACGACATCTGTCACCCCCCGGTGCCTACTTGTCCCTTGTGCCCAGGGATGCTGAGCTCCTGGGTACCATCGCTTCACTAGGGCAGCTGAAAATCGCCCCATTTCCTTATTTCGGCACTAAAAAAGAGCTGCTTTGTGCCCGTCTGGCCCCAAATGAGTCCCCATCGCACGGCACAGCCCCGGCAGGGCACTCACCAGCTCCTCCAGCTCGGCCAGGTGCCTCTCGGTGATGATCTGCTCGCAGTAGCTGTTCTGCTCCGTCTCATGGATGCGGAGCAGGAGGAGGAGGAGGGACGGCAGCAGGGAGCAGCGGAGCAGGCACACCTGAGCACGACACGGCAACAGTTTGAAGCAGGGATAAGCCACACACACGCCAAGCCCCCTGCCCCTCTCCACCACCCCGCAGCGTGACCACCTCTGTGGTAGCCGGGACTTGGCCACGGTCCAGCAGGACAATCCCACTGTGGTCCTCCAACCCCGCGCTTATCCCCATCCTGCTATTTTTAGGAGCTCCAGGTCAGCAGGGAATTTCCCAAGGCCCGGTGACACAAGGCTGGATGTGGCTCTTGGCCACCTCCACATTCCCGATCCAGCCCCTCTCCCCTCTCCCGCACCATTTCTCCGTCTCTCCTGCAAATCTCCTCCTCCGCCCTGGCTCTCCAGAGCCCATCTGACACACTGACCCACCCATCCCCAAAAATCCTCTTCCCACCCTCCAGACCCCCCCAGCTGCACCCGCCGGGCTCTTTCCATGCAGCAGCTCTGGCCTCGTCCCAAATTTCCCTCCCAATCCCCCTGCAAAGAAGCGGGGAGGCCCCGATCCGCGGCGGGACCCCGGTGAGAAGCGGGGCTTGTCCCAGCGCCAAGACTGCCGAGGAGGGGGTGCCGGGGACCCTGGGTTGGGGCGCGCCCCCGCCTCCCGGGGCACCGGCAGGGACAGGGTGCCTGGCTGATGGGTGGGGGGGAATTTCCCTTGGATGGTGGCCAGGAATCCTCCCCTCTTGTGAAACTCCAAGATGCCGCCCGGGCCACCGCCGAGATGTGGCCACGGCTGAACGGAGCCTCACCCCGCCGGGAACGGGGCTGGGGACGGGGCTGGAGCCGGGAACGGGGCTGCAGCCGGGAACGGGGCTGCAGCCGGGCTGGGGGTTGGAGCCTCATCGCGCAGGTCCGGGAATGGAGCCGGGGCTGCAGCATCCCCCCGCCGGGGACGGGGCTGGGGCCGGGGACCGGCCAGGGCTGAAACCGGGGCCTCCCCACGCCTGCTCTGGGAATCGTGACCGGGCTGGAGGCGGGAACCGAGAACCGGGATTCGGGAAGCGGGGCTGGAGCCGCGGCTTCGCCCCGCGGGTCCGGGGCTGCCACCGCCAACCGAGGCGGGGCTGGAGCATCCCCCGCCGGGAGCCGGGACCCCCGGAGGAGGGGACCCGCCACGGGGGCAGGGGACACCGGGGGCCGCCGCTCCCGCACAGGTGGCAGCGGGCGCCGGGTTGAGGGGGGGTCTCCGCGGCCGCGGGGAGCAGGAGGGGCCGCCGTACCTTGGCTCCGAGGCGGGGCATGGGGGCTGCCGTGGGACCGGGGCCGGGCGGAGCGGGCGAGACGGCGGCAGCGGCGGGGCCGAGCGGGGCCGGGCTGAGCCGCCGCCGCGGCCGCGCTCCCCTTTATAGCGCCGCGGCAGCATGTGGTTTCTGAGAAAGCATTGGCGAGCCGCCAGGCCCCGCGGAGCCCGGGCCGGGCCAGCACCGGGAGGGCACCGAGCGGCACCGGCCGGCACTGCTGGGTCCCATCTGCACCGCTCGGGTCCCAGCAGAGCCGCTCAGGTCCGATCGGAACCGCGCGGGTCGGGCTGGATCCGATCGGAACCACTCGGGTCGTTCAGGCGGTTGGACTCGCCACAGCTGGGCTTGGATCGGCGCCGTTCGGGTCGGGCTGGAGCCGCCCGGTTACGATGGGATAGGCTCGGATTTCCCGGAATCGGATCGGCTCGGCTCGGCACGGCTCGGCCCGGAGCTCCGCGTGTGTGAGCCCCCGTTATCACAAACACACGCGGCGAGCTCACCTGGGCACACACACACATCTGCACAGATGTGCCAGGGACAGACACCAGCCTGGATGGCCACGGTCACCCGTGGCACCAGAAGCCATGGGCACACACACGGCCCTGAGCCTGGCACACGTGTGTAAATACACACAGAGCTGTGCGGGCATGCACACGGAACGTGCACGTGTGCTCACACACCCCCTGTGTGTGTATGGTCACCCCTGGGCACTTGTGAACGTGGGAACATGCACACAAACCCCCTGGATGGGCAGGGACACCCCTCAGAGCACACACAGACACAGACACAGAGTTCTGGGCCTTGCACGTGCGTGTGCTTGCTCATCCCTGGGCACACACACAGACACAGACAAACACAGAGACACACACAGACACACAGACAGACATACAGACACACACATACAGACACACACATACAGACACAGACACACACAGAGACACACACACAGACACACACGTATGATGGACACCCATCAGAACGTGCAGGGACGGATGCATCAGCAAGGGTGTGCACAGACAGATCCATGAGCATTGATCAGCCCACGTGAGCACAGATCCATCTGCATGGACGGACCTACACGTGCACAAGCAGATGCATCTGTAGGGATGTGCATGGACAGAGAGCTGCATACGTGTGTGCATGGTAGATCTGCATGGACATGGACAAATCCCTGTGCACGGATGGGTCCTCATGAGCATAGACAGATCTGGGGGCATGGATGGGTCCACACATGCATGGACAGATCCACGTGTGCATGGACAGATCCATGATCCATGATCTATGTAGGCATGGAGAGACCCCTGTGTGCATGGACAAATCCATGTTTGCATGGAGAGATCCCTGTGTGGATGGACAAATCCAGGTTTACATGGATAAATCAATGTTGGCAGGGACAGATCCACGTGTGCATGGACAGATCCATGATCCATGATCTATGTAGGCATGGAGAGATCCCTGTGTACATGGATGGATCCATGTTTGCATGGACAGATCCCTGTGTGCATGGACAAATCCATGTTTGCATGGACAGATCCATGTGTACATGGATGGATCCGTGTGTGCATGGACAGATCCACGTGTGCATGGACAGATCCACGTGTACATGGATGGATCCATGTTTGCATGGGCAGATCCATGTGTGCATGGAGAAATCCATGTGTACATGGACGGATCCACGTGTGCATGGATGGATCCATGTGTGCATGGACAGATCCATGTGTGCATGGCCAGATCCGTGTTTGCATGGAGAGATGCCAGTGTACATGGATGGATCTGTGTGTGCATGGACAGATCCATGTTTGCATGGCCAGATCCATGTTTGCATGGACAGATCCCTGTGTACATCGGTGGATCCACGTGTGCATGGAGAAATCCATGTGTACATGGGTGGATCCACGTGTGCATGGCTGGGTCCATTTGAGCTCAGATGGATCCCCATGTGCACAACCAGATCCATTTGCACAGGTGCAGATGGATCCCTGGACAGATCCGTGCACTGGGATCTGTGAGGGGCTGGATCTGGGGCCAGCAGAGCCACACAACAAGCCCCATTCCCAGCTCTGGGATTTTCCTCTTCGCTGCCTGTTTATTTCCAGGCGACTGGGAGTGATTAGTGGCCACGAGGTGATCCATGGCAGTGCCAAGCACTCGGCATTGACGGGAAACCGAAAGCAAACTGCTCCACACACACTGGGGGATGCGGCTGCAGCAGGGGATGGTGACAACGATGGGGCCACGCGTGGGTGACAGCCACCACATCCGAGCATGGAGGGACCAGCAGGATCTGCTCCCCTCCGGAAACCCTGCTGGGGCTGCAGGAGCTGCTGAGGGGTTTTCTTGGAGCTGAGAGCTGATCCCAAGAGGGGAGGGTTGGGATCAGTGAGCTGCTGGAGGAGATGGGGAAGAGCTGGGAAGCAGCTGGAGTTGGGGACAGCAGTGACAGCCCCAAGATAGTGTCAGATCTGCACCAGCACATGAGTGTCACAGGTCTTGTCACCTTCAGTGTGCCTCAGCAACAGCAGCAGATAAACGTCTGAAGGTGCTGAAGGTGACAGGTCGGGGAGGGAGGGCTCTGCATTAGAAATCAGCCATCCTCCCCAAATAACCCCTTGCTCCCCAAAACACTGAGACATTACCCCCCTTTTTCATCACAAGCTATTCTGGGAGCCTCACAGCTCCCACGGAGGGAGGACACCAGGGTGGGCACCAAGGGACAGGGTGGGTGACGCCAGCACCGGGGGTGACTCACGGGGACCCCGTGGCAGCACATGAGGCCCTTTCACACCGGCTGAGGCCACGGGCTGCTCATGTCCCACACACTCATTGCCCTCTGCTTTAAAGGGACAGGAAAAGTGTCATATGCTGGGTCATGGGACAAGCTGTGGGGCAGGGACAGAAGGAGAGCAGGACAGAGGGACAGCAGGATGGACGGATGGGTTAATATTAATCCGCTTCATGCATGACAGAGGGCGAGAGCAGCATCCGCCTCCTTTTTTTTTTGGCAGGGAAGTGGCTTTTGCCCCTCCTCCCTTCCCAAACCTGCCGAAATCCCTGAGTCACGGGGCAGAAATGGGGCTGGTGGCAGAGGTGACAGAGGTGGCAGCTGTTCCGTGCCCACGCTGTAGCCAGAGAAACTGGGGGGAGGCAAAATTTAGGGTGGCTGTCCCTCTCCCTGTTGCAAACTGGGACCAACAGCACTGTCACCACGCTGGTGCTGTGCAGGAATTGCCCCTCTCCCCCCACAGGCACTGCCAGCCAAGGGGGGAAGGTGGGATGAGGCTGTGGGGCTTCCTGGGCATCCCAGGGTGCCAACATCTGCTGGCCCCAGCCCAGAGCATGCAGGGCTGGAGGCAAGGCAGGGCAGGATGGTCCCTGCTCCAAAGGGCCTGGAGCAGCCACCAGCACCACCCTCACACAGCCACATCTCCACTGTGGGCAAGGCTGGAGCATCCCTCAATTCTCTTGCTTCAGCAATTCCCTCTGTTCCCACCCCCCATGGGAGTGAGAGCACATCCCAACCAATCCCTCATTTCAGGAGGGATTTTTCCAGCCAGCAAGCCCCAAAGCAGGGATAAAACCTGTGACATATCCAACTCCCCCAGCTGCATCCTAGGACCAGCCTCTGTGGAGAAAGTTATTTCCAGCAGGAAAATGTTGCAAGGTCTTAATCAGTTCCTTCCCGGTGATTCACCAGAGGGTCAGGATGCTCTCCCACACTCTCCTGGGTGCTGCAGCTGAGCCAGGACCCCAGCAGCCCGATCCAAGCTGCAGCCTTGTGTGCCCAGGCTGGAAATCCCCGTGGGAAGGTCCCGAGCCAGTTCCTTCAGGAGTGGAGGAATGTGGCTTGGAAGGCACTTCCCCCCCCAGCCCGCTGCCAGGGGGGGCTCAGGATGTTGTGATAAGGCTGGAGCCTTCATCCCACAGCAAATCCCCCGCTTGCCCTCCTCCAGCCATCCCTCCCGTGCTGCCTGCTCCACACAGGGACACTGGAACACCCCTGGGGACACTGGAACATCCATGGGGACACTGGAACATCCTAGGGGACACTGGAACACCCATGGGGACACTGGAACACCCATGGGGACACTGGAACATCCATGGGGACACTGGAACATTCATGGGGACATCCATAGGGACACTGGAACACCCATGGGGACACTGAAACACCCACAGGGACACTGGAACATCCTAGGGGACAGTGGAACACTCTAGGGGACACTGGAACCCCCATGGGGACACTGAAACACCCATGGGGACACTGGAACATCCTAGGGGACACTGAAACACCCATGGGGACACTGAAACACCCATGGGGACACTGGAACATCCATGGGGACACTGGAACATTCATGGGGACATCCATAGGGACAGTGGAACACCCATGGGGACACTGGAGCACCCATGGGGACACTGGTATATCCATGGGGACACTGGAACATCCTGGGGGACACTGGAATATCCTAGGGGACACCAGAACACCCATGGGGACACTGAAACATCCTAGCCAGCTCCCATCGGGGGGGTCTCAGGGTTCCCTGGCAGCAGCCCCCTCCCCAGGGGAGCAGAGCCCTGGCTGATGCAGTCAGGGGATTCAGCCAGGCCGCGAGCGAGGGAACCGCAGGGTCAGGCTGTGTCCGGTGCCTGCGGAGAAAGTCCCTGCTCAGAGTTATCATAACCCGGGCTCCTCCACCACAGAGGCTCTCAGGAGACCTCCCACCACCCCAGCACGTGCTCGGGGGTCCTGGGGCACTGATAGAGCCCAGCCTGGGGTCAGAGAGGGGTGCCCATGTCAGGGGGGGTGCCAGGAGGGACCAGAGGTGGGTGACAGCCCCGGGTGGGTCACCGGCATGTCCCCAGTGCTCGTGGCTGTGGCTGAGTCACATCAGGCTCCAGCTCCACCCCTCCCTCCACTGAGGAATGCGGCAGGGCCAGAGCCAAAAACCTTCCCAACCTTCCCAGGCAGCTGCTCATGGGCACCCACAGGATCTGGGGGAGACACAGGGCAGGAGGTGCCACCAGCTGCGGGCTCAGGGTGGCAGCAGGACGATGCCCACCCTGGGGCAATGTCCATGTGCCCATGCTCTGGGGGACTCCCCAGCACCCCCAGCACACCCTGAACGAGGGTGCTGGGGGGCCACAGTGCCCAGCGTGCCCCATTCCCTGCTGGGCATCACCCAGAGCTCACAGTGCAGTGTGGGGCAGCCCTGGCTCAGCCACGAGGGTCCTGACCCATGGCCGGGGGTCCAGGGGCTGTGCCAGGAGCAGCTGGGCACACGTGGGGGCAGCTTGGGAATGCCCCAGGGAAGCCAGGCCCCAGCACCACCTCGGGGCTTCCTGTCTGTCACCATGGCCAGGAACAAGGTGACATCCAAACCCTTCCTGGATGCCACAGCCCTCTGTGTGTGATGCACTGTCCCTGACCTCAGCGCGTGTCCCAGGGACTAAACCCCAGTTTAACCCCCCAAAGTGGGCATGTGACCCCCACACACGCCCAGCTGCAGGCTGGCGGGGTGACAGCCCTGTGCCACCCCCGGCACGGGGCTGGGGTGGCTCTTTGGAGCGGCAGAGCCCGGAGCCAGAACAGAGGAGCTGTTTGTGCTCCCGCCGGGGCCGGTTGTTTATCGGCAGCCGGAGCTGTTTACATCAGCCCTGGCCCCGGGCTCCGCACGGACACCCAGACTGGGGCCGGCCCCGGCTGCTCCCCGCGGTCCCCAGGTGCCGGCGGGGCTTTGCTGGGAAGGAGGGGAAGCAGCGATGAGGCTGAGGCTGAGTCACGGCCTTATCTTGCTCCACACCCCACAGCAGGATCCGGAACTGCTGAGCTCCTTTCCCTGCTTGCCCCCATCCTTGAAAGCTGCAGGACCCCCAGTCCTAAGGGACATCTGTTGTGTTGCACTAAATAGTTTATTTAGTTGTTACACGGAAATCTTACAGACATCCTTGCCAGCCAAAGGGACACCCTGGGGGACAAGGACTCTTCTATATGGGCACCGTGGGGCTTATGCCCTTCATCTTCTGGAGGAGGACAAAGATGGACAGACGGACAAGGAGGGTGACAAACATGGACAGACAAGGAGGGGGACAAAGATGGACAGACAGACAAGGAGGGTGACAAACATGGACAGACAAGGGGGGGGACAAAGATGGACAGACGGACAAGGAGGGTGACAAACATGGACAAACAAGGAGGGTGACAAAGATGGACAGACGGACAAGGAGGGTGACAAAGATGGACAGACAGACAAGGAGCGTGACAAAGATGGACGAACAAGGAGGGTGACAAAGATGGACAGACGGACAAGGAGGGTGACAAAGATGGACAGACAGAGGATCAGACAGACCCCTAGCAGTGTGTAATCTCCATCATCCCACATTCCCTGATCCCTGAAGGGCAGCTGGGGGTTAATGGGACAGGGGGGCAGCAGTGCCTTGCTTGCTGGAGAAGGAGCCCTCGCCTCCCAAAAGGAAGCAGCTCCTGCCAGGAATTCGAGGCATTACTCAGCTGGCGGCCGTGGATCAGCTGTTGGGCTGCTTGGAGCCTGTTTTTCATTAGCAGCAGCGATTTTAGCACCGTGGAGCTGCCTCCTCCCTCCTGCCAACAGCTCCAGGATGGCCCTGGAGAGCAGGAGCCCTACCTGGCAGGTGGGATGCCACGGCAGGTCAGGGATGCCAGGAGTGGTTTAGCCCTGATAAGCCTTGGCTGTGGGAGCTCTCAGTGGCTCACCTGAATCACCCTTTCCCATTGCAGGGATGAAGTTCAGGAGGGTTTTTGGAGGGATGGTGGTTCTGAGGAAGTTGGTTGCTGCTCCACACCCAGATTAATCCCTTTCCCATCAGAGGGATGAAGTTCAGGAAGGTTTTTGGAGGGATGGTGGTTCTGAGGAAGCTGGTTGTTGCTCCACACCTGGATTGGATTCATCCCTTTCCCGTCAGAGGGATGAAGTTCAGGAAGGTTTTTGCAGGAGTGGAACTCGTAGGGGAGCCATCAGTGGCTCCACACCTGGATCCATCCCTTTCCCAACACAGGGATGAAGTCCAAGCTGGTTTTTGAAGAGATGGAGCTCCTGGGGGAGCTGCCAGGACACACACGCTGCCCCCTCAGCTATGCTGGCAGCCCTGGCTCAGGCCAAGTGGTTCATTTTGGGCTGAAAATGGGAGATTTTGAATTTGCAAAGGCTGGTGGGGGGAGGGTGGTGGTAAGGGGGTGAAGAGGTGTTTGGGGGCTCACAAAGCTCTCTCCAGCTTGGGAAGGGTCAGGAACCCACTCAGCTTTATTAAAATCATCCTTTCACCTCCGAAAAACCAAATAAATGTGATTTAAATATTGATTCCATCCCCCTGCTCCCAGACAGCCCGAGTACCATGGGAAGGGACCCACGAGGATGGAGCAGGGACAGAGCTGTGCCAGCATCTCCCGGTGCAAACCCCGCGGCTCCTGCGGCTCCCACGCTCCCGGCCAGAGCTGATGCTAAATCCGGCCTTTCCCATCTCCCTCACAGCTGGACACGGAGCTCCCGTCCCCATCTCAGTGGCCTCATCTTCACTCCCAGGGGACATTCGCCATTCTCTTCCCCCTGCTCATCACAATTCCAGCCCGTGCCAGAATGGAGCTGAGCAGCTCGCAGGAATGGGCTGAAATGGCTCCGGCTGCTTGTGTGTGATTGGAGACTCAAATTTTGGCGGCTTGCTGCTTCCTCCAAGAAAACAAATGGTCCTTCCAGCAGGTGAGCTGCTTCCCTGCTCGTCCAAGGATCAAAAGCTCCGTCCAACCCTGGGTGGTGTCGGTGCTGTGGATGCAAAGGGGTGGTTTGAGGACTTTTGAAAAGTTCTGCTCACGCAAAACTAGTAAGAAATGGGGTCCCACAGCAGTGTGGAGGGGGCTGCAGTGATGTTTAGGAGAAATGGGGTCCCACAGCAGTGTGGAGGGGCTGCAGTGATGTTTAGGGCAGTGACAACCAGGGTCACCCCGCTCCCGGCCGAGAGCAGCGCGTGTGCCCAGAGGCCGCTCTTGCACCTACGCCAAGAGCATTGGATCATCCCTGGGACAGCACAAACAACCTTCAGGCACCACCAGAAAAACACAGGCTGATGCATCTTGGCGTGTGCTGCTGCGCCTCCGCCCATCATCCCGCCCGGCAGCCCCGCAGCCCCCGGCACAACGGCTCCTCCGGCCCCTCAGGGTCCCCGGAGCAGCTGCCACCCCAGCGTGGTGCCCAGAGAGGCTGAGAGCACAACAACCTCACAAAAAACCTGCCTGTGGCCCCAGGGAGTGAGCAGTGCTCAGGGGAGCCTCAGCAGGACCCTGAGTATGGGGCATCTTCCACGTGCTGGCAGGGGGAGGATGCAGGAGTGGGGTCAGGCTGCTGAGGGCATCCGAGCCATGGAGAGTCAGCAGCTCCCAGAACCATTCCTCACACCCAGAGGAATGTAATGAATCAAGGACCCCCAAGGACCTTGCAAAGGTTCAAGTTTAAGGCCTGAGATGAGCCAGAGAAGTCCCAGCTGAATGTGGAGTGTGAGGCAGAGCCAAGCCACCCCAAGCCCAATTCCAGCCAGGGGCAAGAGGCTCCACAGGGCTCCCCTGCCCAGCACTGCTGCAGAGTCAATCTGAGCTGCCACCCCCACTTCAGCACTCATAATTAAGGATAATCCATCAGAATTTCATCCCGTGGCTGCTGCTGCCACATCTGGAAGCCGGTGTGGGCTGCTCGAAGCTGTGCAGGATTTCCAAGGAACCACAGGAGTTTTCCATCCTCTTTTCATTAGCGCGTGGTTCCCGCCCCAGAGCTCCAAGCAGGGCCAGCAGCCCCACACTCAGCCAGGGACCTCGGGCCTGAGAGGTCCCCAAGCAACCCTGGGCTATTGAAATTCACAATGTCCCCATGGCTGGGCTGTGCCACCCCCTGGGGACAGCTCAGCTCCTGCTGGAGGTGGTGGCACGGCAATGGGGACCTGGATCCTGTCACTGAGTGATCCTGCTTCCCAAATGCAGCCTCGGGATGGCACTCCAGCCAAATCCTGCTTCCCAAAACACAGCCCCAGCATGGCACTCATGGGAATTGCTCCATGTCCCCCAGGCTGTGCCACACACCAGGGCTGAGGCTCCACAGCCTCTCCCCAAGGACTGGGGGGCTCCTGGGTGTCCCTGTCACCCTTTCCTTGGGACAGCTCAGCTCCTGCTGGAGGGGGTGGCACAGCAATGGGGACCTGGATCCTGTCAGTGAGTGATCCTGCTTCCCAAAAAACAGCAATGGAATTGCCCCATGCCCTCCGAGGCTGTGCCCCACACCAGGGCTGAGGCTCCACAGCCTCTCCCCACGGACTGTCCTGGTCACCCCTCCCTCGGGAGCAGCCCCTGCCACCCGGCAGGTGGGACCAAACCCCCAGACAAAGCAGCTCCTGACTCTCAGGCCCGGCCCCCGGCCAGGTCCCGGCCGCTGTCCCCGTGTCCCCGCTGGTGCAGCCGCAGCTGCCCGGCCACATCTGGGGCTGATTTGCAGCGCGGAGCCGCCGGGAGGCTGAAACCGCGCTGGGAGCCCGAGGGCTGCCTCAGGATGTGGCGGCTTGACCGGGAGGAAAGTGGGGCTGGAGGGGCAGGGGGGGCCCGAACCTCCCCCGGCACCGGCCAGAACCGGCTGCGGCCCTGGGGACGCGATTACGCCGAGCCCGAGGCATGTCCTGCGGCCAGCCCAGCGCTCCATGACCTCACCACCACGTGCCTGCGACCAGGAAGGAAAAGAGGAAATTCTACTATTTTTTTTCAAGAATAACTCTTGCCTGAGCTTTTCCTGGGGGTGAGAGTGTGACCCATGGCCAGCACCACTCACCTTTTCCACGAGAGCATCACTCTGAGCCTCCCAGCCCACACACATCCCAGGATGAGGGGATGGACGCAAAGAGCTGCAATCCACCTCCCCAGATGTCCCTCAGCCTTGTCATGAGAGGGGTTGTCACCCACGGGTCACCCACTGCACATCCTGGGTGCCCGTGGAGAACTTGAGTCCTTCACTGGGAAATTTGGGCAGAGGAAGTTGTGCCAGGCTCATAAACACATCGAAACCCTCTGTGGTTTCCACATGGGTCACATCCTCCTTGTCCCACCCCTGTGTGACCTGTCCCCAGGGCTCAGAGCCACTGGTTGGATCCCCGTCCCTCCTCAGGGCTGGAGCCACCAGGATGCAGGAAGAGAAATGGGAATTAAAAATAATGAATGTATTTAGAAGGGCACAGGGCTGGAATGGAGCCCACCCCAGCTCCAACTCTAGGGCTGGATCCCACCTCCAACGCCAGGATATAAATACGGGTTCCAAAAGTTCCACCTGGCTGCAGCAGAGGCCAGGATGGGATTTGGAGCAGAGACCCCTGGGTTATCCCAAGCAGCTGTGGAAAAGCAGGACATGAGCTGGGATCCACTCCCTGGGAAAAGCCCAGACCACCAGAGCTGCTGGTTCCTGCTGCCCAGTGCCAGCTCTCCTGGCCAGGACTGCCCAGGGTGGTTTGGCTTCATGTCAGCCCTTCTGTGCCACTGAGGTACCTGGTCCCACAGCAGCACCTTCACTTTGGCATGAGGAAAACCAAGCCAAATCCCAGGAAAGCAGGAGACATTGGCAGCAGGATCACCCCCAGGATATAGATTGAAAAAAGAACAAATTTAATCCATACCCAGGAGCTGATGAGCTGATGATTCCCCCATGTGCAAGGAATGAGCAGGACCTGAGCTCATTGTAATAGAGATGGATGACAATTGGGATTAGGATGAGGATTGGGATAAGAACCCAACAGCCTCCCTTCACACCTTCAAACCTTTCTGCTGGGCCAGGGGGGCAATTCTGTCCTCCCTGGTATCAGGACTAATGCTGGTTTTCACCTTCTTTTTCCCATCTCTGCCGAGGTCAGGACTGAAGGCACTTGAGATGATAATTCATGTTCAGACTCAGGTGTTTATTGTTTCTTATCTATGTTACAGTCTCACAACTGTGAGTTCTGCAGTCTCATTGACAAGGCACAAAATGGCCAACAATCTCCTGTTACAAGGTCTTTTAAGGCTAAACTATCCAATTAGGAAATGGCACCTAAATTATTTTTACTTTTAACCCAATAACTAATCACTCAAAGTTGGCAATGCAGACTTTTCTGTCCAATTACACAACACCACCCAAACCCATGGAGAAGAAAGTGAAGAAGAAGATGAAGAAGAAGGAGCAGTCACCACCCTACAACCTCCATCTTGCCCCATATATATTGCTATATTCCAAACCCTTGAACTCTACGTTTTCCACCCTGTGATATCACACACTTCTATTCAGACTCCATACCCACAATCCCAGTTCTACCATTCCATTCTGGAAGCTTCTCCACGGCCTCAGGTCAATGCAGTGTTCTCCTGGGGGTCAGTGCCTGTCAGCACAGAAAGTCTGAAATTCTCAGCATCGAGAATTCCAACAGACTAACCTTTGGCAGCTGGGTCTTCTCAACTCCCAGGGACCAGAAGGGGCAGGATCCAGCTGGGCATCACCAGAGCATTTCTCCCTTGGACAAGGAAAATCAGATCCAGGGGGATGAATTTGGCCTTCCCCAGGAAGGGGCTGGATTTGGAGGGGTCCAGGCTGGTGCATCACGTGCCAGAGTCACAGCCCACCCTCACAGCCCCCTCACAGCTCCAGGACGCTGCTTTTGGGTTGTTTTCCCCCAGTCTTCACACATTCCAGCTGGGCTGGGAATGTTTGGCTGAAGGAGGGATGTGGGACCTGCCAGGGGTCTCAGAACCTTCTGGAATCCTGTCCTCCACCATGAGGGGAGACCCATGGAACCTCCCCAGGGAGGAGCAGCACTGGGTACCCCGGTGCCAAAGCAACTTAGTTAATGGGGCACCCTCATTAATGGGACACCCCAATCTCAGGGCATCCTCATTAACGGGAGACTCCAATCTTAGGGCAACTTCATTAATGGGGCATCCTCATTAATGGGGCATCCCAATCTTAGGGCACCCTCATTAATGGGACACCCCAGTCTTAGTGCATCCTCATTAATGGGACACCCCAATCTCAGGGCATCCTCATTAATGGGACACCCCAATCTTAGGGCACCTTTGTTAATGGGGGACCCTCATTAATGGGACACCCCAATCTCATGGCATCCTTATTAATGGGACACCCAAATCTTAGGACACCCTCATTAACGGGACACCCCAGTTTCAGGGAGACCCATGGAACCTGCCTGGGGAGGAGCAGCACTGCATACCCCAATCCCAAAGCACCTTTGTTAATGGGGCACCCTCATTAATGGGACAACCTCATTAATGGGACAACCTCATTAATAGGACACCCCAATCTTAGGGCATCCTCATTAACAGGACACCCCAGTCTCAGGGCACCCTCATTAATGGGGTGTGGGAAATGGATTTGTAGAGAATTCTCAAAGCTTGACAGAAGGCTCACAGAGTGTGCATCTGTATGCAAACCTTGAGATAAGAAATGCTGACTTAGAAATGCCACGAAACACTTATAAGGTATTATAATTAAGAAATAGTTGGCTTCTAATTGTAATGGCATGAATTATAACATGTGTATTGCCTCGCCCTTCACGGGAGACTAAAAATGGAATAAAAGTTTTTAAAATGCCTCTCAGTTGCCCCATCTCTGGGTCAAAAAAGGGCATAATCTGACAATGGGGCATCCACATTAATAAGGCATCTTTTCCTTGGGGTGCCCTCACCTTTAAGGCACCCCCATTAAAGGGACATCCGTGTTTTTAGGGGCATCCCATGTCCATGGCACCCTCATTAAGAGGGCACCCTCATTAATGGGACAGCACCATTAATTGGGGACCTTTTCTTCTGGGCTACCCTGTGTCCTTATTAACAGGGTGTCCTTATTGATGGGGTGTCCTTATTAATGGGGTGCCCTCATCTCATTAATGGGGCAGCCACATTAATTGTGGACCCTCACTTCTGGGGTGTCCCCTTGTCTCCAAAACACCCCCATTAATGGGGCACCCCCATCTCTGGGCACCCCCATTAACCAGGTACCCTCATTAATAGGGCAGCCTGATTGTGGGACCCCTCCCAGGACCCCCCCCTCCCCTGGCATCCCCCCCCTGTTTTTGGCAGCCCCACGAGTGCTGCAGCCCCACAGAGCATCCCATGGGAATGGGGCTGGGCACCCCAAAGGCAGACAGAGCTGTGCCAGGCGTGGGGGGCACCCATCGCCTCTCTGCCCCCCCATTCTGTGAGCTCCAGGCCTGGCTCTGTGCTTGCAGACCCAGCTGTGGTTTGGAAAAAAAAAACGAGGAAAAATTGAGTTTTCCTCCTCT
The DNA here is from genome assembly GCA_035584835.1 of Tangara arthus. Classification (NCBI taxonomy): domain Eukaryota; kingdom Metazoa; phylum Chordata; class Aves; order Passeriformes; family Thraupidae; genus Tangara; species Tangara arthus. Next base: position 1,749,896 of record JAWMQZ010000112.1, on the reverse strand, counting down.
GTAAGAACGAAAGTGGGGGAAGGAGAAGCGGCTCCGGGTCCTGGAGCTGTTGCTGGACTTTCCTCCCTGGGGGAGGATTTTATTCAGCTGATACAAACGATATCTGGGGCTTTTTTGATTCTGGTTTCCTCCCGGCAACGGGTGGAGATGAGTCAGAAATCCAAAATAAAGATAAATAAGTTTAAAAATAAAGGGAAGCAGAGGCACAACTCCCATCCCGCTAGTAAATAAATGCCGGAGCTGCTGGATGGAGCTGCAGAGGCTGGCGGCAGAGCAGGAACGAGCGCTGGGCGGTGTCCCAGGACGGCTCCGGGGGGATTTTGGGTGCTCGGTGATGCCGGGCTGCATCCCCCGCTCCCCGCGCCGAGCGCGCTCCTCAAGGGGAATGCCCTGCCTGGATTACCGTTAATAATCCAGGATTTTGGACCCTGGAGCTGCAGTTTGGCAGCGTGCCGGGCTTGCTCGGGCTGGAAAGGAGCCGGCTCTTCCCGGGGTTCGGCGAGGTTTAACCCCTGCGTGTCCCCCAGCATTCCAACGCCACCGGACACTTCCAGGCCCTGGGCGGGTGGTCCCTGCAGGGATTTGGGAGCAGCCAGCATGGCTTGGCCAGACACCCCGCCCGGCGCTGCTCCTCATCCTCACCGCCACCGCAAACCCCATCCAAACCCCATCCAAACCCCGCCGTCCCCGGGGGGCTCTGCCGAGTGACCCCGGGGCCGCCTCCACCGCTGGATCCCCAGCCAACATCTGGGCAGCGCCTCTCGCAGCTTCCTAATTAAGGGATTCATTAAAACACCTCCCTCCCGCGGGGGTGGTGGTGCGGGGGCCGTGCGCCACCTCCAGTGACGCTTTTGCAGCCCCGAAATTCCCACCACGGCCGTCGGCGCTGGATTTTGGCAGCAGCAGCCGCTTACTCAGCCTGGAAGGGAGCCGGCTCTTCCCGGGGCAGAGCCCTCGCCCCTCCGGCCGGCCGGGCTCCGCCTCAGATCCATCCCTCCGGCTGAAATCCATCCCTCCAGCCCAGATCCATCCCTCCGGCTGAAATCCATCCCTCCATCCCAGATCCATCCCTCCGGCTGAAATCCATCCCTCCAGCTCAGATCCATCCCTCTGGCTCAAATCCATCCCTCCAGCTCAAATCCATCCCTCCGGCTGAAATCCATCCCTCCAGCTCAGATCCATCCCTCCGGCTGAAATCCATCCCTCCAGCTCAAATCCATCCCTCCAGCCCAGATCCATCCCTCTGGTTCAAATCCATCCCTCCAGCTCAAATCCATCCCTCCAGCCCAGATCCATCCCTCCGGCTGCAATCCATCCCTCCAGCTCAAATCCATCCCTCCAGCTCAAATCCATCCCTCCTGCTCAGATCCATCCCTCCCCCTATTTCCATCCCATCCCACAACTCCCGCACCTCAGAT
>JAWMQZ010000112.1:1668614-1709604 GCA_035584835.1 Tangara arthus | reverse complement strand
TGCCCCCCAAAATGGGGCAATGATGATCCCCCCTCCCCAGGGCTGGCACTGCTCCCCCGACACAGACTGTCACCACCCCCCCCTCGTAAAACACTGTACCCCCAAAGGCACCTCTGAAATCAGCCAGTGCCCCCCAAATGGGGCAATGCTGATCGGCCCCCCCCAAATATGGCACCGCACCCCAAAAGAAGGACTCGCACTCCTGCAGCACTCCCCCACTCACACCCTGCTGGGGGTGCCCTGAGTCCCCCAGGAATGTCCCCAATGAGCCCCTGCCCCCCAATTCACCCCCCAGCCAAAGTGGGGGCCACCCCAGAGGCATAGCCCGGCCGCGGGAGTGTCACCTGTGCCGGGGGTGTCACCTGTGCCGGGGGTGTCGCTCCGCGTGTCCCTACCTGGGCCGGGGCTCCCGGTGCCGGGGTGGCTCTGGGTGGCTGTCGGGCTGTGTCCCCTCCGAGCGCCCCCAGTGTCCCCTAAGCTGCCACCGGCGCGGGGGGGTATTTTTAGCCGCTGTCAGAGCGGAGGGAATGTCACCCACCCCCCCTCTGTGCCCCCCACCCCTCGTCGAGGGGGTGAAGAGACAGCGAGGTGACACCACCACCAGGGCCAGCGCTGTGCCGGGCTGGGAGGGCACAACAGCCACGGGGGACAGTGGGGACCCCCGGCCTGACTCATGTCCCCTACCCAGCACTGTCCGCACACCGCGGGAGGGGGGGTGGTGTCTGGTATTTTAATTGGACCCCCCTCATTAGCGCCGGGTTCATTAGAGGCTCAGAAAGGGCTTTGTGTCCGCGGGGACAGCAGGAACAGAGTGTCCCCAAGCAACGGCGCTGGCAGCGAGTTATGCGCCCGGTGGGACGTGGGGACACCGGTGCGGGGACATGGAGCCCCCAGTGACCCTGTGAAGTGCAGGGATTTAGGACACCTGAAACCCAAACATCAGGGATTTAGGACACCTGAAACCCAAACATCGGGGACCTGCAGGACTTGTGGGGGTCCCAGAGCCCACCCCGGGGCGGGGGCTCCCCCTGCGGTGCCCACCCAAAGCCAGCCTCGCAGGAAAAGGGGCAGGCACCCACCTGTCCCCCAGGGTTTGGGGGATGGGCTGCGAAGGGGGGTGCTGAGCCCGGGAAGAGGAGGAGGAGGAGGAGGAGAAGGAAGGCTGAGCCACGATCCCATTAAAGAGCTTAGGCAGCGGGAGGGTGGCACTCAGCGGGGCGGGATTAGGGGGCCTCGTTACCCACCCCGGGGTAATTAGCTCCCTTTTCCCTGCAGGAGGAATCCCCAGTGCCATCACCCCCCTGCCACCACCCTGTCCCCCTGTCACCGCCTAGTCCCCTGCCACTGCTCTGGAGCACCCAGGGGTGGGGGACACACACAACCAGGGGTGGATCCCATCCTCAATGCCCCCCAAAAATGGGATCACAGCCCACAGACAGGAGGGACCCCCAAAATGATCCCCACTTCCCAAGTAACCTCAGGGGACCAGTCCCCACGGGCAGGGGGTGTCATGCTGATGCCCCCCCTTATGTAAAGCCCCCTGCCCACCTCCCTGAGATGCTCCATCCTTTTTTTTCTCCCTGAGCCCTAATCTTTGCCATCTTGGGCTAATTGGATTTCCTGGGTCACATGGCAAGATAAAAAGTCCCCAAATCCCACGGTCAAAAAAAATCAGGTTATCCATGGGGAATTAAGGGAGAGAGCGGGGGGCAGCCAGCAGCAAGGACCCACCGAAGAGTGCTGCCGGCTTGGGGCACCCCAACATCAGGTGTGGGGTACCTGACTCTCCTTTTTTTGAATTTCTGGTTCATCTCCCAGTGCCCACCTCGTTCCCGAGGTGTGCGTGTTATCTCCTTGAAGAGCTGGAAAAGCCTGGGGACCTAGAGGAGCTTGTGGAGTTATTGGAGGAGGAGGAGGAGGACGAAGCCATGGGGAGCGGGGCCAGTGCCGAGGACAAGGAGATGGCCAAGAGGTCCAAGGAGCTGGAGAAGAAGCTTCAGGAGGATGCGGATAAGGAGGCCAAGACGGTCAAGTTGCTGCTGCTTGGTAAGGCTGGAGGGGATGTCCCCTGGAGATGTCCCTGTGTTCCCACTCCGTTGAGGTTGAGGGGATGTGGGGATGGGGAGGGGGACAGGGAACCCATGACCCCCTGGGCTCCTCCTGCCCTGGCTCTGGTACCCCTTGGAGAAGCCACCATCAGCCTGGAGAGGTTGTCCTGCCACCAGGAAGGGCTGGATGTGGCATTGGCTCTTGGGGACAGCAGGCACAAAGGGGACAGTGGGGGGATAGGGAAGGGACAGAGCCCCTGGGACCCACTGGGATGTGCCACATCTCAGGGGGTCAGCGAGAACCTGGGGAGCTTCTGCCACCAGCACCCCGAAACCTGCTGGTGGTGCCAGGCAGGAGGAGATGGTTCCTTGGGGTCCCTCCGCACCCCACGGGGCTGGGGGGTGACCCTGTGGGGCAGGGTTGACTCCATGGGGCAGAGGCCAGCAGTGGGGCCTTATCCAGGTGGGGGGACTGGGGTCAAGGCGATTAACACCCTAATTCTAAGCAGCTTCCTGTGCTGCCCTAAGCCGCTTACGGCCCCAGAGGCATCGCCGGGCACTGCCCACGGTGGGCGGGAGGTGTGGGACGGGGGGACCTGCACCCAGGGGGCTCCCACCACCCTGGGGGTCCCCGAGCTGTGGTCCCACACAGGGTGCAAGGGGTCACAGCAGTGTGGGGATGACAGCAGTGGTGGGAAGAGGCCAGGCTGGGTGTGTAGGCAGGGGCTGTGTGGAGGACAGTGGTCCCCATGGGGTGCTCATCACTGTGACAACAGGCCCTGATGGGCACTAAGGTGTCCCTCCAACCCTTTTCCAGGGGCTGGAGAGTCAGGGAAGAGCACCATCGTGAAGCAGATGAAGTGAGTATGGCCTGAGCCAGACTGGGGAGGGGGAGGCCACAAGGATGAGCCACCAGCTCTTGCACATGGGGTGGCTGGACCCCCAGTCACCCTCCCCATGTCACCTGGTGGTGGCACCTGTGATTCCCAGTGTGGGGTGGTGATTCCTGGTGGAGGGGATGTCCTGGCTTGGGGCTGAGGCTGCTGTGCCTGCCAGGATTATCCACCAGGACGGTTACACGGAGGAGGAGTGCATGGAGTTCAAGTCCATTATCTACGGGAACATCCTGCAGTCCATCCTGGCCATCATCCGTGCCATGTCCACGCTGGGCATCGACTACGCCGAGTCCTCCTGCGCGGTCAGTCCTGGGGTGTCCCTGTCCCCCAAACCCCACAGCTTGGGGCCAGGGCAGCCCCCAGAACCAGCATCCACAGCGACCCCATGTGGTCCCCCCAGTCCTGAGGGCACTCTGGGGGTGAGGGGCCACGGGAGGGTTGGTGATGAAGGTCCCTCTCGCAGGATGAAGGCCGGCTGCTCTTCAACCTGGCCGACTCCATCGAGGAGGGCACGATGCCCCCCGAGCTGGTGGCCTGCATCAAGAAGCTGTGGAAGGACGGGGGGGTTCAGGCGTGCTTTGACCGCGCTGCCGAGTATCAGCTCAACGACTCCGCCGCATAGTGAGTGGGGACACGGCGGGCACAACAGGGACCAGCCTGGGGACCCCCTGACAGCTCATGGCCAGCTCCAAACCAGCCTGGCAAAATCCATCTCCTCCCTGCTCCTGGGAATACCCTGAGAATGCCATTCTTCATCCCATCAGTGTCATCATCCATCCCACCAGTACCACTCCCCAATCCCACCAGTACTGTTCTCCATCCCAGCAGTGTCATCCCTCATCCTACCAGTGCCCTTCTCCATCCCATCAGTGCTATCCCCCATCCCACTGCAGCCATCTTCCATTCCATTAGTGCTGTCCTACATTCTCCATCCCACTGTTGTCATCATCCATCCCACCAGTACCATTCCCCAATCCCACCAGTACTGTTCTCCATCCCACCAGTGCCCTTCTCCATCCCATCAGTGCTATCCCTCATCCCACTGCTGCCATCTTCCATTCCATTAGTGTTGTCCTACATCCTACACCCCACTGCTGTCATTGTTCATCCCACCAGTGCCATCCCCATCCCAAAAGTGTCACTGACCTGCAGCCTCACCACCTCTGATGTCCCTCAGCTCCCCCAGGGATGTCACTGCCCTGGAGTCCCAGTGTTTGGCAGAGCTCAGCCCCACAACCATGCCCAAAAATCTGGGGGAAGGGGGAGACATGGGCAGCCCCTTGGCAGCAGGTCACATCCCCTCCTCTCCCCCCAGTTACCTGAACCAGCTGGACAGGATCACAGCTCCCAACTACCTCCCCAACGAGCAGGATGTGTTGCGGTCCCGAGTGAAGACCACAGGGATCATTGAGACCAAGTTCTCTGTCAAAGACCTGAATTTCAGGTGGGTGGGAGCCTCCCCCACCTCCATGACCACTCCTCCATGATTCCACCCAGCCCTGATGGTGGGGAGGGATTTTGGGATGACCCTGACACTCGAGGGACCACCAGTGCCCCCCCACAGACAGTGGTTCCTGTCCCCCGAGGATGTGGCACTGGAACCATCACATGGGGGGTGTCAGGACCAGGTGTTTGTGTCCCTCATCCTTGTCCCCTCCCCAGGATGTTTGACGTGGGAGGGCAGCGCTCAGAGAGGAAGAAGTGGATCCACTGCTTCGAGGGCGTGACCTGCATCATCTTCTGTGGGGCCCTGAGCGCCTACGACATGGTGCTGGTGGAGGACGACGAAGTGGTGGGTTGGGGTCCTGAAGGCACTGGGAGCTGAGGGGGAGAGGAACAGAGAGCTCTGAGAGAGATCAGAGGAGGGAGGAACAGCACTCTGCACTGTCAGATGCTCTGGGTGATCCAGGAAAGGTGTGAGAGATGCAGGATGGAGCTGGTTCCCGCTCACTTGCACCCGATAAAGGTGTTTGCACTTCCTCTGGGTCATGAATCCAAGATTCTGCCTACAAGGAAACCCCCAAGTGCTCCTGAGCAGATCCTGAGAGTCACCAGAGAATGGCCATGCAGCCAGTCAGCTGGAGGAAAGCTAAAGGGAAGAGCAGGAAGAGCCAGGAACCCACTGGGATGAAGGAAAATCTGGTCCTGAGGCACTCGTGCCTTGCTGAGTCCTCCAGGGTGAGCAGAGGGGATAAGGAGCGGCAGCTCCCACCCTGCCAGTGTGGGGGCACAGGGATGTGATCCAAAGTGTGTCCAGTGAAGGATGCACTAGCAGAGCCCTGGAAAAGCAGCTTGAAGATCCAGAGAGAAGGAACATGGAAGCTCCACAACGGGTTTTTCTTTGAAGAGATAAGGGGTGAAGACAAGAAGAGCAGGAGTGGTTTCTTCCCCGGCATCTCCTCCAGGTCCCATGGCTGCTGCTTGGCATCCAAATAGCTTCTGAAGCTGGATCAGGGTCAGGATCTGCCATCCCTGGGCCCTGCCATGGCCAGGCAGGAGCTCGCAGCCTTTTCTCAGCCATGTGCAGGAGAGCATCCTTCCCATGGGAGCCCTTGGGAGAGGCTGGAATGCTCACCCAGCGCAGGACAGGGCAGGATTTGGGCACAGTCAGTGCTCTGCATACAGAAAAGCTGCCGTGATGGAAAGCTGCATGAGGGAAAACCATCCCTGGAGAACCCACCTGCTGCCCACAAAGATGGAGGACCCCCCTTATATCAAGAAAATCCCCCCATTGGACTTGGCTCTGCCTAGATGGATCTTCATCTCCTCAGGATGACCCAGAAGCAAACTAAGAACTCAACATCTGCTCTGAAACTGGAGTTTTCCTTTTCCCAGCTCCTTCCTGAAGCTGTGGATAATGGCCAGAAGCCACAGTCCAACACGAGCATCTCCCTGATGACTGGGATGGTGCTCACTGAGCACCTTCCTCGCAGGCTGCAAGGTTTCCATGGATCATTTGCTCAGTGAAATCACTACAATCCTTTTCTGACAATCCCAGGAGGGACTGGAGCCAGTCCCTACCCTGAGCATCACGTGGATTTATCTGTGATTTTGGGTGGGCAGGAGAGACTGGGCAGGCAGCAGGACCAGCTGCTGCTGCAGCAAACAGGGAAAAGCTCTTTTTTTGGGAATGGGGGCTTGGGGGTGGGCTGCAGTGGTCCAAAGGGGGTGTCAATCCATGACAATCCATTTCCCTGCAGAACCGGATGCATGAATCCCTGCACCTATTCAACAGTATATGCAACCACAAGTTCTTTGCCGCCACCTCCATCATCCTCTTCCTCAACAAGAAGGATCTTTTTGAGGAAAAGATCAAGAAAGTCCATCTCAGCATCTGCTTCCCAGAGTATGATGGTGAGTCAAGACCCCTCCTGGCCTTACCCCTCCTCCCTGAGACCCCCCAAACCAGGGGCTGGGGAGTTGTGTGGTCCCAGCAAAAATGCAGCAACTCAGCTTTGGGATATGTTGTGATAGGGCTGGGGAAGGGAGATGAGGATGATGAGAACTGGCTCTATCCCCAAAAAAGGCTGGGGAAGGGGATGAGGATGAGCAGAAGCAGCTCCATGCTGCTGTCTGAGGTGGTGAGTCAAATCCTGGGAGGCTGGAGCTGAGGAGAAGATTTTGGAAGAACAGAAATGGGGTAAAACAGAGTTCTGTGCTACGCATGGTCAGCACTCCACCCTTTTCCTCCAACACCCGCCCCCATGGGAGCAGCTTGGAAGCATTGCCCCCCTCTGCAGGTCCAAACACATTTGAAGACGCGGGGAATTACATCAAGACCCAGTTCCTGGATCTCAACATGAGGAAGGACGTGAAGGAGATCTACAGCCACATGACCTGTGCCACAGACACACAGAACGTCAAGTTCGTCTTCGACGCCGTCACAGACGTGATCATCAAAGAGAACCTCAAGGACTGCGGCCTCTTCTGAGCACCAGCAGGTATGGGAGAGGCTGGAGCCAGAAAAGAAGGGCAGAAGAGGGCAGGAGGGTGGTCAGAGCTGGATCCATCCCAAAAAGGGCTGGGGAAGGGGATGAGGAAGAGCAGAGCTTGGCTCCATCCTAGTAAAGAGCTGGGGAAGGGGAGGGGGATGAGCAGAGCCAGCTCCATCTCAAAGGGCTGGGAAAGGGGAGGGGGATAAAGAGGAGGATGAACACTATTGGCTCCATCACAAAAAGGGCTGAGAAAGGGGAGGAGGGTAAAGATGATCAGAGCCGGATTTCTCTGAAAAAGGGGCTGAGAAAGGGGGATGAAGAGGAGGATGACCACTATTGGCTCCATCACAAAAAGGGCTTGGAAAGGGAAGGGGGATGAAGAGGAGGATGATCAGTATTGGCTCCACCCCAAAAAGGGCTGGGAAAGGGGAGGGGGATGAAGAGGAGGATGATGATCACTATTGGCTCCATCACAAAAAAGGCTGGGAAAGGGGATGAGGAAGAGTAGAGCTGACTCCATTCTAGAAAAAGAGCTGGAAGGGGGATGAGCAGAGCCAGCTCCATCATAAAAAGGGCTGGGAAAGGGGAGGGGGATAAAGATGATCAGAGCTGGATCTCTCTGAAAAAAGGGCTGGGGAAGGGGACTGGGATGAGAATGATCAGAATTGGCTCCATCCCAGAAAAGACTGGGGAAGGAGAGGGAGGTGAGGAAGAGCAGAGCCAGATCCATCCCAGAAAAAGGGCTGGGGAAGGGGTAAGGCTGATCAGAGTTGGTTCCATTGCAGAAAAAGCTCAGGAAGGGAAGAAGGAAGAGCAGAGTTGGCTCCATCACAAAAAAAGGGGTGGGAAAGGGGAGGGATATGAACATGATCAAACCTGGATCCCTCCCTTAAAGGGCTGGGAAAGGAGGACAGGGATGAGAAAGAGCAGAGTTGGCTCCATCCCCAAAAAAGGGCTGGGGAAGAAGGAAAAGGAGGGGGATGATCAGAACCAGCTCCATCCCCAAAAGAAAGGGCTGGGCTAGGGGATAAGGATGATCAGAACCAGCTCAATCCCCAAAAAAGGGCTGGGGAAAGGAGAAGGGGATGAAGAAAAGCAGAGCCAGCTCCATCTCCCCCAAAAAACAAGATTGGGGAAGGGGCTGGAGATAAGGATGAGCAGATCAGCACCATCCCAAAAAGAAGAGTTGGGGATGAGGATGAACAGAACTGGCTCCATCCCCAAAAAAGGGCTGGGAGGGGGATAAGGATGATCAGAGCTGGCTCCATCCTGCTTTGTGGGGTGGTGGGATGTAGGTCCCCCTGGTTTTGCCATCAAGTCCTGGAAATCCTAGGAGTAGGGGAGGGGAGGATGGACTGGGAGCAGTGGGGAGGGGAAGTCTGGGGTCCCATCGGCCCAGGGACGTGGTCACATCCCTGTGCTGAGCTCCCTTGGGATTCAGTCCCATCCCACAGTGGGGTGGGCTCAGCCAGACAATTCCCACCCTTGCACATGGAGATTCCCAAATCCTCCACCTGAGCTAAAGGGAATCATTTTATTTCTCTTCTGTTGCAATTCCAGCCCAGCCTCAGTGGATGGGAATATCCCAAGGCACACTCTGCTGCTCCCAGCCTTTTAGCTCATCCTAAAACTTTAATTAGGGTTTATCACTCTAATTAGGGTGTATCATCCTAAATCTTTCACTAATTCTGAGCAGCAGCAGGAATTCCATCCTCTCTCTCCCCTTTCCAAGCAGCTCCCAGCCACTGGCTCTGGCACTTTGCTTTTCAGGGAACATCTGGTGCTTCCCTTATTGTTGAATATTAAAAAAAGCAGGAAAAAGCTACAAAAAGAAACCAAAACAACAACCAAAAAAACCTCAAACAGGTTCCCTCCAGGCAGGAGGCACCAGAAGGTGACACTTGGAATGGGGGGAGGGACGGGATGCTCCATCCTCATCACCATGGAGGAAGATAAAGGGATGAAGTGACACATGTCCCTGAACCCCATCTGAGTTCTTCCCTTGTTTCCATAAAATTGTTCCTCTAAGCCCTTCCCTGGGTGTGTTTAACTCCCTGTTCTCTCTCCCTCCCTCCCAGAACAAGAAAACATTCCCATCTCACCGTTCTGCTGAGCAGAGCCAAAGGAAGAACCAACCCTCACCACACATCACTGCTCCCACTTTTTCTATGATCTGCCCAAATCTGCCTCCTTCCAAACCCAAACCTGGAAGGGGCTGAAGCTCAATTTCCTGCTCCCTTTCATGGCCATTTCCTCTTTTTTCTTTCCAAGGAAGAACCCCTGTTGTCAGCGTTTTACAGGAGGTTTGACACCAGAGAGCCCAGCAGGAATAGGAATATTGAGAGAATTTGGGAGGTAGGATAGACATGGCCCCCTTGCCCATCCCTCTGCAGCCCATTCCTGCCCTTGGATCGAAGCTGGATTAATCCAGGATGAAATTTCTGGGGAAGGTGGAGGCTGTGTTACCCCCAAGTCGCTCCTGGGAACCAACCTCAGTCCCTCAAGTCTTTCCTGGGAACCAACCTCAGCCCTTGGCAGGACAAATCAGGGGTTTGTGGGGTTGTTTTGGGCCCTAAATGGAGGGAATTTCTCAGGCAGGAGGGGCTGGGGAAGGGAATCCCAACTCCAGCCCAGCCATGGGCTGGATAAAGAGGAAATGGTTACTTGAAAGATTTTCATTCTGCTACTTAGAGCTGCATTTGCTCTGTCTGTTTGTAAATAATCCATAGATGAGCCCTGTATCCATCCTCTCCCTGTTTCCTGCAGAGATCTCCCAACCAGCTTCATTTAACTGTAGGAAAACACAATAAAGGAATATGCATGATGTGGATGTTCTTCCTTTCTCCCATTTCCACTTTGCTCCATTCCTGTGTCCCAGAGCTTGGATCAAGGGATATTTCACCTGCTTTGCATCCATTCTGGGGGTGTATGGATCTCTGGATCTCACCTGGATCACCCCATGGCCACTGCTGGGCTCCTGGGGGGTGGGATGGGGGTCACCATGCCAAAAACCTTCCTGGCCAGCACCTCTGGATGAGATGAAGCTCCTGGATGAGTTTAAAGGATGAGTTATCCCATGTAGGATGGCTGGAAGGGAATTGTCAAACAGACACAGCTCCAGACAGCTTGGAAAAGATTCCAGAACAGGGAATCTCCCTCAGGCCTCCCCCTGCCAGCAGACACCAGCCTCCCTGAGGAATTTACCCTGGATTTCTAAGCAAGTGTTCTGAGAACAGTCCAAACTCCATCCCACAGAAGTGCCCAGAGCAGAATTCCCAAGGGGCTCACAGCAGCCAGTGAGATTTGGGCTACAAATAAGCAGTAATTATCCATCTGCCAATAATCCCATGGGCAATGGGATTCCTGGCATGTTCCAGCTATGCCAGCATGACTCAAGTCTTTGGGAGCAGCACACCACCACCAGTGGTGGGTGATAAAGCACAAGGAACCTCCCTGTCCAGATAATTCCACCCAATTCCCATCAAAGCTCTTCCTCTCCTTCTCCAGCAAAGCACAAAAGCTGGGAACACTCCTGGAAAAAAGGAAGAATAAAGTGGAGAAAAGGCTACAATCTTTACTCACCATTTTAATACTGCCAACAAGTCTAACAGATCCAACTGTACACATGACAAACTGGGAGGAGTCTGGATGCAGTCATGGATCAGCAAAGGAATGTAGGACTGGTTAGGGATGGCACTAGAGGGAAACAGGGATTTGGCACCACACAGACAAAGTAAAGGCATGCTCAGGACAGGGCTGGGCAGGGAGGGCCATGGGAAAGGCAGCACTGAATAATGCACCATTTTCATCCCAAAAAATGCACAGGAATCAGTGGTTTGGGAGCTGGGAAGCAGCAGATTTCCCCCCAGCCAGGGCTCAGCTCCTCTCCCCACCAAGCTAGGATTATGCTGAGCACAAATCCCTTCCCATAAAACTGGCATAAAACTGGGCTCAAACCCCCACCAGAACCTAAACTCTCCTTCTGCTGCAGGAGCCTTTCCCAAAGCCTGGGGGGAGCAGGATGGTAACAAATCACACATGGAAAAAAAGCCGAAGCTCTAAGGATCCCTTGGTAGCTGCAGAAATATTAAATCCTGGCCATAGCAAGTGTTAAAAACAAGGAATTCCTGCTAAGAGGAATATTTTCTGCAGGATCTGCTCACATGTGCATAGTTAAGTGATTTTTTTTTTGTTGCTTTTTTTAATTATTATTATTTTTAAAACAAGGTTTGCAAATAAAGAAATAAAGTTTAGTAAAGTTATAGTTTTCTCGATGGAAAAAAAAAATAACCTTAAAAACAGACTAGTGGTGGCTTGTTAACCAAAGGAAGAGAGAAAGCTACATATCCAAGGTCTGGAATCCAGCTGGAATCCACTGCACATCCCGGAGATCATGTCGTCCAACGATGCCAGGAGGATCTACTCCCACTACGTGGCTTCACTGTGCCCTAATTCCACATCCCACAGCAATAAAAGGTCCCTAAGACAGAAGATTGTGCTAAAGAATTCCAGGATTCCACATGTTCTCTGCTCCTGGGTCACGCTCGTCGCTGTCCCCACGAGGCAGCAAGAGGCTGGGGCTCACCAGGCAGAAACACTGGGAAGGAAACCAGGAATGTAGAAGGGAGTAGAGAGAGCCCTTCCCAGCGGGACACCCAGAGCTGGATTTACCTCTCAGTAGAGCCCACATTCCTTGAGGTTGTTTTTGATGATGACGTCGGTGACGGCGTCGAAGACGAACTGGACGTTCTTGGTGTCGGTGGCGCAGGTGAAGTGGGTGTAGATCTCCTTGGTGTCCTTCCTCCGGTTCAGATCCTCAAACTGGCACTGGATGTAGGCGGCTGCCTCCTCGTACGTGTTGGAGCCTGCAAAGGAGAAGATCCCTGGCTTTGCCCACCGGCTCACGGGAGCTTTTAAGTCCGTATTAAGCTGCTTGCGACCATCTGCCTTATCCAGCTACAAATCCAAATCCACCATTAACTCCTTCTGGGAGACCTGAAGTCTGTTCTCTGGGCAGTGACCTTGGACATGAGATCCAAGGATTGCTATGTGCTGGGACAGCCAGGCTCCTCAGAGAGTAACAAATCATGGGAGCCATAGGCTGGAAGGGACCTTCAATCCCACCTTGTTCCACCCCCTGCCAGGAATAGGGACACCTTACACTACACCTTGTTGCTCCTGTCCAGCCTAGCCTCAAGCACTTCTAGGGGCAGGGAATCCACAGTTTCTCTGGGAATCACAGAAATCAACAGGTTTGAAGAGATTTGAATGATTTTTTAAACATGTAAATGTGCCCAGGTAAAACCTTCCACGTGTGTGGAACCACAGCAGGGATGGGTTCTGGAACAATCCACGCTGAACACGGACACTCCAGGGTAGACAGGAGCCACAGCAAGATGTGGTTAAGTTCCACAGCCTCTAAAATTGAATTTAAATGGAATTATTGTCCCAGTTAGGTGTGGAAATGGGGAAGTGACCTTCACAGAATCACAGAATCATGAGGTTGGAAGAGACCTCTAAGATCACTGAGTCCAACCTATGCCCTAACACCTCAACTAATCTATAGCACCAAATGCCATGTCCAGGCTTTTTTTTAAACACATCCAGAGATGGTGATTCTACCACCTCCCTGGGAAGAGTATTCCAGTACTTTACTATTCTTTTGGTGAAAGAAAGAAAATCCTCTTGATTTGCTGGAGTGCAACACTTTATTCCAGGGAAAGACAAAGGTTGTTCCCAACCACAGCTCTTCCAAGAAAACAACACCAGCCAACTGAACAGGCCAGAACTGTCCAGGAGGCAGAGGGAAGGAATTGGGGGAAAAGTTTGTAACTGATTCTGGGTTGTGCAAGGCTCTGACTCACTCACTGCTGGCCCAGTGACACAGATGATCCCACGATCCCAGAGATCCCAGCCTACCTGTGTACTCTGGGTAGCAGATCGTTAGTGGGCTCTTCTTAATCTTCTCCTCAAACAGGTCTTTCTTGTTCAGGAAGAGGATGATGGAGGTGTCTGTGAACCATTTGTTGTTACAGATGCTGTCAAACAGTTTCATACTCTCATGCATTCGGTTCTGGAAAAGGAAATCCAACAGGGGAGACATTAGGGAAGGGTGGGATGAGGGACAGAGGCTCTGCTGCACAGGCCAGACTCAAAATTGAGGTGTCACTGCCACATCCTCACTGCCACTGCCCCAGGAGGAGCACAGGGGGACAGTTCACCTCCTCCTGTTCCTTCCTGGAGTGACTCACATGCAGAGAACAAGGCATGAGAACAACTCCAGGCACCTCCCAGCAGCCAGGAAGGTGGAAAACCTCATGGATGGGTTGTATTTATCACTTTGTAGGGGCAAGATTCCACTGGCTTATCCAAAGAGTGCTTGTCCTTGCAGCTCTCAGACAATTTAACAGGAGGAGTGTCGCCACATTTCTCTTCACGGAGAAAAGCAAGGCACAATTCTTCCCAAGAATATTTCTGTGTTTCACATTCTCTGAACCTCAGAGAAAGAAAAAACAATTCTTATCATTTGCTCTCCCTGTGTTTGTGCAAAAGTAGAATGCAATGTGGAGATTGTTTACCCAAAGTGATGGTGTTTTGTTCCCTTGGCCTATCAGGGCCAGGTGTGTGTGTGTGTGTTGGGACTGTGGGCTGACAGTCATGAGATTCTGGGCAGTTGTGTGCAGAGTTGAGTGCTTGGCAGATATAGAATATAATATAGTATAGAATAGAATATAGAATTAGTATTAATAGAATATAGTGTTAATAGAATATAGTACAGAATATAATACAGAATATAGTGTAGAATAGAATACAGAATTAGCATTAGTAGAATATAGTATTAATAGAATATAGTACAGAATATAATATAGTATAATATACTATACTATTATATTATATTTTATATTATATTATACTACATTATACTATATTATTCTCTACTATATTACATTACATCAGTTTAGATGTAGTGTAATATAGTACAGAATAATATAGTATAATAAAGTAATTAATTAGCTTTCTGATAAGATGCAGTCAGATTCATCATTCTCTCCCCTTTGTGGGGGGACCCTGCCAATTCTATAGGAGGAGTACACCAGGAACATTCCAGCCTGGTGCAGGATGGAGCTGGGATGCTCCCAGTTCTCTTCCCTGCAGCCACAAATCCCACACCACGCACCATCTCCTCGTCCTCAGCCAACACCAGGTCGTAGTCACTCAGGGCCACGCAGAAGATGATGGCTGTCACCCCCTCGAAGCAGTGGATCCACTTCTTCCGCTCTGAGCGCTGCCCTCCCACGTCGAACATCCTGGCAGAGGCAGGAGAAGTGGTTCAGGAGCTGGGCACACCCCTCCTGCCCGGCCCCCGTGGTGTCCCCAAGGATGGGGAGGCAGAGCAGGGCTTGGGAACACTCAGGGTTTTGGGAGCTTCCCTCAGGAGAGGGGATTTGAAATCAGTATTCTCTATTTTCTTTCAAGTTATGTTGGATAGAGCTTGCAGCAACCTGGGCTAGTGGAAAGTGTCCCTGCCTGTCTGGTTCCAGCTGTCCCTGGATGAGATTTCATATCACTTCCAAGCCAAACCATCCCATGAGTCTGGTTGTCAGCAGGAAGAACTGGAAGTCACCATCCAGAGCTCTGCTGATTTTGTTCTCTTTCCTTCTTCCTTAGCAACAACTCATTTGCTTGACTGGACTCCAAACACTTTCTCACAGGAAATGGATTATTGGGAACACACTACTGCAAGCTCCTGCTGGGACCCAGGAGGAGATTAAGGGCGTTAAGAAATAATTTCATTTATTAAAAATAATCTGAGGTACCAGAGGTTAAAGGCTGAGCAGTTGCTTATGGAATTTCTATATAAATTGAATTAATTTCTAATTAAATAGGAATTTGTGTCGCAGGTAGTTCCAGCCCCCCTGCTCATCCAAATATTTTGATGAGAGCCCAGGATTGGGATTTAATTAAATCAAGTTAATATATGAATTATTAAGTCATAGATATTGATTTGTTCCCAGAGCAGACAAGGAGCTGTCCAAGAGGGGATCTTAATGATCCCAAACTAACTCCCACCTTCTATGTAACCCTCTGGTCTAGAAGGAAAGATGGAAATCTCTACGAGAATCCAGGATATTTCCATGGCTTGAATCATTTGCCATTAGCACAGAGAGATTCATGAAGGAAGAGCATCCCTGACACCTCAGCTCATCCCAATTCCAGTCACTGCAGCTTCCCCATCCCATTATTAATGTCTGAGATGGAACATCACAGCAGAGCTGGCAGCACCAGGGTTTCTGATGGATTAATGCTTCCCTTTGTGGAGCAAATCCCTCTGGGACAGCACCTCGTGTGTCTGGAGCCCTGCACATGATCAATGGCTCTGGGCAGGATCAGGAAGGAGGGTGGAGATGATTAAAGAACAAACTGGAGGTGCTAATCCTGATCCATCACCACAGGGAGACAAGTTATTCCCTGGATGGACCAGGAGCTGCATAAATAAATCAACGATGCCGAGTATTTTGGCATTTTTGTTTAAAATGTTCTTAAATTGCACAGTTTGGAAGTCAAAATGCTGTTCTCCTCAAAACTGCGCAAAAGTTTCCTTCTGCAGAAGAGATCATGGAGATGCTCCAAGGACTGGAGCCCCTCTGCTCTGGATCCAGGAAAGCTGGGAAGGAGAAGGCTCCAGAGAGACCTGAGAGTCCTTTCCAGTGCCTAAAGGAGCTCCAGGAGAGCTGGAGAGAGATTTGGGACAAGGGCCTGGAGGGACAGAACAAGTTGAATGGCTTCCCACTGCCTGAGGGGAGGGTTACATGGGATATTGGGAATAAATCCTTCCCTGTGAGGGTGGTGAGGCCCTGGTACAGGGTGCCCAGAGCAGCTGTGGTTGCCCCTGGATCCCTGGAAGTGTCCACAGCCAGGCTGGACAGGCTGTGGAGCCACCTGGGATAGCTGAAGGTGTCCCTGCCTATGGCAGGGGGGTGGGACCGAATGGGATTTAAGATCCCATCCAATCCAAACCAACCTGGGATCCTGTTAAAACCCTTGGATTTTAGAAGCACCACTTGGATTTTGCTGCAACTCCATCAAAGTGTTTCACAGCCCATTTGTAAATAAGCCAACACACGATTTTTAGGAATGTGAGCAGGAAAGACTCCAAACCATTGGCACAGACAGAGGGAAGGGGGCTGAGCCAGAGGCACTGCACTGTCCTACACCCTCCAGCACAGGAATGCTGAGGGGCTCCAGCTGTTTGTCAGGAGCACACGTGGGATCTGAAGCAAGGAATTCCTAAGCAGCAGGAAGGGGAGCTACAGGGATCCAGGTGAGGGAGGAGGGATGCAGCCTCAGCCTGCTCTGAGGTTAGAGGAAGCTCGTTAGTGACATGTAAAGGGACACTGCCAGGAGCAGTCTGGATCCACAGCCTGACAGGGACTGGATCAGCAGAGGGGACAGAGAAGTCCCAGCCCCTGCAGTGCCAGGCACAGGCTGGCAATTCCCAGAGGAACACATGGAGCACACCATGCATCCCGGAGCCACAGCCTGGCTACGGACACAGCTCGGTTCCTCTGCTCTGAGGAAAGGGTTAAACTCAAACTCAAACTCCAGTCAGTGTCCTTTTAGTATTATTGTTGGGATTGGGTCCTGGAAACGAGCAGTCAGTACCTGTGTCTGCGATTCCAACATAAAAGCAGCTGAAAAGAACAGAAGGCAAATCAAAGTCAAACTGGTCTCTCCAGTGAGGAGAGGATAACGGAGGGAAGGAGGACAGTTAAACCAGGAGCAAGTGTGGGGTGTGCCCCAGTGCAGGGCATGGCCACAGCCCTTCACTCACTTGAAATAAAGGTCCTTGAAGGTGAAGTGAGTCTCCACAATTCCTGTAGTTTTCACTCTGGTCCGCAGCACATCCTGCTGAGTGGGAATGTAGGTCGGCTGGGATATTCTATCCAAGTCATTTAGGTAACTAAACCAGAAGAGACAACACAAGAGGCTTTTTTTAGTCGGCTGCCTCACCATGAATCTTTTATAAACTGCAGAACAAAGCGCAGAATTTATTTATCTCCCTCACACAGCACAGCCCTCGAAGCAAACAACCCCCTGGGGCTGTCTTGAGGGATGTTTTGGGGCTTTGGGGATTTTAACCCCTCCCTGGATGACCTTGGAGGTAGTGCTGGTGGAGCTGAGCTGGCTGGGGAGGGTAGGGAGGGAATGCAGAACCGTGCCAGGGCTGGATCTCCCAGGGCAAGCCACAGTCAAGGTCTTTTGCTTCAAAGCACAAGGCAATAAATCCAAGGGTTTGCTGTTAAAGGGCAGGGATGCATCAAGGGAGCTGGGAGGGAGGGATGAAACCCCTTAAAAGCCATCCCAAACCAGGCAGATCCAGTCACCTCCTTCCCCAACAAGCTGTCTCTGAGGATACAGCCCTGGAAGAAGCCACATCCTTGCAGAAATTTTCCCATCGAGCCCTCAACTAATTCCAGCCCCAAGCACATTCCTTTTGGAGTTCAGCTCTCAGGCACATCGGCACGAGGTACAGATGATTCCCAGCAGGATCAGAAATCCCACTCCAGCCAGCAACACCTCTGAGCCTGTCCTCCCTCCTGCTCTCACAAAGATGAGATGGATCCCACAGCTCTGCAGGGATGGCACAGGCTGTGTTCTTTCTTGGGAGCAGATTTTAATCATCCCAGCCCTGTCACTGGGAGGGCTCAGGGGCTCTGATGGGTGCAATAAACCCTCCCAAATCACACATTATTATCACAGATCCCTTGTCAGCCAGGAATTGTTTCTTCCCATGTGCCTGGAAGTTGTGCTAGGAACCCCAGCAACACATCCCTCCTCCAACAGCTCCAGCATCGCCCTGGCCAGGACTTGCAGAGCCCTGCCCTGTTTCCAAACCCCAGATCCCAGTGATCTGCCAGGACCTGCCCGGTGCCACGGGGCTTTTCCCACAGAGAGTGCATTTAGTCCAGGAAGAGCCAGTCCTCCCATCCCTCTCTCAACTCCAGAGTGATGGCAGTTTATGAGCTGCTGTGTGACCAGGGCTGGGCCTGGCTTTAGTTTCAGATTAGTACAACATGATTTGGAAGGTGTTTACCTTCCTCAGCTTCCACCAAGTAATATTTCTGCTGAGGCAGTAACATGCCTAGATTTTTTTCTCCTCTCTCCCTCCTACCAGTGTAAGTTTAGCTGAGACACTGTATCAAAAGCCAATGGGAATGCTAAGAACTGACCCAGCAGCTCCTCAAAGCCTGGCTTTGATACAGGTCACACCACTGATATGATAAATCATGGAATTGTTCTGAAAAGTCCCTTAAGATAGAGCCCCCCTCTTATCCCAGCAATGCCAAGCCCAAGCTGAAGCTGTAAAGCACCTGCTCCCAACAGCCACTTGGAACAATGGGCACTGAAAGTGGAATAATTCCTAATTAAGGCTTTGGGAGTAGCCAGGGAGGGGGGAATGGAGTTGGCGAACAAACCCAATCAGAGAATAAAGCATATCAGAGTCAGTGGTGCTGCCTGAAACAATAAACTGTGCCAGACTAATTCCAGGGAGACCTAAAGGGCAAATCCCATGGAAATATAAGCAGTTGGAAAACCCAGCAAAGGGGATTTCTGGGAAACCCTGGAAGTCCTGCCAAGTGTGGGCAGAGGAAGCAGCTGTGCCCTCCCAAAAATCCAGGCTGTGGAGCCCAGCTAGTGCCACTCGTATTTCAGATGAAGCATAACTTGAAAAGGACACCCAAAAAAGCTGGAAAAGCAGAATCTCTTTGTTCCCAGTGGCTCCTGGTCCCAGTGCCAGAGCCCGAGACACCCCTCACAAACACTCTGAGAGCAAACACTGACCTTGCTGTGTCTCCCCTCATCCCAAGCACTTCCAATCCCTTCCCACCACCTCCTTCACCTCCATCAGGCTGAGGCTGCATCCCTCCTTCCCCACCTGGGATCCCTGTGTGTACAGAGCCAGCTATTCCTCATCCTTCAACACCACAAGCTTCCAAAAAGCCAACTTGGGTTTGTTTTCCTTCTTTTTTCATGCTTAAAATGAGGCCCTAAGTACAAAAAAAGTGCTGATCAAGCCTACAGTGTCACTTGTTTGTCCTGTTGACTCTCCAAGCATTCCTGGGACATCCTGTGCCAGGCTGGCACAAGGCCAGCGTGTGCAGAGATTGCTGAATCCCAGAATTCCAGGATGGTTTTGGTGGGAAGATGTGGGAAATGGATGTATTACAAATTCTTAAAGCCTCATAGAAGGCTCACATGGTATGTATCTGGAAATAAATTTTGAGGTAAGAAATGTTAACTTAGAAATGCCATGGAACAAGATAAACATTGTTGAGAGAGAAATGGAACTAGAAATAAGTTTTACAGAATATAAGATTAGATATTTTAGAGAAATAAAACTAAAGAAGATACATTGTAGTAGGACTTACATGGGGAAGTTTTAAATGATTGGTTTTAAGGTATTTACTGTATGGTGTGGCTAAAGCTGATAAGCTAAGAAGAGTTTATAATGTATTGTAATTAGGAAATAGTTGGTTTCTCATGGTAATGTGTGAATTATAACATCTGTATTGCCTTACCCTTCACATGAGACTGAAAATGGAACAGAAGTTTTCAAACACCTCTCAGTTACCCCATCTCTGGGTCAGAAAAGGGGTTAATCTGACTGGAAGAGACCTTAAATCTCATCTCATTCCATGGCAGGGACACCTTCCACTGTCCCACGGTCCTCCAAGCCCCATCCAGCCTGGCCTCGGATGTTCCCAGGGATGAAGCAGCCACAGCTGCTCTGGGTGCCCTGTGCCAGGGCCTGCCCACCCTCACAGAGAAGAACTCCTAATTCCCAATGTCCCATCCATCCCCGTCCTCTGGCAGTGGGAATCCATCCCCTTGTCCTGTCACTCCAGGCCCCTGTCCAAAGCCCCTCCCAGCTCCAGATACCTGAAGGAGCTCTCAGGTCTCCCAGGAGCCTTCTCTTCTCCAGGCTGTGCATCCCCAGCTCTGATCACGCTGCATTGGGAGTTCCAGTCTGATCAGGAAACATCCCAGTCCTGTCTCATCCCACACCCAGACAGCTCCAGGAAGCACAAAGGGCAGGACAGGGATGCTGGGAAATGAACAAGAGAGATAACAGAGCTCCCCTCCTCATCCTGCTCACAGCAACCTTGCCATGGTGATTTTCCTTACAATTCACTCCTTTTGGTGTGAGAAGGAGGATTTCAAAGCCACAAATGGCTCTGAAAGTCCTTAAGGGGATGGGGAGGAAGAGGAGGATGGGAAAAAGAGGGGAGGGGAAAAAGGGGGTGGAAGAGAAGAGGAGGGAAAAAAGAGGGAGAGGAAAACAGAGGAGGGAAGAGAAGGAGCAGAAGGAAAAACCTCACTTAGAAATAATCTACGTTTTATCCAGCACCATGTCAGGGAATTTAGGCCAGAACTGGCATTTGGGAACACAAGGAGATGTGCAGGACTAGAGGAAGGTTGATCAGGACTGTGCTAATTGCCCATGAGACTGCAGATAATTACCTACAGCTTCCACAGGCTGGGATCTGCCTGAAATCCAGGAAAAGTATGAAAACCAGGAACAAAACACTTTAAAGCATTATGTGCTTGGTGACATTTCCAAGCATCCTGAACATCTGGAGAGGTGTGAAATGGAAATATCCTTCACATTCACCCTGCTGCTCCCCAAACAGGGGTTTAGAGGGGATATTGGGAAGGAATTCCTGTCTGTGAGTGTAGTGAAGCCCTGGAATGGAATGTCCAGAGAAGCTGTGGCTGCCCCATCACTGGAAGTGTCCAAAGCCAGGCTGGACAGGGTTTGGAGCACCCTGGGATAGTGGAAGGTGTCCCTGCCATAGGGGTGGAACAAGGATGATCTTTGAGGTCCCTTAATTCTGGGATTCCATGATTCTGGGGCCAGGCTGAGAGAGCTGGGAATGTTCAGCCTGGAGAAGAGAAGGCTCCAGGCATGGAGACCTCAGAGCCACTTCCAGAGCCTAAAAGAGCTGCTGGAGAGCTGGAGAGGGACTTTGGACAAGAGCAGGGACAGAAAGGACACAGGGAATGGCTTCCACTGCCAGAGGGCAGGGATGGATGGGACATTGGGAATTAGGAGGGTGGGCAGGCCCTGGCACAGGGCACCCAGAGCAGCTGTGGCTGCCCCTGGATCCCTGGGAGTGTCCAAGGCCAGGCTGGACAGGGCTTGGAGCACCCTGGGAAGGTGTGGAAGGTGTCCCTGCCCATGGAATCAGACGGGATTTAAGTTCCCTTCCCCAAGTGTGCACAGAGACCCCAATGCTTCTCCACGGCCCTGGCTGGAGGCAGGAGCTGGGAGCCACAGATTCATTGTTCACATCAGAGGGAAAGACAAATAGGAAGTTGCAAAAAGGCAAGTTAAAAAAAAAAAAAAGTTTGCAACATTCCACAAAACCCAGGGTAGCTGCAGGGGGTTTTAGCAGAATGTGCTGGGAAAAGCACTGAGCATTTCCACATCAACAGCTTGGACCAGGAGCTACTCAAGTGTTCTTAAAAAAAAAAAAAAAAAAAAAAAGAAGAAGAAAACATGGAAAACACCACGATTCCAGGAGAGATTGTTTGGAGGATTAGTGTTATCCTCCACCTCCTCTCCTCCCATACCATCTCCAGCCTGCCAGGGCAGTGCTCTGACAGGCAGAAGCTCTGCCTGCACAAGGCAGAAGTGCCCATGATGCAGGAAACAGCAGGAAGGGAAGTTTTGGAACAATTCTATGCTGAAATGCCTGGCTCTCTGCCACAGCAGCCTTGCTCTTGATGCTACCTGATTTTCACAAGCAGTTACTTGTCTGCTCCTCTCTTCCTCCATTCCATGTGTCTCAGCCCCAGAATCTGCTGAGGAGCCAGAACTGGTCTGGAATCCTAGCACAAAACTGGATTTCAGCTGGAAAACCAGCAAATGGGGCACAGATTTAACAGCAGCTCACACTGTGCTGTTTGTAGGAGGTAATGAAAGGAACAGGGAAGTGAAATTCCCAAGAGAAGTGAGACAAAGCCTCACCAAAGCCTGGGTGTCATTCCACCACAAAAAGGGGTGCAGGACATCCATCCTTGGTGGTTGGGCACTTGAACAGCTCCCCAGGGAATGGCCACAGCCCCAAGGGGAGAGCTGTGACCATTGTCACAGAGCTCAAGGAGTGTTTGCACAATGCTCTCATCCATGGAAAAACATCCCCCCAAACACAGGGGGGGATTTTGGGGTGTGCAAGGCCAGGAGTTGGACTTAATGATCTTTGTGGGTCCCTTCCAGCTCAGGATATTCATTGATCTAAGCATGGACAAGGGAATTAACCAGGGAACAGCAGAGATAAGGCAGGTCAGGAGCCTTATGTGTGGAGGGAGAAGAAAATCCTGGGAATTCTGCAAGTCCTGTGGAAGAACCAGCCCTTTAGTGGGGTGAATTTGCCATGAAGAAATCGACCACTGCTGGTGTTTCCCAACTGTGGAGCTGCCAAGCTGCAGATACATCAGAACACCAAGTTGGTTTGGCGCAACTTCCTGTGGTTTTGGGACAGGAAGCTGAATTTTCTGGGGCACTTCTCAGGAAATGCCTGGGTGGCTCATCCTGGGTGTAAAATCCCCATCCCAGGCTGGGCCAGCTCCTCACAGCAGCCAGCCCTGGACCTGGACAAGGGTGGGTGGCAAATACCCAGGAATAGGAAGAACCCTGCAAAATCCCACCTCTGGAGGGCAGCTGGGTCAAGCAGGTACCTACAAAAGCAGGGTAACACTCTCTTTTCCCAATCTCCATTTCTCCAGCTGCCTTCATCTTCCTCCTCTTCCAAAGCCATCCAGACACACACCAAAGCTGCTCCTTCAGCTCCATTCCTGCCCTCTGCCCAAGTCCTTACGCTTTCCTCCTCTTCTTCCATCTTTCCATTCAATCATTCCTCCCTTTCCCCCTCCTCATCAATCTCTTTCCTCCCTTGGAGCCTGAATTTCCTCCTTTCCTGCGGCAAAGGCATGCACAAATCCAAGAAAACTCCCATCAGCCCTTCCCTTGATCCAAACCCCTGCCAAGGTGCTGCAAATTAAGAAGGGTTCTGCCTTATTTTCAAGCTCAAATATGCTCTGAACAGAAAAGCCCTGCAGGCAGTGAGCTGTGGTGCAGCTAAAACTTCTCCACAAAGCTCTTCCCAACTCATTTTTCCAAGTTTTTTTTTCCCAAGCTTAAATTGAAACTCATTTTTTTCCAAGCTTAAACTCAGATGAGTTTTCAGCTGGAAAGGCTGAAAATCACCTTTCAGAGTGTCAAATATTTTTTGCAGAGAGACCAAGAATGTGAGTTAAAAAAAATAGGAAAAAACCAACAACTGTTTTGCTCATCAAAGGAACAGTTTCCCCTTCCTGCACCAACCTGCCCTTGGAAAAAGATGAGGCATTTCATCAAAAATTCCATTAGCAGCCTGTTTATCTACTTGGAACCTTCCAGTTGTTCAGCAGCTGTGCTGATTTTAGGACCAGGACAAGAAGATTTTAGAATCAGAACAGTTTAGAGGCAGTGCTGTCTATGAAGTGCCAGGCACAGGGACAGGAGGAAAGGGAAAGCTGTAAGGAGAAAACTGAGAATATTGACCTGGCAGGTGAGGGGATCCCAGTTTGGAAACAGCTGAATGTCAGGAAAGTGGCAGGTTTAAAATTTAAGATGTTGCTCTCCTTTGCAGGGACAATGGAGGTGACACAGCCAAGCACTTGCCACTTCAACAGAATCCCAGAATCACTGAGCTGGGAAAAGACCTCCAGGATCCAACCCCAGAGCAGAACGGAGCACCAAGTGCCATGTCCAGTTGGTCCATGAACATCTCCAGGGATGGGAACTCCACCCCATCACCTGGCAGCTCCTGCCAAGGCCTGGCCATGAAGAAATTCCTCCTGATGTCCAACCTGAACTTCCTCTGGCACGGTTTGAAGCTGTTCCCCCTCATCCTGTCCCTGTTCCCTGGTGCAGAGCCTAACCCACCCTGGCTGTCCCCTGCTGTCAGGAGCTGTGCAGAGCCACAAGGTTCCCCCTGAGCCTCCTTTGCTCCAGGCTGAGCCCCTTTCCCAGTTCCCTCAGCCCCTCCTGGTGCTCCATTCCCTTCCCCGGACACGCTCCAGCCCCTCAATGTCCTTATTGTCATCAGAAACCCAGAACTGACCCCAGACTGGAGGTGAGGCCTCAGCAGTGCCAAGAGCAGAAAGACAATCAGTGCCCTGGGCCTGCTGGACACACTGTGCCTGACCCAAGGCAGGTGCCACTGGCCTCTTGCCCCCCCTGGGCACACCTGGGCTCATGTTCACCTTAGCACAAGATGCCAAGTTTCTTCCATGAAACCAGTAAATTCAAAAATCACATTTTTCAAAATCAGATAAAATCCCTTGCTGTGAGGGTGGGAAGGCCCTGGCACAGGCTGCCCAGAGGAGCTGTGGCTCAGCCCTGGAAGTGTTTAGGGACAGATTAGATAGGGTTTGGAGCAGCTTGGGACAGTGGAAGGTGTCCAGGTCCATGGCAGAGGGTGGAATGAGACCTCTAAGGTCCATTCCAACCCAAACCGCTCCAGGATTAAATTCACCAAGGCACAAAACAAGCAATGTGGGGTTTTCCCTAATGCTCCACAGAGAGAAGACAAACAGCCCTCCATCCCCAGTGCCACCCAGACAGACCAGCGCAGACAGGACCTTCCCACCCAGTCCCACCCCACTCCTGGACCACTGTGGGAGCTGGGAGGAGCCCAGGAGCTGGTGCTGGTTCCTTACTAGGATGCAGAATCGTTCAGCTGGTATTCCCTGGATCTGCTGAAGCAGGCCTGCACTCCAGGGTCTCTCCAGAGGCGTTTGATGACTCCAGCCAGCTCAGCTGTCATCATCCCCTCCTCGGCGCTGCCAGCCAGCACGAACAGCTGCCGGGCATCGTCCTGCACGACAGGAACACAGCTTGGGACATCCACCACAGACAACACCTCTGCATTAATTAATCACTGCTCTCATTAATCACAGCCCAGTCCATCCAGTTTTCTCCCAAAAGTCAGGGAGTTTTTGCCTCATGCAGCCAGAGAGGGAATTTTTGGGGAGGAAGCTCCAGGCTGGGAGGGTGAGATGCCCTGATCAGGGATGGCCACAGCACTTCCATCCCCACCACAACCATGGGATTTCAGTCATTTGGTGCCATGTTTCAAGAAAAGGTGGGAATGCTGATGTGCCACTACAGACCAATGAACAGACCTAGAGGTTTTACTTGGAAAACCTTTGTTGGTGTGGCACAGCACCAGGAAAAGGGAAAAAGTGAGTTCTGGGATGTGATGGGACCAAAGCTTTGAGGATTTGCCTTTTGCTGCTAGAGCTGTTGGAAGTGAGGGAGACTGATTCCTTAATAAAACATTTATGGAGATGGGATGGACTGATTGGGATCTGAGCATGAAAAATCCCCCTCAGAAGCCAGAGTAGGATCATGCTCTTGTCCAGGTTATGCAGTGGATTAGGACAGGGAACCCCACACTGTCCTTCAGCCCCCTCTGTTTTTATTCCTACCCTGATCAGACCTGTCAAGTCCTTCTGGGACCTGTGAGAGACCTTCCCCTACCCCAGCATTCCCCTCCTAACACCAGTTCCTCTCCCCTAGGCCCCAAACCCTGCATGTGCCAAGCTCAGGGTGCTGATCCCAAATCCACCTAATCAGGTGTTAACAGCCAAATGCAGAGGGACCCCAGTTCTGCATCTCTGGAGGTCGCTCCATGGTTCAATGCATTTGTCTTTTCCCAGGAAAGCATGGCAAGGTTTTTGCCCTCTGGGATGGTGAAAATTCACGGCATTCAGCTCTTGTGAAGCCACCTCAGCATGGGCAGGTAACTGAGAAAGGACCTGGATTCAACATCTTCCCTGTTCCAGTTCCAAGATCCCAACTCAGTTTCAACAAGCACCAAGAAAGGTGGAAGAGAACTCCAGGAAGATTTGAAGCAGCAGCTGAACGACAGCCTGGGTGAATATGTGAGTGAAGATGTGCCCTTTGGCCAGGACTTGGAATCATAAATCCAAAATAAATACCATAAATTCAAACTATCTGGGGCTGGATCAACTGCAGCATGAGGAAGAACAGTCACAGTGCAGCCCTGTGCTGACACAATTCCTTTCTCCTGCACATTTCCAGGAATCCCTAGTTCCCCTTCTGCGCCTTTCCCATCACAACCATCAAGGCTTCCTGACTTCCAGTTCAAAGTGCTGGACATAAATGCAAGAAACAGGCCAGGGAATGAGCAGAGCTAGAGGGGAGGGGGAAATCAGGGCCTCAAACCTCCCAAAGCTTTAAACTCAAAATTCCCAAAAATTCAAATAATTTAGAGAAAGATTTGGGGGGTTTTTTTGAGCATTCAAACTACTAAAGGTTCTTACCCAGAACCTCAGTAAAATACTGATGTTTTGTACTGACAATACACTGAAGTTATGACAGATTTTTTGCTACTTTATCTTGTGAAAAACATATTCTGGCCCAGACTGAAATTCCAGGATTCATTAACAAGTTCAGGCTAAGGAAATAAATGTAATACTCACTGCTCTGGCAACTTCCCCAAAGTCTATCTTTAGCCTCCCCATGGCTCTGATGATGGCAATGATGGATTGGATGGTGTTGCTGTATACAACCACTTTATACTGTTTGCATTCCTCCTCTGAGTAGCCATCCTCATGGATAATCCTGGAAGGAAACCAGTTTATTATTCCCAAGCCAAACCAGAAGGGCACCACACATTTTTTATCCCACAAGAACAAAAGGTTGCAGCCTGCACTCACTTACTTCATCTGCTTCACAATGGTGCTTTTCCCAGACTCTCCAGCACCTGAAAAGCACAAAAACCATCCAGTTAACCACATGAAACTGAAAGGAAAAGCAGGGTGTGCTTTTTCCAGTTCCCACAGAGAAGTTGATGGGGTCTGGAGTAGAATATTCCTTGTGCATTGCTGCTGGTAGTAGAGTTCCACCGGACTGTCCTGGCACATCCTTCCCAGATTTTATTTACAGATGCCAACAGTCACCTTGAGTTCATTGGCTAAAAAACCCTGGAATTTCTCAATTTCCAGAGATCAGCAAGGGCAGCCAACTGGGAGGCAGGTCTGAAGAGCTGGGATGAGGAATTTATCCAACAGAGCAGCTCCCATCCCTCACTCCAGGCCAAGACAGCCAAAGTGCATCAGCACCACCAGATGCTGAGCTGGGCAAGAAAGGCCTTGAACAACCAGGTGGGAAGTGACCCCTGGCATGGGGTGAAATCTCAGAGTTGCAGGTACATCTGCATCCCAACAGCCTTCCCTCAAGGAATGTCAAGAATACCTGGCTAAAAAACATCTGCAGGGCTGGGGGGTCAATTATCCCTGGGGGTGGGTCAGTTATCCCTGGACAGGGGTCAGTTATCCCTGAGGGTGGGTCAGTTATCCCTGAGGGTGGGTCAGTTAACCCTAGACAGGGGTCAGTTATCCCTGAGGGTGGGTCAGTTATCCCTAGGAGTGGGTCAGTTATCCCTTGAAGAAGGGGCAGTTATCCTGGGGAGGTAAATTACCCCTTGAAGCAGGGTCAGTTACTCCTGACTGCAAAACCCAGCAAGTTCCCTGGTTTTCCTATTGTTTTTTGCCCCAGAGCACTCCCAAACCAAGTCCCTCCTGCATGGCTCAGGGCAGTGGACACCAGGGATTGCAAACCATCAGTTCTCCTGGTTTATGGAGCTTAGCAGAGCTGCCCCACGTGCCTGTCCCAGCCAGGAGTGTGCCAAAGGCAGGCACGGTGCTCCTGAAGTCAGCAGAACTCCAGGATTTCACCTCTGTGGCAGCAGGAGCTCAGCTCAGCTGGCTGTGCCACTGCCTGAGGGCTCCTTGGCCTCCAGACTCCCCCAGCTGCAGAGCTGGGCTGGCTGTAGGCAAGGAATGATGCTGGACCTGCTTGGATTTGGAGAGATGACTCAGGCGAGCCTGGATGGAATAAATCACCCATAGAATTCCAGGATGCTTTGGGTTGGAAGGGTCCTTAAATCCCATCCTATTCCACCCCCTCTACAGGCAGGGACACCTTCACTGTCCCAGGTTGCTCCAAGCCTTGTCCAGCCTGGCCTCGGATGTATCCAGAGATGGGGCAGCCACAGCTGCTCTGGGCAAACTGGGCCAGGGCCTGCCCACCCCCACAGGGAACAATTCCTTCCCAATATCCCATCCAACCCTGCCCCTTGTCAGTGGGAAGCCATTCCCTGTGTCCTGTCATTCCAGGCCTTTGTCCAAAGTTCCTCTCCAGCTCTCCTGAAGCCCCTTTAGATCTCAGGTCTCCCTGGATCCTTCCCTTCTCCAGGGTGAACATTCCCAGCTCTCCCAGAGCAGCTCAGTGTTTGTGGTCAGGTGTGAAAACATTAACACTCTGTGGACTCAGCACTTCCACCCTGGGAGGAAAACAAATCCTTTTTATTTCCCACGCCCACCCTCCACATTGCCAGGATCCAAGTGCTGGGATTTCAAATCTCTGGTGTCTCCAGAGAGCCCCAAATCCAGACTGAGAAGGGACTTTTGACATGACCTGTCTGCTTTGCCTTCTCAGCATCATTTACTGCTGTTTCCTCCTTAGATTATCCCAAAATAATCTCCTGCCACAGCCAAGCTGTTCTACCTGTCACCAACCCCATCAGATCCAACCCTGCCAATACAGCACTAATTCCAACCAGATTCCTTTAACCCCTTCCCTTCCCCTCTACACCCCAAACACTGCCTCGGAGAGCAGGAATTCCCCTCTCCAAGGTTACTCACACCTTACTTCAGAGGGGAAAGTAGGAACCCACATCCTCTGAACTGTCTCCTCACCAACACACTGCCCCAGACTGGTTCCTCAGCCACGGCCAAGCAGTGAGCTGTTATTCCTAAAGAAGTTTTTCCTGTTGTTCCAGGTTGTCTCTCTCAGGCAAGAGCCACCCAGACAAGGCACCTCATTAACACTCACTGAGAAACATCTCCCCTCCAGCTGCAGCTCTGGAATGGAAGGCTGGAGCTCCTGTTGGCATGGCCCAGGAGATGGGCAGTGACAGGGGAAAAAGGGATGAACACTGTCCATGTCTAGGCTGACACAGAGGAACAGCTTCCTGCTGACCAAAGGAGGGTTAGATGGGATACTGGGAAGAAATTTCTAGAGGATGGCGAGACCCTGGCACAGCTTTCCCAGAGAAGTTGTGGCTCCCTCATCCCTGGAAGCAACCAGGTTCACTGGAAGGTGTCTCCGCCCATGGCAGGGGGTGAGATGAGCTTGAAGGTCCCTTCCCACTCAAACAATCCTGGATTCCATGATTCTGGAGCCAGGCTGGGAGAGCTGCTGGTGTCCTGGAGAAGGCTCTGGAGAGACCTTAGAGCCCCTTCCAGTGCTTAAGGGGGCTCCAGGAGAGCAGGAGAGGAGCTTTGGACAGGGATCTGGAAGGACAGGATGAGGGAGGATGGCTTCCCACTGCCAGAGGACAGGGTTAGAGGGGATACTGGGGAGGAATCACTCCCTGTGATGGTGGCAAACCCCTGGCACAGGGTGTCCAGAGCAGCCGTGGCTGCCCCATCCCTGGAAGTGTCCAAGGCCAGGCTGGACAGGGCTTGGAGCACCCTAGGAAGGTGTGGAAGGTGTCCCTGCCATGGCAGGGGGGGTGGAATGCAATGCCTGGAAGGTTCTCTCTCTCCATTCCAGCCAATCATTCCCATTTTACTCTTCCTTTCTGGATCTACTTTCAGCATCTCTAGGTCTCACTCCTGTCCTTTGATGTTCTCTAAACACTTGCAGATGTTCACACCAGACAAAGCTGCTATTTCCCTCTTCCCAACCCACTGGAAAGGGTTTGCCTGAAGGAATCCATATTGGACCACCTCAGGAGCTTTTATCCTGCACCCTTTATTCCCACCTCTGGGGACTTCCATGTGCTGTTTATACCCAGCGTGGCTGAATCCTTCAGTAGGGGAATAACAAATGGGAATTTGAATGCTACTAAAACACTGCTGCAGTCTACAAGAAACTGATGCTCCACACTAGAAATTCACATCAAGAGTGGATAGAGTTACACTGGAATTCTTACAGATTCCTCAGGTAAAGCCTTCAACTCTGGTAACTTAGGCAGGGACTAGATGGGGAGCCAGGAAGACCTCAGTGATCATGAGATGTGACAGTGGATTCAAACCCATGGAAATCAGGGTGTTCATGGGACATTTCTGCCTGTCTAAGGAGAAGTAAACCTTTCTCCTCTGCTCCCATGAGCACAGCCAGACAGGGATCACATTCTGCCACAAGAAACCAGGGTTGAGCTCAGCATGAATGTCATAACCCCATGGAAAAACTGCTTCAGAAGCCTTAACTTCCCTTTTCCCAAAATAGCAGCGAGGAACCTCTTCATCCCACCCTGGACACAAAGAGCAGCTCATCTGTTACAGGGATTGTCCCACTCCATGGACACACTGGGCAAGAATTCCACAATGTCCCTGTCCTCAAAGCATCCTTCTAAAGCATTCAACCATTCCCTCTGGAAACCAGATAGAGTCAGGAGGCATCACAGCTTCTGAAAAACCCCAGACCACACCTGTGACATCCCAATAACATCCCAAACCATCCCAGTAACATCCCAATAACAGCACAAGTTCTCAGGGAAAAGCTCAGCATGTAAGTGTTGGAATTCCATCTCCAAGGGGGGCAATCCCTGTACCCATTCCTACAGCCAGATCCCACAGCCAGATCCCTTCTCCCTCCTGAGCAGGAGCAAACTGGAGCAGCTTTCCAGCTCTATCAGCGCTGGCCCTGGGAAAGCAAAGGATACACAGGGAGGAAATGATCATCCAATCATTTCCCCCAAGAAAGCCAGAGGATTTCCTGGAGCAGCAGATGGCAAGTAACTTGGCATGGCCATGTGCTGGAGATTACAGGGAAAAGAGCAACAAAACACAGCTTGGACCAGGGATTCCAACAGAGGAATTCCACACAACTTTAGATTTTTGCTTTAGAAATTCTCCAAGGAGGTAGGTCAGACTCCCTACACCTTCCAGACACAAGCATCCAGTTTCCTGCTCCAGAAGGTCCTAAAAGTCCTGTTTTCAGTGGTATTTTTCCCTGAAGTTGTATGAAAACTGCATTAAACTGTACTTCAGGAAAGGAATTCCACACACATAATTAAGGGGAAAAGCCCTGGAACATCTGCAAGTTTCTGAAGAGAAACCAGGTCACTGCTGAAACAAATCCTTCCAGGGAGGGAACAGGGATGCACCGGAAAATCCATTAAAGTACAAATGAGGAAGATAAAACTGCAGGGCCTGACACAGGCATGAGGCTTGGACCTCCAGCAAGAGCCAGCTCAGAAACTCTGCAGGGATTTGGCAGGAATTCCACTAGCCCACTCCTGAAGCGTTGCAGCCCTTGGTGAGTTCCCAGATCCAGGGGTGTTTCTCAGTAAACAGCTCGGGAATAACCCCAGGAGTTCACCTGAAGCTCCAGGGGTGAGTTACAGACCTGGGAATGTGACAGGACCCTCCACATGAGGAGCAGTCTGGAAGCAATGCTGGATAATCTGGCTGTGATTACAGTTCCCAAATCCCAAACGGAACCAGCTCCCCTCAGACGGGCCCAAACAACAGCTCGACCAAGCTGGGAGGAGTCCAGGTCCAAAAATATCCACTGGCTTGAGAGCCACTGGAAGTGTGGAGCAGAAGCTGTTCAAATCACCCTAAATCCCAAAGGGTATCTCCCAGATAAACACATTTTCTTTATTTAACACTCATCCCACCCCACAAGGAACATGGACACCGCCCCTTACCCACCAAGACCCTCCTTAGCTTTCCACAGCACTGCATTCCTGAATTGTATTCCATGAGGAATATCTCCCCAGCAGCCTCCAGCATCCCATGGACCTGCGCAGCCACAGCTGGGGAAAGTTGAAGTATCAAATCCTCATCCTCTTCACCACTTCCCTCCTTCCAACCTCATCCTGTGGAATGCAGATCCCAACATCCTGACCTTCCTACTGCTGCCATCCCTGGTAACACAGATCCCATATTCCCTTCTTGAGGTTTTTTATTTCAGTGGACACCTAGAAAACTCTTGGATACCACAGAATCACATGCAGCAAGAGAACTGCACTGGGAATCAGGAGAAAGGGAAAAACACCAGAGAAAGGAGCAGTAGTGCTGTACCACCAGGCTTGAAAAAAACAGCTATTGTTGGAAAAGTCAACAGGAACCAGGAGAGATTAGATTGACACTCCTAGTTCCACAAGAATGATGGGAAAAACAATATATTCAAATAAAACAGGGCACAAGGGCTGGCCACAGCCTCACTGCAGAGGGAACAGCAGCCAATGGCACAGGATAAACCACTGGAGGCTGTCACTGCCTCCAGAGGGGAAAAAAGTGAAGATATGGGTAAGGAATGGCATATTGAAAACAGGAGCAACACTAACCCTGGGATCACACCAGTGAAATTCCGAGCACTGCTGGGCCTGCTGGAGCACATGGGCTGAAGCTGATGAGGCTTTTCCCACCAAAAGGTACCTGGGAGATGCACAGGAAGAGCAGCAGCCCTGATTGAAGATCCAGAATCATACAAGGAATCCTGGAATGGTTTGGGTTGGAAAGGACCTTAAATCCCATCCTACCCCATGCCATGGGCAGGGACACCTTCCACTGTCCCAGGTTGCTCCAAGCCTTGGACACACCCAGGGATGGGGCAGCCACAGCTGCTCTGGGCACCTGTGCCAGGGCCTGCCCACCCTCCCAGGGAACAATTCCTTCCCAATATCCCACTCATCCCTGCCCTCCGGCAGTGGGAAGCCATTCCCTGTGTCCTGTCCCTCCATCCCTTGTCCAAAGCTCCTCTCCAGCTCTCCTGGAGCCCCTTCAGGCACTGGAAGGGGCTCTAAGATCTCCCCAGAGCCTTCTCTTCTCCAGGCTGAATATTCCCACCTCTCCCAGCCTCTCTCCAGAACAGAGGGGTTTTCCTTTTTGCCTTGAAATTATTTGAGCCTCAACCCCGTTTTAACTAAACAATTACTTTAAAGCTTAGAAACATCCTGTGACCACTCAGTAGGTTGAAATATCTCCAGGAATTCTGCACCATTCCTGGGAAACATCAGGCTGGAGGAACCTGTCCCTGTCCCCTACACCCAGACCTGAGTGACCACTGAGTCACCAGGAACCTCCAGCAGACCCAGATACCTTCAAGATCAGAGAAACAACAGCTCCCTGCAGCTTCCCCAGCAGGATTCCTACAGCAGATCCCACAAGCATGGACACTTGAAGCAGTAGCCACTGCTGGGACAACATCTGGAGACCAACACCCCATCACAGAAATTCCTAAAGGAGTTGGTGAAAGCCACAAACCAGCAGCAAACACCCTCTGCTGCACCCCTGAAAGTGCTTCAGGTCAGGTTGGATGGGGTTTGGAGCATCCTGGGCTAGTGTAAGGTGCCTCTGCCCATGGCAGGGGATGGAATGGGACGAGCTTTAAAATCCCTTCCAGCCCAAATCATCCTGGGATTCTATAAGCACAGAGCTCAGATCTGAGTTTGTTTTCCCAGCTCTTTGATCTCCCCCAGGAGTGTTTTGAAGGAATTATGGCTGCTGTTGAGCAGTGTGGTTGGAGACCCCCATGGAGAGAGGCCTTGCGTGGCTCTTGGCTGAACATCAAACCACCATCTCCAGCCTCCTAGGCACCCACAGCTCCTCATCCCCACACAGGATTACAGAATCATGGAAAGGTTTGGGTTGGGAGGGGTCGTAAAGCTCTTCCCATTCCACCCCTGCCATGGCACACCTTCCACTCTCCCAGGTTGCTCTGAGCCCTGTCCAACCTGGCCTTGGGCACTGCCAGGGGTGGAGACCTCAGAGCCACTTCCAGAGCCTAAATGGGCTCCAGGAGAGCTGGAGAGGGACTTTGGATAAGGGTTGGAGGGACAGGACCAGAGGGAATGGCTTCCCACTGTCAGAGAGCAGGAATGGATGAGACACCACCCTGTTCCCTGTGAGGGTGGGCAGGCCCTGGCACAGGGTGCCAAGAGCAGCTGTGGCTGCCCTATCCCTGGCAGTGCCCAAGGCCAGGCTGGACAGGGCTTGGAGCAGCCTGGGACAGTGGAAGTGTCCCTGCCCACGGGATGAGATGATCCTTAATATCCATTCCAACTCAATCCATTTCAGGATTTCCTGATAAATGGATGTGCTTGGAGATACGGGATAAAAAGGCCAAGCCTGGTGTCTTTGGATCCAAGTCTGGATGGCGACAGCAGAGAAACAGCCAAGCAAGGCCTGTAAAACAGGAGCTGGGTGATAAAACAACAGATAACTTGGAAAGAGAGGGAACAGTGGCAAGACCTGGGCTTGGAAAAGACATTTCTTAGTTTTCCTGATTATCAAGAGTCACCTTGTGCTGGGCCTGTTTTTAAAACACCCTCTGAATTTCCTGCAGGAACAACAATCCTGAGCTGTTCCAAACATGCAGCTGGGCTCTCCCTGCCCTGCAGCTCCTGCTGAGGGATAAGCTCATTCCCCAAACACCAGGAACTTGCAGAGATGGAGACCCCAAAGCACCGAGCTCCAGGAGGCCAACCCTGTGTCCCAGCACTCGGTGTTTGTTTCTAAAGCTGACCCAGGCAGCACCGCCCCGGTAACCAGAGAAGGTTAAAGGATGCACTGAAGTGACCAAACACCAACTGGGAAAACATGAAACAAGAGCCAGGCATCGGATCCCCAGGAACAAAGGAGACAGCACAGGGATCACCACAAAGAGCGTGCTGGAAAAATAATCAGCATCTGTCCCTCACTGCAGCTCCAAACCCCATCTAAGGCATGAATTCCATTTTCCCATCCCACTTCTGCAGGGAACAAGTGCTGCATCCCAGGAGGTGCAGGCACAGCTCTGCTCAGTCCAAACTTCCAGAAGATTAGATCCATGATCTAATTAAAAAATTCCTCTTTACAGCTCCCTCTGCTCTTCTGAGAAAAGTTATTTCAATGCTTTGCCTCAATTTAATGAAACTTGAATCATATCCAGAGGGCTCTTGGAGCATAGATGGAATCACAATTCCTCATCCAAGCAGTCTGCTGGAAATTGTCCATCCCCAAATCCCAGTGCTGGGCATGGACACTCACCCTGCTGTCCTGACAAGAGTACATGATGTACACACAACACAGGGGGCAGAAGAATTCCCATCCCACAGCTGGAAAATGGCACTGTGCAGAAAAGAGGGCATCTGACCATGGTGGAATAAATTCTCTTTTCCAGGAGATTAAATAAATCATGGCTGATTCCTGAAAAACTCGCAGGCTTCAGGCACTCTGGAGATAAGGAGCATTTTGCCAGTCCTGCCTCTGGTTTTGGTGGGAAAAGGGTAGAACAGAAAGTCAAGGGGAAGGTACACAGAGACCCAATGGGAAGGTGGGAGAACATGGGTGGAAGCTGCAGCTCCCACACCTGAGGACAGGGAAATTCCAGCCTCCACTGCAGCTGTGCAAAGATCTCCATGGAGCTCAACGCCCAGAGAAGAGCTGCATCTTCAAAGAGATCTGACCTGCTGTCAAATGAATTATAATCACGGAATTGGTGAGGTTGGAAAAGCCCTCTGAGATTTGAGTCCAACTGTATCCCAGCACTGCCATGTCCACCCCTAATCCATGTCCCAGGTGCCACATCCACACATTTTTTGAGCATTTCCAGGGATGGAGACTCCACCACTGCCCTGGGCAGTCCCTGCCAGGGCTCAACAACCTTTGTCATGAAGAAATTTCCCCTGATATCCAACCCAAACCTTCCCTGGTGCAATCTGGCCTGAGGCAGGTCCTTGTGAACAGAATGTGTAAGGAGAATCCTCCCATGGCCATGAGTCACCAGGAACCTCCAGCAGACCCAGATAACTTCACGATCAGAGAAACAGCAGCTCCCTGCAGCTTCCCCAGCAGGATTCCTACAGCAGATCCCACAAGTAATCATTGTTCCATGCTGGAATGCCACCAGCAGCTCTGCTGGCATTGGCACTGGCATGGTTGGAGTGATGGCAGCAGTGGAGTCGCTCTCTGGAACAGCAGCTGAAGCTCCAGGGAGGCTGGGAGCAAGCTGGGAATGGCCCAGGAGCCCTCAGTCCCATTTTTCTCCTCCCATTTGCCCCCAGGAAAAGGCTCCTGAGCAGGCACACACAGGGTTCTGCTGGGGGGGTGCCTGGCAGATTTTTCCAGCCAAATGGAGGAGGGTGCTGGAGCAGCAGCCACTGCTGGGACAACATCCAGAGACCAACACCCCACCACAGAGTTTCCATTCCAAGGGCATCCAGCAGCTCCAGAGCTGAGGAGCAGCCAGGTCTGACCCCCAGACGGATCCTCTGGAATAGGGATCCAAGGCACAGCTGCTATGCTTCGAGAAAAGCCACTTCAATTAACAACACCATTAACTGCAGCACCAGCCCTGCCTGGGTTTGCATCCCCAGAAAACACTTTCCTACCTTAAACCAAAACAGAAGTGAAACAGTGCTGAGGAAGCCTTGGGGAATTCAGGAAAGAAAAAAGGTTGGGAAAAGCAGTGTCAGGAAAAAGCTGAGGGCTCATGGAGTAGTGAAGGAGGATGAGTTATGCAAATTAAGGTTATTTTAAAACAAACTTATGCTTTTAATTGTTTTTGCATTAATTAGCAGCACCACTTGAACGTAATTACACAGCATACCCAAACTCAGGGAAGCTGTCCAGGCTGGATAAAGGGTGTTTTGGGCAAAAACAGTCCAACATTGGTGCATCCACAGAGCCAGAGCCACAAAACCACCATTTACACAGGGATTTGGGAATGGGACAGCTCTGGAATCCAGCTTCACCCCTCAGGGTCACACAGACCCCTGAACAACATGCCAGACCTTGGCAAAGGCACTGCAAGCAGAGTGGAGGATCTGGGTTAGCTCCTACCCCAGCAGGAAGAGCTCCAGCACCCTCCTCCATTTGGCTGGAAAAATCTGCCAGGCACCCCCCCAGCAGAACCCTGTGTGTGCCTGCTCAGGAGCCTTTTCCTGGGGGCAAATGGGAGGAGAAAAATGGGACTGAGGGCTCCTGGGCCATTCCCAGCTTGCTCCCAGCCTCCCTGGAGCTTCAGCTGCTGTTCCAGAGAGCGACTCCACTGCTGCCATCACTCCAACCATGCCAGTGCCAATGCCAGCAGAGCTGCTGGTGGCATTCCAGCATGGAACAATAATTACATCCCACAGGGCTGTAACAACCAGGGTCAGTCATTATTCAATGCTCAGGTTTCATTTGTTTTATAAAATATCCCCAGAACTTAGAATTGCTCAACAAATTTCAGAGTTGTGAAAGGGAAACACAACAGAGGGACTTGAAATCCCTGAGAAGCTCCAGGATTAATTTTATCCCAACAATCCTGCAGTTATCCAGGTGCTGGGGCCACTTCCTCCAGCATCTGAGCCCTCTCCCAGGTGGAAGGTGCTGAACAAGTCAAGCCAAAGCTCCCAGAAGAAGGGAACACAACTGGAATTCTCTCTCCTTCCTCCCCTGCCCAAGAGAAGATAAGGGTTATGGAGGAGAGAAAGGGAAACACACCCAAACCCTGATTTGGGGATTTCTGACTTCCTGTCCTCTCCCAAATCTCCTGATTTTTGGGGTATTTGACTTCTTTTCCTCTCCTCAGATCTTCCACTTCTGGTTGGATTTTTACTTCCCCTTTTCTCGCCAAATCCCCCAATTTTCAGTGTCTTTACCTTCCTCTTTCTTTTCCTAAACCTCCTGATTTCAGGTGTGTCTTACTTCATCTCCGCCCCACATATCTCCTGTTTTTCATGTGTATTTAATTCCTCTTCCAAATCCCCCGATTTGGGCTGTATTTCACTTCTCCTCTCCCAAATTTCACTGTATTTGCATTTTCTCCCTCTCCTCTTCCAACTCTCCAGATTCTGGGTCCATCCCAGCCTCCTCACACCCCAGCTGGGAAGGATCCAGCTCCCTCTGCACAGGCACAGCCCTTTCCCTGCTCATCACAACTCTGCAGACCTCAAACTGGGGCAGCTCTTTTCATGGAGCTGGGAAGGATGTGTGCACTCCAAACTTCAGGAAAAATCCATTATTTTTTTACCAACCTTCTCTGAGAGGGGCAGAAACCACTCAGGGAATGACAAGAGACCCTGCAGATCCTGACAGTTTTATGTGGGATAAAAAACCCTTCCTCAAACAGTGGAAAAATCCTCACGGACTTCTCCATCTCCTTCTCTCAGTGAAAGGATGGTCCCACTGCAGATAATTTCTTCTGGGAATCAAGAAGGATGTGTGTGGGGAGATTCCAGCATTTCCTGGTATTCCCAGAAATTACCACACTCAGCTTTAAAACCAGGAAATACCTGAGAGAGATTTGCAAGTGACAACCAGGTGCAAACCTGACCTGGGATCAGGTACCTCGAGAGGGAGGTCCAGATCAACGTTCCAATTACTCCTAAAAAGCTCCTCACCTGCACACACACCAGGAAGTGCAGGAATTTTCCTGCCGTCCAAAATCAGCTGCTGCTCTGAGTTCTAAAGCCTCACCTGGTTTTTAACACATTCCAGCTGATGACTGGATGATTTTTGGGATACTCCCCCCATTCCATGTTTGCTGATAAGACCAATCTCAGCCTCCAAGCCTTGGGTGTTTTAGAAAAAATGTCATACAAAAATATGAGGAAAGAATTATTCCATTCCAGGGAATGTGCAAGTGTTGCTTATTAACACCAAAACAAACACCTGGAGAACAAAGGATTCTCCTGACACACAGCCAAGAGCTTTTCCATGGACACAGCAAGTACAAAGCTCGGAGCAGCTCCTGCAGGGAGTGAAGAAAAAGGGCTAAATGGGAAAGAAAAAGGATTCCTGGAGCAGGATGGTTCCTTCACACATCCTGCTCTAACAGGACCCACTCAGTGCTGCTGTTCAGATCCTCACAGACTCCATCTGTCTCCTCCGAGACAGAAAACTCAGGAGAACCAAAAATATATACCCAGACCTTGAAAAGAGAAATCAGCATGAGCAGATGGTTCATCAGCCTCGAGTGGTGCTCATAAAATTGTGAGGACTTGAACAGAACTCCAGAGTCCTACACTGGTTTGGGTCAGAAGCTCATCCCAGTCCATCCCCTGCCACATGCAGGGACACCTTCCACCGTCCCAGGCTGCTCCAAGCCCTGTCCAACCTGGCCTGGGACACTTCCAAGAATCCAGGGGCAGCCAGAGCTGCTCTGGGCACCCTGTGCCAGAGCCTGCCCACCCTCACAAGGAGGGATTTCTCCCCAGTATCCAATTTCTCCCCAGCATCTCATCTCAATCTGCTCTCCAGCCTTCAGGGAGAGCAGCTGGTGCCTCCCCTGAGCTCCCATCATCACTTCCAAGAACTCCAAAACACAGACCAAACACAGCAAAACTCTGCTAAAGGGGAAATCCCTTTTACTGTTTTACCCCTTCTCCCTGACCGGGAATTTAATTCCAGCCCCAGCATTCCCTCCCTTCCATGCTCAGACCCAGGGATGAGCCGTGCCTCTGCCAGGCCTGACCCAGTCCCACCCGGGAGGGAGCAGGGAATTCCATGGGGACACCGAGGGGACATTCCAGCGGGAAAAGCCCATGGGCCGCGTCCCAGGACAGCTCAGAACAGCCTCACCCCCACTAGGATGGGATAAGCCGTGCCCTCTCCCTCGGAAGGGGACCAGGGCACCCTCGGGACCCTCCCCAGCCCCCGGGGATCCCTCGGGCTCCACCTCAGCCCCCACAAGGGATCCCTCGGGATCCACTTCAGCCCATCCAGGGATCCCTCGGGATCCGCCTCAGCCCCCGCAGGGATCCCTCGGGAACCATCTCAGCCCCCGCAGGGATCCCTTGAGACTCTCTTCAGCTCCCCTGGGGATCCCTCGGGATCCACCTCAGCCCTGTCAAGGATCCCTCAGGACTCTCCTCAGCTCCCACAGGGATCCCTTGGGACCTCCTGAGCCCTCCCAAGGATCCCTCAGGAACCATCTCAGCCT
This sequence comes from Tangara arthus, assembly GCA_035584835.1. NCBI lineage: Eukaryota > Metazoa > Chordata > Aves > Passeriformes > Thraupidae > Tangara > Tangara arthus. The sequence continues at coordinate 1,669,721 of JAWMQZ010000112.1, read as the reverse complement.
CCACAGGGATCCCTCAGGATCCACCTCAGCCCATCCAGGGATCCCTCGGGACCCTCCTCAACTCCCCCAGGAATCCCTCAGGACCTCCTGAGCCCTGCCAAGGATCCCACGGGATCCACCTCAGCCCATCCAGGGATCCCTCGAGAATCTCTTCAGCTCCCCCAGAGGGATCCCTCGGAACCCTCCTCAGCCCTGCCGAGGACCCCTCGGGAACCCACCTCAGCCTCCACAGGGATCCCTCGGGAATCTCTTCAGCTCCCCCAGGGATCCCTCGGGATCCACCTCAGCCCCCACAGGGATCCCCCCCACTTCCCCATTCCCAAACTCCTTCCTGAGGGCAAAGGCCCCCCTTTGCCCCCAGAATCCCTCCGGAGCCCCGCAGGCCGCGTTCCGCTCTCCCCCCCGCCCCTCCTCACCGAGCAGCAGCAGCTTCACCTCCTTGGCCGCCTTCTCGCCGTCTTCCCGCAGGTTGCGGTCGATCATTTTACTCCTCTCCACCGCCGCCTTATCCTCGGCGCTCAGCGTGCACCCCATGGCGGCGGCGGGGGCGGCCGGGCGGCCGAGGGCGGGGGGATGGGAACCGGGACCGGGATGGGGCCGGGACCGGGATCGGGGCCGCAGCTGCCTCGGCCCGGGCGGCTCCTGAGGCGGCGCCGGATTTCCGGTCCTAGCCGCAGGGCACGCCGGGAAATGAAGTCCCGCGGGCTGATAGTGCGAGTACTTCCGCCTCGGTAGAGCGGGGCATGATGGGAGGAGACATCACTTTCCGCCGAGTTAGAGCGGAGTATGATGGGGGGGTGGGGGGGATGGGGGAAGCGCTTTACTTCCGCCTCGATAGAGCGAGACATGATGGGAAACACCCTACTTCCGGTCTCTGTTTGGAGGGCCTGATGGGAGTTGTAGTCCTCGCGGGGGTCGGTGGGGTCCATGGCGGCCCCAGCCCCCCAGCCCGCCCTCATGAGGGGGGCCCAGGCTCCGCACCCCCAGAGGGCCGGGCCTCGGGGAAGGGGAGCTGGTCGCCGGGGCTGAGGAGGGGTCTCAGGGCTATGGGGGGATGGAGGGGACCCCCTCCGCAGGCCGCCCCCCCACCCCCCCCCCCCCCGGGGG
>JAWMQZ010000112.1:1619031-1631406 GCA_035584835.1 Tangara arthus | reverse complement strand
TGCAGAGCCACAAGGTCCCCCCTGAGCCTCCTTTTCTCCAGGCTGAGCCCCTTCCCAGCTCCCTCAGCCCCTCCTGGTGCTGCAGCCCCTTCCCCAGCTCTGTTCCCCTCTCTGTACATGCTCCAGCTCCTCATTGTCCTTCTTGTGAAAAACCCAGAACTGTTCCCAGGTGTGGCCTCAGCAGTGCCCAGCGCAGGGGGACAAATCTCTTCCTCACCTTCCCACTCAGGGACCAGCTCCTGCCTGCAGCCCTTGGTGGTTTTGGGCATTCTGGGGGAAAACACATCCCGAATAATGGGTGGAATGAAACAGGAATGACTCCTGGTTGTTCTTTCCCTTGCAGGGTGTGCCATGAGTGGCCTAATAGCTGATGCAAAGACTTTAATTGACAAGGCCAGAGTGGAGACTCAGGTAAGATCTGACATCTCTGTTCTTAAATTAGCAGCGCAAACCCCAGGAACTCCTGGAAAGTCCTGGGAAAGGGAAGATGATTCCATCAAAGAAACTGGTGGGGAGCTGGAGGCTTGTTGGGAGTGCAGGGGCTGTCTGAGTGTTCTGATAAAATATTGGATATATTGGTTTTCTTTTTATCCCCTTAAATTTCCTGGATGCCTCAGGTGCTTGGAGGTCCCAGGTACAAATCTGTGCTGCTGCAAAGGATTTTCCTGGGGTTTTCTCCTGCATATCAGCACTTTTCCACCCTCTGGAGAGCTGTAACACATTCCTTCCAAAGCAGATATTGGGATAAATCCTTTCAGCCTTGCATTTCCCTATTGGCATCCCAAGCCTTGGTATCCAATTTTCTGTGGATTTTTGTACATCCCACTCTCCCTGATGCTTCCATGGGTTAACTGGCTGTGTCCTGGGTTCCACAGGGAAGTTATCCTTGTGTCCCCCACCTCAGCCATGCAGGGGTGCCATATTTTGGGCACATGGGGTTAATGGGAATCTTGATTTTGATTTTCCTGCAGAATCACTGGTTCACCTACAACGAGACCATGACAGTGGAGAGTGTGACACAGGCTGTGTCTAACCTGGCCCTGCAGTTTGGGGAGGAAGATGCTGACCCAGGAGCCATGGTGGGACTGGGGGATATTGGGGGGTGCTGGGGAACCCCCCTGTCCCCCCCTGTCTGAGCCATTCCCTCCTCTGTCCCGCAGTCCCGCCCGTTCGGTGTCGCTCTGCTCTTCGGAGGGGTGGATGAGAAGGGACCCCAGCTGTGAGTTCTGCTCTCTTAATCCAGGGAAAAGACCAAACCTCCACTGCAAAATTCCCAGGCTGTTTTAAGGACTCAATTCTGGGATTTTCCTTGGGTTTATCCCATTATGTCCCTGATATGTTTGTTAATCCTGTTAAACCCTTTCCAGAGCCCTGCCTGCTTGTTTGGCATGGAAAATCATCATATCTGCCCCAAACCCTTGCCCTTTTTAATTAAAAATGTGGTTTCCTGGGGAGGAGGGAAGTGTTAAAGCTCTCCTCATCTTGAGTGTATTTGTACCTTTCCCTAAAGGACCGGCAGAGCCACCAGTAACATAATCCATGTGACATTCCTTGGGGAGGTGTTGGAGCAGCTGTAACCTGAACTCAGCGCTTCAGATGGCCCCACTGGAAGTGGGAAAGGCTTGGCAGAGCCAGACCAGTCAGGTCTGCCTTCCAGCAGGGAAAAAAACTTGCTGAATTTATTAAAAAAAAAAATAGGATAAGATGGGGAATCCAAAGGGTTCTCTGAGGGAAGAGGGCAGTGTTAGAGTGTGTAAGCTGCCAGCCTGAGGATGTATCTCAGTTCCAGCTGTGCATGGAGCTCTGGGGGGCTGGTGGGAGAGTCCTTGGGGTGCCCTGGGGAGGGATGGGGTGCAGGCAGTCACCCCCTGTCCCCACAGGTTCCACATGGATCCCTCGGGGACGTTCGTGCAGTGCGATGCCAGAGCCATCGGCTCCGCCTCCGAGGGAGCCCAGAGCTCCCTGCAGGAGGTTTACCACAAGGTAAGGGCTGCATTTGGGGTTGGGGGTCACCTCTCTGGGTCTGGGGTACCTCACCACCTCCCAGGATCCCCTCATTGCCTCCCCAGTGAGGATTTAGGGCTGGGCTGGAGAGGAGGAGACTGAGCTGCTCAAGGCAGGATCACTCCTGAGCAGGGGATCCTGTGAGTAGGTGCTGAGGATCTCTACAACTGAGAGCTGCTCCCAGCAGCTGCTCTCTGCCTGTGAGATAATTAAGGCCATGTCAGGAAGTTCTCTATAAATAAAAACTGAGCTCTGGGTGCTGCTGTCAGCATCAGGCTCTGTGTGGGTACATCTGGAAGCATCCTGAGCTCACAGCAGCACCTTCAGAGAAGGGAGCAGCTTTTGTGCTGGAAGTTCTGGTCATGTTTGATATTAAATAGGATTTTTTTCCCCCATGAGGAGGGAATTGCCCATTTTGGGTGGTAAGAAACCAAAACCTGATGGAAAGCACAATTAGTGATGGTGGCTGGGAAGACTCATTTGTTCACTAGAATTCTCCAAATTACCCAAATCTTGGATTCCCTGGATTGTCACCCATTTTTCAAGTGCAAAGTTATTGAAACACAGCTGTGCTGCACATCCCTCTGGCTCTAGGGATGCCTGGGATTTATCAGATTAAATGCAGCATGAGGTTTCTGCCTGGAGGGAATCTGGCTTTTTGGGAGGGAATTGTTGAAGAGAAACAGCCCCTCCTGTCCCAAATGAACCATTTTTAAATTAACCAGATTTATGTGCCCAAAGGAACCATTTTTAAATCAGAAAGGCAGGATTTCACTGTCCCTGTGGATATCCCTGCCCTGCCTGCTCCAGGCTCCCAGGGATGCTGCAGATCCCTTGCTAAGCTGCTCCTTTGGCTGCCTGGCTCAAGGGATTTGGGAGAGGGGAGGGAGGGGAGCCAGTGCTGAGCCTGCAGCTTGACATCCATGAGCCGTTTGTTTTGCAGTCCATGACGTTAAAGGAAGCCATCAAATCTTCCCTGGTCATCCTGAAACAGGTCATGGAGGAGAAGCTAAATGCCACCAACATTGAGGTGAGTCCTGCTGGAGTCAGGATTGCCCCTGGAGCAAGGAATGGAGCAGCTCAGGGCTTCCTGAGCCAGGTCCTGCAGGTGTTCCTGCCCTTTTCATCACATGCTGGGGGGCATTTTGGAAAAGTTGGAGCTTTTCCCCTTCCAGAGGTGCAGAGCCTGGTCTGTTTTCATGGCTGATCCATGTGGTATTTGCAGGGTCCCCAGGATGAGGTGAGAGATGAGTCTGACTCCATGTTCTTAGAAGGCTCATTTATTATTTTATGATTATAAATATTTTTATGATTATAAATATAATTATATTAAAGAATGCTATACTAAAACTATACTAAAGAAAGAGAGGATACAGATGGGAGGCTTAACAAGAATGAGAATGAAAAACTCGACTGACTCCTCAGAGTCTGATACAGCTGATGGTGATTGGACATTAATTAAAAACAATTCACATGGAACCAATCAAACATTCTCCAGACCACATTCCAAAGCAGCAAACCCAGGAGAAGCAATCAGATAATTATTGTTTTCATTTCTCTCTGAGGCTTCTCAGCTTCCCAGGAGAAGAAATCCTGGGCAAAGAGGATTTTTCAGGAAATATGACAGTGACAGATCCAGGATGAGCAGAAGGGATTCTCTGACCCTCTCCAGTCAGCAGAACCCAACATACCACCCAGACTGCTTGTTCTTCCCCTGCATCTAACCATTCTTTTTTGCCTTGCTGCTTGTAATATTAGAAGGAATGAAAATTACCCAGCTCCTGGGCTGCTATATTAGTCCTGGGGCAGTGCCAAAAGTCCCCTGGACAGTGGGAGCAGCAAGGATCCTCCAGGAATGGCTGTGCCCCTGTGCCCTGGGGGCAGGCAGGACCCACAGACCCCCAGAGCTGCTCCACAGGCTCCTTTTTGGGTGGGAAAGGTCCAAACCCTCTGCCCTGGCTGGGGTAACTGGCAGATGAGAAGCCAGGCTGGTGTATAGGGTTTGCTTCTATTTTGGGTGGGTTATGAGACACCAGACCTTTCCAAAGTGTGGCATTCCAGCTCCTGAGCTGCTCTCTCTTCCCCTTCCTTCCCTCTGAGTGCTGGGAAACCTTTTCCCAAACAGCCCCAAGGTATTCACCCCATTTTTGTATTAAATGTTGCTGTGGGGGGACCATTCCTGGTGGGATTCAACTTCCTTTGGAGGGGAAGGCCAACAGCACATGGAAACTTGGATACTCTGTCCCAAAATCATGCCTTGTGGCTGGAATCTCCTTCCCAGGTGCTCTTCCAGCCCTTGGCCATACATTTTTTCCTGGTACAGTGCAGGCAGAGGAATGTGTACAGTATCCTGATGTCATGTCCCTGTTTAACAGGGCTTAACTGTGCTTGGCACGGCCCTGCAGTGGGGTGGGATGGTGCAGGGGGGAAGGACAGCAGGAATGTGCTGAGGATTAAAAGGTTTCTATTGACTCAAGGCACCCCCTGGCTGAAAATGTGCCACCTGAAGAGCTCTTTGCTTCCTAGAAGTATGTGCCTCTCCCATTTCTTGGCTCTGGCCGTGCTGCTGTGGCATTTTCCATCTAGGAACAAAGAGAAGAGGGGAAAGTGTGGCTGTGGAAGAGTTAAATCCATTGGTGGCAAAGGTCAGGAGGCTGAAAGGACTTCACAATTTTAGATTAATGACTTCCCTGTGAAGCCTGTCAGGGGATCATGAAGCTCTGGTGAGGTGAGGGACAGGTTTGGGGAGGTGTGGAGAAGCAAAGGAATTGGTGTCTCTGCTGGTTGTAGTGTTCATAAAGGTTTTTTTTTGGTATTTAGAGCTGGTTTTGGTGCATAAATCTGGCTCTGGTTGGGCCCAGGCTCAGTCCAGGGTGGTTTGGTGTCCAGAGCAGCTGTGGCTGCCCCTGGATCCCTGGAAATGTCCAAGGCCAGGCTGGACAGGGCTGGGAGCAGCCTGGGACAGTGGGAGGTGTCCCTGCCATGGCAGGGATGGCACTGGATGGGCTTTAAGGTCCCTTTCAAACTACTCCATGATTGGAGGGGCCTAAAGTGGCATCTCTAAGTGTCTCCACCTTGTCTGAGAGGTCTGGGTGAAACCTGGGCTGGCAGCAGCTCTCAGGCTGAGGTGGGGACTTTTCCACCTGGAAAAACTCCTCATGGTACCTCCCTGCCCTGGATCAGGGGTTCCTTGTGCTGGTGAAGGGAGGGGGGTGTGAGAAATCACCCTGGAAGAGCTCTGGGATCTGCTGGGATGCTCCAGAACTTTCCTTCAGGTTATTGCTTGCATCCATACAAGATCCTGGAGAGTCAAACCATCTGCCCAGAGCCTGAGTTCAGGGGCATCCCAGCCCTGTCCCTGCTCCCATCCCAGCCCTGTCCCTGCTCCCATCCCAGCCCTGTCCCTGCTCCCATCCCAGCCCTGTCCTGATCCCATCCCAGCCCTGTCCCAGATCCCATTCCAGCCCTGTCCTGTCCTCTTCCCATCCCAGCCCTGTCCCAGTCCCATCACAGCCCTGTCCTGCTCCCATCCCATCCCAGGCCTGTCCTGTCACAGACATATTTCATGAACAATCCTTTCATTAGGATCTTTTCTCCTGAGAAGCTGAGAAGCTTCAGCTTCTCCATGTTTTGCTGCTTTGGGATGTGATCTGGAGAATTGTTTACCCAGCATGTGAAATTGTTTTTACTTGATGACCAACGACAGCCACCTGTGTCGAGGCTGTGAGCAGTCACAAGATTTTATTATCATTCTTTTTCATTCCTTGCTAGCCTTCTGATGAAATCCTTTCTTCTATTCTTTAGTATAGTTTTCATATATCATTTTCTTTTGAAGAAAATGATATATTATTATATTTATTATTTTTACATATTATTTTATAAAATAATTTTAAATGTTATTTAATATATTCTATTTATTATTTTAATATATATATTATATTTAATATAATATATATAATAAAAGAATAAATCAGCCTTCTGAAACATGGAATCAAGATTCTCATATCTTCCCTTGTCCTGGGACCCCTGTGAACACCATCCTGCCCCCATCCCAGCCCTGTCCTGCCCTATCCCAACCTATTATGGGATACCCCAGCCCATTCCAGGCCATCCCAGCTCTCTCTGGAGCCCTGGCATTTCCACTGGCACAGCTGTCCCTGGTTTGGGCTCCCATCCCTGAGCTGTGAATATTTCTGCTCCCGTTTCTCCTCCAGGCTTTCATTCAAGTATCCCTCATCCCTGGTGCTGTCTCTGGAATGTTTCTGTCTGCCCTGACTCTGTGCTGTCCCTGTTTTCCTTAGAGATCTCTGCCTCAGTTTCCCTCAGTCCCCTCAGCTCTCAAACAGGATTTGTTCCCTTGGTTCCTGGAGGAGAAGAATCCTTTGCAGAGGCAGGAATTCTCTCCTTGATGGCTTTTCCTGACTCTGACTCTGTGCTGTCCCTCTTTTCCTTAGAGATCCCTGCCTCAGTTTCCCCAGTTTTTCTGAGTCCCCTCAGCTCCCACACAGGCCAGGATTTGTCCCCTTGGTTCCTGAGGGAACAGACTCCTTTGCAGAGGCAGGAATTCTCTCCTGGGAGGTTTTTGATGGCTTTTCCCCCATCGAGTGGGAGCAGTTCCCACTAAAATTCCCTGCTGCTGCTCCTCTTGAGGAGGCTGAGTCAATTCAAAGCTATTTGTGCAGCAGGCAGCTATTTTAGGGCACCATGGAGCTGGAATGATCCTGCTGGCCTGGCAGATCAGGAGAAGGAACAGCTGCTCCTGCTCTCCTCAGCCACATTTAACCCCTTGTTCCTTCTCTTGCAGCTTGCCACGGTGGAGCCTGGCATGAAATTCCACATGTACACAAAAGAGGAGCTGGAGGAGGTCATCAAGGATATTTGAAAAAGAGGGAGAGACCCCCCAAAAGCTCAAAGCCCTGCCCTGACCAAAGGAACTGGTGCAGCTCACCCAGCTCCTGGGATTTCCCTCCCCACAGCACCTGCATCTGCTGCTCCTGCCAACTCCAGAGGTTTTTTACCTTTTCTGGACAGAACTGAGCTTGGCCCCAGGAGGGAATGAAATAAATAATTTTGTTACTCTCGTTGGGCTCCTCAGCAGGGGAACAAAGTGGGAAGGGAGGGATTTGGAGCCCAAACTGGGGGTGGATTGGGACAGCAGCTGTGCCAAGGGCACTGCCAGGCCTGCTGCAGGAGTGAGTCTCCCTCTTGTGGTGCTGTCCATGGGGAAATCCAGGTGTCATTCCACACTTCTTTTAAAAAAATAGAGAGTTTTTAATCTGTTCAGTGCATTCCTCCCTCCTTCTCCAGTGTTTTTTATTTGCAAAAGAGTCCCTGGAGCTCCATCTGCTTCTCTGCAAAGAAATCTACACTCAGCCTTGGGCTTTGTGTTTCCTTCTGGTAAGGCTTGGAAAAAAAAGATCAGAGCCCCCCAAGCAGAAACAGGGATCATGGACTGAGGCAGCCCCTCACCACTGAAATCCTGCAGGTACCTCTGGGGTTTGAGTCAACCATATTTTTCACCAGGAAATTCCTGCTTGTCCCACTTAGTTTTTTCGTTCTCCAGCAAAAATCTCTCTCTGTGTCCTCAAAACAGTGTCTGGGAATCAAAGCTGGGTCTGGTAAGGGAATAAATTAAGATTAAAAGAGTATTTTCCTATAAAATCATGGTTGTGGGATAAGCCAGCTCTGCCTCAATCCGGGCAGCTGGTTCTGAGCAGGGCAGAAGCCTGGAAATCAAAATCCAGGATAAATTACAATTTCAAATTACAATTTCAGGATAGGTTATGGTATCACTCTGAACCAAGCAGCATTGTCTGGTGTGGAAGAGCTGGATAGAGCTGGGACAGGCTTGTCCTGGGAAATAGGAATGCTGGAAGTGAGGAAATGTATTTCATCAAATCTCCCCCCACCTCCAGCTCTGCCTTTTCCAGAACGAAGAATCCCTGTCCTGCTGGTTTTCCTCTCTCTTGCCATTGCCAGATGGATTCAGGAAGGGAATCAAGTCTGGAAAATCAGTATTTGGATCACCTCAGTTTCAGCATAGCCCAGCACCCTCCTGGAATTCCTGGGAGAATTCCTGTCTCCTCTTCCAGAGCTGTTTAAAGGGAATAAATTGGATCAGGTGCTGCCCTGAGGAGTTGGATCCAACACCTGCCCTGCAGGTGGAACCAAATTACCTAAATGGCCTGTTCGTGGCCTTTTCTCCTTTGGGAAGATGTTGGAGTTCTGGATGCTGAGAATTTCAGACTTTCTGTGCTGACAGGCACTGACCCCCAGGAGAACACTGCACTGACCTGAGGCCGTGGAGAAGCTTCCAAAATGGAATGACAGAACTGGGATTGTGGGTGTGGAGTTTGGATAGAAGTGTGTGATATCACAGGGTGGGAAAGTTAGAGTTTAAGGGTTTAGAATACAGTAATAGATATAAAGCAAGATGGAGTTTTTAGGGTGGAGGCTGATCTTTCTTCACCTTCTTCTCCATGGGTTTGGATGGTTTTGTGTGATTGGATAAAAAAGTGCCCACTGCACAGATGGTTGTTTATTGGGCTAAAAAAAATAATTATTTAGATGTCATTTCTTAATTGGATAAAAAAGTGCCCACTGCACAGCTGGTTGTTTATTGGGCTAAAAATAATAATTATTTAGATGTCATTTCTTAATTGGAGAGTTTATCCTTAAAAGGCCTTGTAGAAAGAAGGATACTACTCAATTTTTAGTTTGTTAGAGTGAAGTGCTGTAGAATTCAGGGTTTATGAGACTGTGACATAGATAAGAACTGATAAACATCTGAGTCCCAACAAGAAATACCATTTAATCTCACACATTTAATCCCAACCTTAGAAAAAACAAGATAAAACTCGACACTGTAGCAGTATGTGGAAGGTGAGCTGATCAACCAGGGTTGGGTAGATAAAACAGGAGGGAAACATAGACACACATTATACAGAAATTTTATGCAGATTTTTCAATAGTGGATTTTTAGGTGACCCATTAGCACAGCTGCGTGGGAAGAGAGGAGGATTAGCAGTTTATAAGGCTGAGAATTTAGACACACACGCCTACTTTCACATTTGTGAAGTATTTCCTATGTGCTGGTGCACTCCTGTAATGCGAATTCAGCTGTGGGTGGCTGCATTTCTTCCCAGCATGAAGAGGTGCTCATGTGTAAGATGGATGAATCTGTCATATGTTGAGAACAGAGCAGTGGTAAATGGGGCTTGCCAAATGTTTTCAACTGAGAACCACTCTGAATAAGGACTTTTGTCTGGAAAATGTGGGATGGTTTTGTTTTGTTTTGGGTTTTTTGGGGTTTTTTTGGTGGGTTGTTTGTTTGGTTGGTTGGGGTTTTTTTGTTGTTGTTTTTTTGTTTGGTTGGTTTTTTTTAATTTATTTCTTTTTTTTTTTTTTTGCCCAACTAACCAAATAGTGGACAATCAGAGTAATTTATCTAAATGCTCTTGATTGGTTCTGAGTATTATATTTAACTTCACATCTCCATTTTCTCTCTAAAAACTCTTCTGTGACAAAGTGCATATATTGAGGTATAAATCACGAGAAGTCATGAGTCAGAAAGCAAATTTTGGCCAATGAAGATTTATGAATTTCTAAACTACAGGTTCAGTAAAAACTCCTTTTTTTTTTTTAAATCACACAGCCTCAAAAAACCTGTCAGTGCATATTTGTGCAGTGGATGGGTAGTTTGACACATTGGGCAAAAGTTGACACCCATTTTCTTCAAGATTGAGTCTTAATATGTGCAGGGAAACTCAGAGGAATGAAAGCTCAGAGAGTCAAGTCCAGACAAGTTTTTAATAAATAACTGAAACACAGCCGCAGATTTGAGAATTTTGAAGTGAAATTCTGGCTGGTTTTTTTTACAGAATGGATGGTTGTTTGTAGGGTGGCTGATAACCCAAAAATATCAGAGGATCTGTTCCAATTTTTGCCATGATCTTCCACTATAACCTTGAGAATGAGAAGTGAGGAATGATTGGCTTTTCAAAGTCTTGGCTCCCAAAAACCCTTTGATGCTCCTGAGTGGGGGTCACAACAAACTGGCTTTTCTCAAATTGATAATTTCCTTTTGGCTTGCAATGAAAAACTTCTGAAAAATCTTGCATTTAGCCAGATGCAGATTGGAGGTTTTTTTGTAATCCTGAAATGTTCTCTGGGATGTTGATGGTCATTATTTTCCATCGTGTTGTCAAGATTTTCTGGTGATATATGCACCTAGAGAAGAAAAGGTGGCCAGCTGGATAAACAGAACTGATTCAGAGAGAATTGGACCAGATTTACATGGGAAAGATTGTAAATAGGATTTTTTTTCCTGTGAATTTCTGAGTAATTTAATTTTATCTCCATAAACATGAACATTTTAATTAGTTGGTAAATAATTCACCATAACCGCGTTGTTCTTACGGTAGTTGTCGTCCAAATTTCTTCACTGAAAGAGTGGTCAGGCATTGGAACAGGATGCCCAGGGCAGTGTTAAAAACCATTAGGATGTGGTACTTAGGGCCATGGTTTTTTGGGGGATCTGACAGTGTTGGGTTAATGAGTGGACTCTTGTGATCTTAGAAGGCTTTTCCAACCTAAATCAGTCTGTGATTCTAAATTAAGAATCATTAATTAAGCATTAGTCCTCCAAGTGGGATCTTGGAAATACAGTGGTCATCTTGTCAGTCCTTTATATTGACTGCAAATCATCAGGCTTTTTGGCATTTTTTTCCAAAATCAGTGGCTTTTTTTTTTAAATTCTACCCAGAGGTGAATGGATTGAAGAAAGCACCTGAAAGTACAGCTACAAATCATCTGTCATTTCTCTCTGTCAAGTGTTGAGCCCTCATAACATGACAAAGTTTGATGGAAATATTATTAATGGGCCATTGTTCAAATATGACAATGTGCAAGTGTTTGTGAATAGGCTTTTCTTGTCATGCTTAATGTGTCACTAAAATAATTATTCAAAATCTTACAGCAATTGTGCAGCACATGATTGCCCAAATTATCCACGTCTGACACTTAAAACACTCTGTTGCAGTGCAATACCATAATTTCTTTATTGCAGTGCATTGCAAAATATCATTTATAATTAGAAGTGTTTCAATGTGGTTGTTTGGCTGGTGTGTTTTTTTTTTTTTTTTGTGGCTTGTTTTGTATTTTGTTTTTCTTTTTTTTTTTTTTTTAATTTTAGTTCCTTCCTGCAAATAAGCTTTTGAAGAAAACAAAAAAGACAGCTACAAATTCAGGAAATCAACAGCAATTGTATTTGTTGTCATAGTAGAACTAATATAATTTTTGACATTTCAATCCATTTTTGTTTGTCAGGAAATTTTCATCCTGTTGGATACAGATGGGTTGATAGAATATTTTTCACTCGAAAAAAGAGAAATGGATTACTCTGTTTTGATTCAGAAGGGCTACAGGACAGGGCAATTCTCAAAAAAAGATCAAGTTAAATGTTAGTTTCTAAAAATATTCACTTATATTGTACAGCAAAAAATTCTCTCTATGCTTGTAAATTTGTTGCAATTTTCTGAAATGGAGTGGCCTCTGTCCACAAACAACATTGCCACCAAGAGCAGGTTTTTCTCTCCATTGTTGGAACCAATTTTCTGATAATTTTATCAAGACTTGGGATGTGTCAGAATGAAACATAGCAGCTGTGAGAGCAGCCTTGGAGTTAAAAATGAGTTGTGATCATTCTGCTCCTCACTCCCAAACCACATAAATCTGATGCCTTTGTAATTCTATGGATTCACCTGCTGGCCTTCTGTGCCTCCAGATTTATCTTTATTAAATGTAAGAGAATCACAGGATACTCGAGGTTGGAAGGGATCTCTGGAGATCTCAAATCCTATTACACCATCAAAGGGGAATCAAGTGGGTCAGGTTGTGCAGGGTTGTTTCTAACCGGGTTTTGCATCTTCCTGGGCACAGAAACTCCACAATCTCCCTAGGAAACCTGCTCCAGTATTGGATCACCCACATGGCAAAGAAGGTATTTTATGCTTGAGTTGAATTTTCTGTAATTCAATTTGTGCCTGTTGCCTCACATCCTGAAAAACCTCCTGGCTGATGTAGTTGCAGTGCTCCTACACTTCCTACAGTTGGGAAGAAAGGAATCTTAGAGGAGACTTCATTGTTCTCACAGCTACCTGAAGGAAGGCTTGGCCAGGCAGAGGGCAGGGTCTTCTTCTAAGCAAAAGGATGAGAGGAAATCTCCTCAATGTCTTAGGTTGGAAATGAGGGTGTGAATTCTATTTCCATCTGTCAGAGCTGGGGCAGTTATCTCCTGTTCACTGGGCAGTTTTCTTTATCTCTGCCACAGCCAATCCTCCCTCCAGGAGATCTCTGCTGTCCATGGCCACT
>JAWMQZ010000112.1:1569736-1593486 GCA_035584835.1 Tangara arthus | reverse complement strand
AAGATGGAGGCCAAGAAGAAGGAGGAGAAAGGCTGGACATGCCCAGATTCCTCCATCTTGCATCCTGAACCCCCATTCTAAAAATCCCAAAATTCTATTTTTCACCCCATGACAAACTAACTATTATTCTACTTAAATCTCTTGACTTGTAATTCTTCATATAAAGGTGGTAATTTGCTCCATGGGTCAAAATCAAAGTCTCAGGTGTCTTGGGCTCTGTGCCAAGGTCTCTGAGCCCCCTGGCAGGGGCTCGAGCCATCCAGGACAGCCAGAGGGATGTCCTGAGTTCTGACATGAGAGGTCCATTCTTCTTAAGACTCCTTCTGGCCAAGCACCTAGGAGTTCTTGACCAAAATGCAAGGCAGAGACTGAGCTCTACCCTGAGAGCTTCCCTAACCAAGTGCCAGAGCCCTGGGAGAGGCTGACCCAAGTCTGTACATCCCCTCTTTGTGGGGATGAGCCTGACTCACTCTCCTTGTGCTTTGCTCCCAAGGGAGTGGATGCAGACAGAGAAGAGGAAACTCTCCTGGGTGTGTTCACCTACAGTGTGGAAAAAAACCCCACACAGACCTTCCCTCTGAAGGTATGCTCCACACATGGGGGCCAGGTGCCAGGGAGCAAAACAGGTTTGCTTGCAAGTCTGTGGCTGGGAAGGTGCAAATGTTTCCTCCTTGGGCAGAGGGTCCTGGGTTGCTGCTGAAAGAGAACTGGTGAGGCTTGGAGGGCAGGGCAGAACATGGTTGTGGTGGCTGAAGGACAGGGTCAGGCCCATGGCAATACAGCTCTTGAGAGATCCCTGGCTGCAGGCACTGCCTTCAGAAAAGCCAGATGCACGTACAGCCACACCACCCAAACAAACAGATCGTGTGCCATGGAGAAATGGGGATAAGTGGTGGCAAAAGCCATCAGGCATCACTGTTGTTCCACTGTGTGCCCTGCTGACAAGCTGGACAGTGTCACCCCTTCTCACCCATTGCTCTCAGTCTACCAGGAGGAAGGCAGGCAGAGGGCACGGCAGGGGCTCAGTGGGGTGGCACACAGTGGAGTAACAGACAGTTGGGGTGTCACACAGTGGGGTGACACACAGTTGGGGTAACACACAGCTGGGGTAACACACAGTGGGGTAACACAGTTGGGGTGACACACAGTGGGGTAACACACAGTGGGGTGACACACAGTTGGGGTAACACACAGTGGGGTGACACACAGTGGGGTGACACACAGTGGGGTAACACACAGTGGGGTGACACACAGTGGGGTGGCACACAGTGGGGTGGCACACAGTGGGGTGTCACTCAGTGGGGTGTCACACAGTGGGGTGACACACAGTTGGGGTGACACACAGTGGGGCGACACACAGTGGGGTGACACACAGTTGGGGTGACACACAGTTGGGGTGACACACAGTGGGGTGACACACCAGCCCCATGCACAGGAGCACGTCCCCTGCCCCTCTGCCAGCACAGAGCAAGGGACAGAGGGAAAGGAGGAGCAGCCCCAGCTGGGGCAGCATGCAGAGGATGCCAAGTGCCTTCCCTTGCCCCCAGCCTCCCCAGCAGCCCTAGTAGCAGCTTCAGATCTCTTTTGCTTCTCCCAGTTTCTTTTGGGAGCTTGTTCCTGAGCAGAAACAGGGCTGGCAGGGTAGGACACTGATTTCACTGTTGATTTTAACACCCCCGTTTTCCCTCTTCACAGAACATGTTGCTCCCCAGAGCCTTTTCACATGTCAAACTTCTTGTGAAGAGCAACTGGGGAAACCCATGGTATACCTGCATTTACCGAGTGAAGGTTCATGGAAAGATGGAAAACCAGAAAGCCTCAACCCAGGGCCAAGATAAATAAGAAAACACAAAAGAAGAAGAAAGGGCAAGGGGAAGAAGGGAAATGGGGGGAATGATGTGGGATCCCAATGTTGATTTTAGACTATGCATGTGGGACTGTGCCAGGTGAGTTTTAGGTAAGATATCGGGAATTATAGAATCATTTAATCCCCTCTGTTGAAAGGGACCTACAAGGATCATCAAGTCCAACTCCTGGCCCTGCACAGGACAGCCCCAACAACCACACCATGTGTCTGGCAGCTGGCTCAGTGCTGTGACCAGTTCTCTGGGAAGCCTGTTCCAGTGCCCAACCACCCTCTGAGTGAAGAACCATTTGGGTAAAGAACCTTCTGGGTGAAAAACCTTCTGGGTGAATCAGAATTTACTGAGTTAGAGGGGACCCACAAGGATCATCAGGAGTAAATCCTGCAACTCCTGGCCCTGCACAAGTCCACTCCAACAACCCCATCATGTGTCTGACAGCTGGCTTGGTGCTGTAGCCAATTTGCTGGGGAACCTGTCCCAGTACCTGACCACGTTCTGGGTTCTGGTTCTTCACCCAGAAGGTTCTTCACTCAGAAGGAGAAGGTTCTTTACCCAGTGGTTCCTCACCTGTTTCTCCTGACAGTTACAGGCTCTTTGGGAGGTGTAGGCAGGACAGAAGAGTTGCGGGGGTCCCTTCCATGCCAGGGGTTCCATGATTCTATGATTCTATGATTCTGTGACCAGTTGTTTCCAGCCCATCTCTTGTAAACCCCTGGCACAGTGCTGTATGTGTGTGTCCTATCCCAGAAGCAGAGTGGAAGGCACAAGTCCAGGGTTTAAGACAATGGCAGAATGCATGGAAACCTCTACTCCTTGCCCATGGATGTGCAGTGAGAGACTAATTTGTGACAGAGCCTAGCACTATTGACTAAAACAAATAAAGCCATCGGTCCTGGGAATTGTACTTCAACTTTTGTTTGATGAGTAGAACTGTAAGCAGTAAATAAGGAAGCAAAGGATGGGGACTCCACCACCTCCATGGGCAGCTCCTTCCAAGGCCTGAGTACCTTTCCATGGAGAAATTCCTGCTGATGTCCACCCTGAGCCTGCCCTGGCACATCTTGAGCCTGTTCCCTCTCCTCCTGTCCCTGTTCCCAGGGAGCAGAGCCTGACCCCCCAGCTGTCCCTTCCTGTCAGGAGTTGTGCAGAGCCTTGGTCCCCCCTGAGCCTCCTTTGCTCCAGGCTGAGCCCCTTTCCCAGCTCCCTCAGCTGCTCTTCATCAGACTTACAGCATATGACTTTTAGCTAGGAATTCTCTGCAAACCCCTTTGTAGCAACCTTGTGCTGGTTTATTGTCACGTAAGTTAATCCAGGACAGGGATTTAATTTTTTTGTTACCAAAAATCCAGTAAAATAAAAAAAAACTCCTTAACACCAATGTAGCATTAAAAATCAGCATTCATTATTCAGCCAGATGCATGGGGGGATAGCTCCTCCTAAAGCCGTGCATGCTGAGCACAGGAAAGTTTCTGTTTATATTCTGTATTTTTATACATATTCATTGATTGTCCCAGACTAAACATACATATGATAATAATATGATACATATGATTATACATATGATTTTTATACATATATTTTTTCATACATACATATTATTTCCCCCAAATCATTAACATATTTCCCCTTTCCTTTATGCATTCATTCTTCTGTCATGGGGGTCTCTCTGGTCCCTGGTGGTGAACCCAAATGTTCCAGGTGACCTTGCTGAGCTGGCAGGACACTGAGGCTGGCGAATTTCCAGTCTCCTTACACAATGGGCATTGTGTAGTTTCCATAGGCCAGTCATTCCTGGAACAAGTTTTGTGTTAGCTCACCAGGTGTAGGCCATTTATCATCTGGTAACAATTTTATTTATGGCATTATCTTCATCCTTCCCGTTAACCCACAGTCTCAAGTTAAAAAAGGCAGGACTTTTAAGTGAGGTAATTACATTCTTAGTACTCCCATAAAAAAGAAAAAAAAATCAACTGAGAGAAAAAATATTATTCCACATGACCAATTTTTGGAAGTAACTCACTCTACTCAGCTGAGCTTCAAGTCAGTTGCTGGGGAATGCCCTGGCAGCAAAGGCTCTAACAAGTGTCACTGTCACCTCCCTGATGAATCAGACAAGTAAAGCAATCCTACATGGAGGCACCAGTGACTACTAAGGAAGCCAACTTCAAACTATGGCACAGAAAGAGCAGTGAACAGCTGAGCAGTGAACCCTGCTGCAACTAAAAGCTATTCAGGTGTTACATTCCCCCAAAGAATTCCTACTGTTCCTTCAAATAATGTAGGAAAGCTATTGCTGTGAATGTTAGGCTCTTTTTTTCATTTTAATTCTTACCTGACAGTTGAATCTCAAGTCACAAAATCGTGCAAAACTTTGTTTAAAAAGTCCAACCTTCTATACAAAGTGGGTCTTGGAAACAAATTCTGGACTATGCAAGGGTAAATAAAAGAACAAATGCATATTTCACAGTTATTTACAAATTTTGTAATACCTGTCACTCATTTCAGAACCATTTACTCAAGTGAAAAGCCAAGCACTGAAATTTTACACTAAACAAACTGTCTCCAGGAAACATATTCTAAAAGTGCCTCAGTAAAGGAGATCCCTTTCCCAGAAACAATAAGAATTTGCCTGGAATAAACCGCAGTCGTCACTGAAAATGCGGGAAAAACAAAATTCTCCAACAACATTTTTAGTGTTATAGAATCAATGCATTATTTCTTTCTGGCCAGGATGATGTTCTGGCCAGGATGTGCAACAGAAATGATTTCATCCACGTAGCCTGGGTTGTGCAGAGAAAATCCATGACACATGAATTTTACCAGATTTTTCACAAATTTTATACAGTCAAAACCCATTGGTTCAAAGTTAACTGGTGCCAAGTTACACAGTTTGTAGTATTTGGTTTCTTATTGATTACAGATCTCTTTGATGCTAATTAGGTCCTCATTCTTCTCTATCTCTTATCTATCTTTTCTCAGACCAGGTGTCTCTGACCATGCCAGGAGTGGTGTTTGTTGTTAACACAATTCTTGATGGCAGTTACCTTTTGCGTATCTTCTGTGCTACCCCCAGCCTGCAGAGATGCTAAGCTCATCAGGCCTGGAGTGGTGAAACAGTCTTTTGAAAAGAAATTTCAATTCCTTTCCATTTGGGCAAAGGCAAACAAAACCCCTGACTAATGTTATACAAAAAATTTTAAACTTGGTATCATTTCCAACAAGAGAACCCCCATAAGCTCCTCACTGAGCTAGAGGGTTGTAGAGGCATGGACTCCTTTCTTCCCTGGAATTCATGGCAAATGTGAAGCCTTTGCAAAATTTCCTCCGACTTAGATGTGATGGTAGTTGATATAATAATATATAAAGAAACCAGTGAAATGGTTTCTCCTGCCAATGTCCTCTATGACTGCTAGAGAAGAAAAAAGAAGCTCTTCTATTCAACACCTCATCCACAATCCCCTCCCAAAATACTCTGTTAACCCTCAATCCTTCCTTCTTCAAAGCTGTATGGCATTGTTAGCATGAAAGGATAAAAAGCTTGCTTTGGAGCTAGAGGAGGAAATAAACCATAGAGGACCCTTACAAGGATTGAGAAGCCTGAAAATATGTAGAGGAATGTAAATCCTGCATCCTGAGTTTGTCAGCCAATGGTGGTTTAGGTGCCGAGCCCCACATAGCTGCTCCCTCACTCCCCTGCCAGAAGAATCAGGGAGAGAATGAGAAGGGTTAAAGCTGGAAAATTTGTGGGTTGAGATATAGTTTAATATGGAAAGCAAAAGCCACATGTGCAAACAAATCAAACACGGGAATTCACTCCCTGTTTCCCCTGGGCAGGCAGGTTCAGCCTGCAGGTTCCCACGGGTTCAGCCATCCCATGGAGAGCAGGGTTCCAGGGTGACTTGGGAAGACAAACACCATCACTCCGAACATCCCTCCCCTCCTTCCTTCTGCCCCCACCTTATGTACTGAGCATGCTGTCACATGGCCTGGACATGCCTTTGGTCACTTTGGGTCATCTGTCCCAGCTGTGTCTCCTCCCAGCTCCCCACACACCCCCAGCCCCCTTGCCAGCCTGGCAGTATGAAAAGCAGAAAAGGCCTTGGCTCTGTGTGAGCACTGCTCAGCAATAACAAAAACATCTCCATTATCATCCCTGCATTCAGCACAAATCCAAAATACAGCCCCATGCCAGCCACTGGGAGGGAAATTACCTCAGCCACACCCAGCACAGTCATCTTTTGCTATTTCTTCATCAGACGCAACAATATGAGAGACTCCTGCTACTCAGCTGTGCCATATCTTAGCTTTATGGCTTTGATAACCATTGCCTCTTTTTATTTTTACCTTTCAAGATCTTTTCTTATCCTTATTTTCTTGAGCTTTTTGATGCATAGAGTAGGAGAAAGAAAACTGATGGCAAAGGCAGCCAATGTAGTGGTAGTGACCACTTGAGGTAGTGACAATCTTGAGGTAGTGACCAATGAAGTTAATGTCCAGTGATCAGGCTTGTAATATACAGTCCATGCAAACAAAAACATAATAAATCAGGTTTCTTTCTGTTGTATGTAGTTTATTGTTCAGAAATGTTTTACAAGGGATAGTAGGAAGATGAATTAAGAACATAAAGTTGGCTACCTCTTCTTCACCTCCTTCACAGGAGGTTCTATTCAAGGACATTTTTCATGGTTGATTCTTAACTCATTGCCATTCCCAGTAAATTCTTTTTATCTCAACCTGGGATTGGAGAAGGTGAAAGGAGCAGTTTGTAGACTTTTTAATGGGAGTACCAAATTGGGGAATATTATTCCTAGACCATGATGGGGGATGCAGCCAAGACAGCTGACCCCCACTGACCACAGCATATCCCAGATCATGTGTAGTGTGCTGCTCGAAGTATAAACCTGAGGGAAGAAGAAGGAAGGAGGGAGAAGTTTGGAGTGATGGGGTTTGTCTTCCTGAACCACTGCTTATGTGGTGGAGCCTGGTTTCCTGGAGGTGGCTGAACATCTCCCTGCTGATGGGAAGGAGTGTTTCCTCTTTATTTTGCTTTTTCTTGCAGGTGTGGCTTTTTGTTTCCCCATTAATCTGCCTGTATCTCAACCCAAAAGTTTTTTAACTTTTACCTTTCCCATCCCACCAGGGTGGGAGACATTGAGTGACTTATCAGACTGCTGGTGTTAAACCATGACACTCACACCAGGGGACTACAGCCATGACATTTAGAATAATATCCAACTGAGGATTGCTGGGGTGTCTGGGGAAAACATATGCCCCAGCCATGAAGGACCAGTGAAATAGGTACTGGCACCTTCCAGGAATTTTGGAGTTGTTTTGGAGTTTGTTTTGGAGTTTGGCCCACTTCCTTATTGGCTTGCTACTGTAAAGACTGCCCATACTTCCCAGATATGCTTGCTCAACCAGCTGATCCTCCCCCTGGGAGCACGAATAAAAGGCTGGCATTGCTGGCAGTCCTGGCAGACAGGCAGCTCAAGCTGCTTTGGCACATCTTGCTGTGGTCTGCAAGATGAGAAAGTCAATGCTCTTCCTTGCCTTTCTTCTTGTTTTCCTTAGCCTGGCTCTGCCAGGCACCCAGGGAAAAACAATTCCCAGATGTGAGATGGTGAAGATCCTACGTCGGAATGGCTTTCAGGGCTTTGAGGGCACTACTGTTGCTGACTGTGAGTACAATGAGCTGCCACAGCACCTCTCTGCCTCTACCACCTTTGTCCCTTTCTTCTTTTTCATCTTCCAGCAGTACTATTCTGTCCCTCCATTTCTCTGGCTTCATCTCTTCCTCATCCCCTTCCTTGCTCCCTTCTATAGTTCACACAGCAAATACCCATCTAGAGCTTTGTTCTTCCAAGAATTTACCCATCCAATTCTCAAGGTTATGATATCACCAGTTTAATTACTTCTCCAGCACTTAATTCATCCTGGATACTTTCATATCTTTCCTCTTTTTTACTCTCAACATTCCTTAATGTTCTGCTCTGGGATCTCTCTTCCTCCTGCAGGGATGTGCCTGGTGAAATATGAGAGTGACTATAACACAAAAGCATACAATAACAATGGTCCAAGCAGGGACTATGGCATCTTCCAGATCAACAGCAAGTACTGGTGCAATGATGGCAGGACGCCTGGCTCCAAGAATGCCTGCCACATCAGTTGCTCAAGTAAGTGGTAGCACAGAGCAAAGAACCTTTCTTTGTTCATTCCATGAAAGCACCTGCTGTGTCCATGACACCTGCCAACAGCTGCTCTGGGCACTTCTGTCTGTCCTTCCCCCATCCATCTTCTCAGTGTCTCACCTACCTTTCCTTCCTGATGGACACCTTTCCTTCTGCCAGTCTGTCACTGCCCTTCCTCTGCCCTGCTTTCCTCCACACTGATCTTTTCTCCCTCCTCTACAGAACTGCAAGATGATAATATTGAGGATGACATTCAGTGTGCCAAGAAGATTGCCCGGGAGGCTCATGGCCTCAGCCCCTGGTAAGGATATCTGCAGTGGACACTGGGGCAGTGTGGGCAGAGCAGATCAAAGTCAGTCCTGCTATTGACTGAGGGAGGCAGGGGGATCAATGGATGGGAAGCTGGATTTGGTGCAGTTTAGCACAGTCCTTCTCCTAAAGCTGAAAGGAGAAGATAGGAATCCTGCCTTGCAGCATTTGCTCTAATTCCCTAAATTTCCCTCCTCTCCCAGAGCTCTCCTTTTTGTTCTCTTCCCCTTCCCCCAGCTTGCTTAGATTGAGCTCATAATAATTCTCATTTATTAGTAGATTGAGCTCATAATAATTCTCATTTATTAGTAACTTTCAGAAGGGATCACTGAGAGTCTTCATCCAAGATTCTCAAAGACTAACCAACTCTGTTTTCATAACCAATTCAATCATAATCTAACTCCTCAAATTACAGAATGTATTTGTTTTTTCAGGTATGGCTGGAAAAACCATTGCCGGGGTAGAGACCTGAGTTCCTTTGTCAGGGGTTGCTAAATTGCTGCACAGGTGTTGATCGTTTCCTCCAGACCACCAGAGATGGAGAATGACAACGTTTGGAGAGGAGGCCAGGGAAATGCATGGGTGTGGGGAATTAAAAGCAGTATATTATTAAGATAGAGTGGGTACTGGCTAGTGCTAACTCTGGGGGCCTTCACGCTGCTGCAATGCAGAGAACTTACAGCTCACAGCTTAATAAAAACAGGCAGAGCAACAAGCCACTACAGATGGAGCTTCAGCCTTGATTTATTTGCATAATCCTGACTCAAGGTTTTGTTGCCCTAACAGGGTTTAGCAAGATTTAGGGTTCCTCTCTCCTTTTGTTTCTTTCTCTGTTCTCCTTCACTCCTCCCTACCTCCTCTCCTTCTTCCCCTTTATTTTTTTGCCCATTCTTATTGAAGTGTCTGTAGTGAGGAAATACAAAAATTTCATTAACATTGTGTAAGATGTGCAGAATTTTGTGGCCTTATGACCAAGACAGTCACTGATTAAGACAGACCATTGACAGAGAGAGAAAACTATGCTGAAACATGAGATTGCTCCTTAAATTTATCTGAGCATCTGCCCCTGGCTGGTATGAGGGACAAGGCATTGAAACATTTGGGCATCTGGCCTGAGGGAATACAGCATTTCTTATCATTCTTTGAGGAAGTCAATCAAACACTGCCTAGAGTGCAGGCAGCATCTCTGTGAGGAAATGATGGGTTGGAAAGGCTGTTAGGGAAGGGAAATGTTTTGCTGTTTAGTTTACAAGTCCTTTTTCCAAATGAAAGCTGGATTCAGAAACAGTGCATGAATGAAAGGTGCTAACACTGAAAAAAACATGTTTACTGCTTCATGTGCTTTCTGCTGCTGCTAGGGGAGCAATGACTTCTTTGGTGCTTATGAAATAAAGGGATGCTTAAACTCATGTCTTGTGTGAATGTATAAACCAACCATTAAAGGCATGTTTGTTTAGATGGCTGCATCTTAAAAAAAAAATCTTAAGGTAAGCCTTGCCTGAAGTCCCTCTTCCCCTTTTCCCCAGTGTTGGAGGTTAGGATTTTTCCTTTTAATCTTCTTTCTCTCATGGAATTTTCCTCCCATTTGCTGCCTAAGAGATGGGAGCACAGATTGTCCTGGGGTAACTCTCAAACCGAGACACAGATATTAGAGAAACAAAAGATGTGGACAAAGAGGCCAGGGAAAGGGTGCAGTTTACAGTCTCTTAGCTGGAGGGTTTCTCTTGGGAAGGGCAGAGATGCTGTGAGATTTTGGCTGGGGGATCAGAGTGAAGCTCAGCTCTCTCCTGCTCTCTCTTGGGATCACAGTTGGAGACGGGTGAGGTTTTAGCGCTGGACTGTTGCTGCCCAGAGGATTTGCTGCCTCTGTGCAAATTTTGTCCTGCACTGCTTCTCCTTACCGTGGGTGAGACTTTGTTTTCAAGAACTGGGACCTTTCCAATGCCCAGCCTCACTGGGAACGGGACCCTAACCCCATCTCCCTTAGTGTGATATATGTTATAAAATAATTTGTGCTAAAGGAAATTAAAACCACAGCATTTTGTGTACGAAGCCAGTGTTGGGCAATAAGCAGTAATAGGCTACGTGATAAGAATGGAGATTCCAACACCAGGAGGACACTGTCTCCAGGGATGGATATTTCAAGGGATTTCTTTCTGTCTGACAAGACCCCAGCAGGAGGCATTTGAAAGGCATCATCAGGAGTTTATCTCAGAAAGTTTTCACCTGACAGGATTCCAGCAATTATCCACCGGTTCTGGGAAATGCGGCAGCAAGAAAGAAAAAACTAGGATAATATGCTAAAATATGCTACAGAAGAGCCCCCTTCCAGAGCCCAAAAGACTGTATAAAACAGACCCCAGAAATGACATTTTGGAGACCCACAGGGACTTTGGTGCGATAGAGGCCAAATCCTGAGTCTCCCTGACCCTGATTGCCTGGCTCAGAGTCGAATCTCTTGTGGCTTTGTCCAAATTTATACTTTGATTATTTCATAAATTTCCTTAATTATTAAATTGGAATATTCATTTATAACACTTAGCATCTCCTGGCTTCATGTGACAGCTGTTTGCAAAACCTGTCTGCCGCTGCCCAGCCCCGCTGTTTTCCGCCGTTCTGGGTTTTTTCCCTACACTTTAACCCAGCATCCCGTGCCTGCCGGGACACCTACGGCTCAGCTATGGCTCAGAGTTTCTGCCTCATTTCGTTGCCACCCCGGGTGTGCCTCTGCCGCTCCGAGGCTCCTGATACAGCCCCTCTCACCACCCTGAGGGGCACCGGGCCCTGCCCCATGGGTTTGTTTGTGAGGAAGCCCCTTCTCCATGTCCCTCGCCATCCTGAGGGGCACCGGGCCCGGCTGCGCTGTGGGTGTGTGAGGAAGCCCCTGCTCCATCTCTGCTGCCACCCTGAGGGGCACCGGGCCCTGCTGCCCCATGGATGTGTGAGGGAGCCCCTTCTTCATGTCCCCGCCATCCAGAGGGGCACTGGGCCCCTGCCCTGTGGATGTGTTTCTGAGGAAGCCCCTTCTCCATCTCTGCTGCCACCCTGAGGGGCACCGGGCTCTGTCCCATGGGTTTGTTTGTGAGGAAGCCCCTTCTCCATGTCCCTGCCATCCAGAGGGGCACCAGGCCCGGCTGCTCTGTGAGTTTGTTTGTGAGGGAGCCCCTTCTCCCTCTCTGCCGCCCGCCATCTCCGCCTGAGGGAGATGAGCTGGGGCTGGGACAGGGATTGTGGGACTGGGAATGGGACTGGGACTGGGACTGGGACTGGGGGGACTGGGGGACTGGGACTGGGAATGGGATTGGGACTGGGAATGGGATTGGGACTGGGGGGACTGGGGGACTGGGAATGAGAATGGGATTGGGACTGGGACTGGGACTGGGAATGGGAATGGGAATGGGACTGGGACTGGGGGACTAGGGGGCTGGGACTGGGACAGTGGTTCTGTGTCACTGGGTCTGTGGGTCTGGGGCACTGTGTCTGTAGTTCTGGCTGTCACTGGGTCTGTAGTTCTGGCTGTCACTGGGTCTCTGGTTCTGTTTGTTGTTGCTGCTAGCGTTTAGCCAGTGAAAACCTATCACAGGGTTGAACCAGAAGGGGGAATTACCTCATCACCTGTGCTTCTAATCGGGAATTCTAGTAGATTATGACAATTTGCTAAACTTATAAAACTGTCTTCACCCTGTAGGGGGTGGGCTTTTATGGACATTTTTTCATAACTCCCCTTGAAGGCCTCCAATAAAGATCAGCTTTTCTATTACCTCCTCTACTAATATTATCTCAAAAGTGCGTGGTTTTTAATTTATAGATTCTTAAAACATCCCCTGGCTGCACCATTTGGGTCGTAAAATGTCCCTGACTGTACTGGAGCACGGTAAAGGTGGGAATAATTCTGACTGTAACAGGATGCTGATTCTTTTGCTTCTTTTCTGCCAAGGTCAGGATTAAATATGTGAGATGGTATTTCTTGTTGGGACTCAGATGTTTATCAGTTCTTATCTCTGTCACAGTCTCACAAACCCTGAGTTCTACAGCTCTTCACTCTAACAGACTAAAAATGGAGCCCCATCTCTCTCTACAAGGCCTTTTAAGGATAAACTGTCCACTTAAGAAATGACACCTAAATTATTTTTATTTTTAACCCAATAACCA
This sequence comes from Tangara arthus, assembly GCA_035584835.1. Classification (NCBI taxonomy): domain Eukaryota; kingdom Metazoa; phylum Chordata; class Aves; order Passeriformes; family Thraupidae; genus Tangara; species Tangara arthus. Next base: position 1,580,972 of record JAWMQZ010000112.1, on the reverse strand, counting down.
ACCAAACCCATGGCCCACAATGCAGAATTTTATCCAATTACACAAAATCACCCAAACCCATGGAGAAGAAGGTGAAGAAGAAGGAGCAGCCTCTGCCCTAAAACTTCCACCTTGCTTTATCTATATTACTATATTCCAAGCCCTTAAACTCTACGTTTTCCACCCTGTGATATGACACACTTCTATTCAAAGTCCACACCCACAATCCCAGTTCTGTCATTCCATTTTGGAAGCTTCTCCACGGCCTCAGGTCAGTGCAGTGTTCTCTTGGGGGTCAGTGCCTGTTAGCACAGAAAGTCTGAAATTCTCAGCATCCAGGGTTCCAACAGCAGGAGTCTTCAGTGACCAATCAAGATGGATAACAAAGTTATCCCTGTTAGCCTTGGTAAATCATTTACCTGAGTTCTAACTTGAATAGAATGCTACCATTGTTCCCAACCTGGGTTATGGCCAGGATGAAAAATTAGAATTGATAGGAAAGATGTGATAGGAAAGAGATAGGCATTACTTTATCCTGGCCAAGATGTGCAACAGAAATTATTTCATCCACACATGCCTGGGTTGTGCAGTGAAATTCATGCTTCTTTAGCAGATTTTCACCTATTTATACATACGAAGCCCCAAAGAAATCCTCGCTCATTGGTCTTGAATGACACAATTCTTAGTATTTGATCTCCTATTGGTTGTTGATCTCTTTGCCTTAAATTCTGATTTGTTCTTCATTCTTTGGTTCCCTTATCAATCCCCCACCCCTGACACCCCTCAAGGTGCAATCCCCCCCTTTGAGAATCACTGAGGGATGTCACATATTTCACTGAACCTAAGGGGAATTTTTGGCAGGTTCCTCTGCACAGATCAGTACAGATGTACACATCTCTGAATGTGTGTGACTTGATTCTGCTATGAGTGCTTTTATCATGGGTCTTTCACTAAGTCACTGTTAAAATGTAGCAAATGCTATTGAATGTTTAATTGTTAAATCAGTCCATGATTGACTGCTGCTAAACCCTTTTTCACCATTATCTTTTTTGTACCCTGACTCTTTTGCATCCTCAGTAAATGTAAAATCTCCTCCATGTAAATAATCCTAAATGGATTCCAGTCTCTTTTTCCTATGCATACTTCTGCCATGTAGCCAGCAACAGGCTGATCATCATAATTCGCCTCCCTTAAGTTGCACTTTCACAAATTTGTATTAAAATCTGCTTTTTGACAGTACCTTTGAGTGCTCAAACCATTCACTGGTGACACCAGTGGGCAGACACAACTATACACACGTGTGTGCACGTACAGACACATGGACATACCCATGTGAGAAAGGATACTCACTTCCAAAACATTTAAAAGGTTTATTAAAACCTTATCAAAATACAACAGAAGACTGGATAGAGAAAATATTACAGCACTGAGAGCAAAGGATTTTTTCCCATCATGCGCTCACCCACACAATGGAGGTTTCACCTTTTAACACTTTAGCCCCTCCCAAAGTTCTGTCCATCTGTTCCATCCTTCTTCGCTGTCCAGTGATGGAGACCACCTCCTTAAATCTTGATTGGAGGTCAGCTGTTGCCATAGTAATGAGCCGACCCTCCCAAATGTCCCAACTACCCAGGTCACTCCCTGATAACAACACAAGGGGGTGTAAGACGCAACTATAAAATTTCTCTTAACATACTTACATAATATTTGCCTTTAATTGTGAGAGTCACCCATGGCATTCCTCACCTATTACACCCCCATCCCAGCCCACCTCTCTGGGACCCTCCCCAGGCCGTGCCGGTGCCGTGATGGAGCAGGAGAGGAACGTGCAGGCCCAGAAGTGTGCGAGGAAGAGGAGAGCGGCTGTGAGGGGGTTCCACGAGGAAGGAGTGTCTCGCTGCCGGGCAGGTAGGGAGCGGCTCCGACGGGCAGAGCGCTGTCCCGTGGGTGCTGGAGCCGTGCCGGGTCGGGTTTGGCGCCCTGTGCCGATCAGAAATTAGAAGACGTGACAGAAGGCTCACACAGTGTGCGCCTGTATGCAAACCTTGAGATAAGAAATGCTGACTGAGAAATGCCATGGAATAGGACAGCCATTGCTGAGAGAGAAATGGAACTAGAAACAAGGACGGCCTTACAAATAAGACTAGATACTTTGGAGAAATTTAACTATGAAAGATGCATTCTTGTGGGACCCATAGGGGGTAATTTTAGATGATTTGCTTTAAGGCATTTGCAGAATAGTGTGGCAAAAGCTGATAAGTCAAGAAACGTTTATAATGTATTGTAATTAGGAAATAGTTGGCTTCTAATTGTGATAGTGTGAATTATAACATCTGTATTGTCTCACCCTTCACAGGAGACTGAAAATAGAATAGAAGTTTTTAAAACGCCTCTCAGTTGCCCCATCTGTGGGTCAGAAAAGGGGTTAATCCGACATGTGCCAACAGCTCCCGGCGGGGCTCAGGGCGGCTCAGGGCTGTGAGAGCCCAGGGAGCTGCGGGGATGCCCTGCCCAGCCCGGCCGCCCTCCCTTTGGGTTCCCAGGGTGTCCCAGGCACATGTTCGCCCTGCAGATCCCCGCTAGATGGGCCCCGCGGCCTTGCGCTCCCTGCGCAGGCTCCTCTGCACGGGCAGCAGGGGAATAGGCTCCTGGCTTGCACTTGGGGTTTAGGGGGAAATGACGGCTGAGTGAGAAGAGGGATCTGCCTCACATGAAAACAGGGCTGGACCCCGCAGCAGAAATTATTTCACTCTGATTTGCACGGCAGAGTGGTGTAGAAGGGGGCAGATTACTGATTTAACCCTAGTGGAAGCTGCTCTTGGCAGGGGCAGGTTAGGATAAAACGGCAGGGGGATTAGGATGAGATAATCTTTACAGATTGTTTAGGCGGGGTTTTTTAGCTCCTGTACAATTGGCTATCCTTAAGTTTGAGGTGAAGTCCCCAAAGTCTTGTGAGGTGTCTTTTTACCTAATTGATGTAACAAACTTCTTGTTTTTTTTTTTTCCTTTTAAAAGAGACAAAAGATAGTTCTGTCACTTGGTCAACAAAAGGCTTGGCAGGGCTTAGCAGAACACAGTCCAGCCCAGTCATGCCTCAGGTTTTAGCTTTTCTATTTTTCAGATTCTGTTCTGCTTTAGTGTGTAAGTCTAGGCTTCATATTAGGGGATGGTGAGCTCTCTCCACAGAATAGGTAGACAAAACAATTCCTTCTCTAGCTGGGGACCCAAGGACACCTGATCCAGATCTCAGGCCCAAGAGCATAAACAATGTGGAATGAAGAGAGAAAAACAAGAAGGATGGGACTTTATGGGCTGGAGCTGTAATTGGACAAATAACTCCAACATGCAAATGGAGCAGAATTTATAAAAGTGAGAGACCCCACGACCTGTCATCCATTTTGTGGCCACTTTGGGTTGTGCTGTCCAAGGTGGATCAATTTGAGACCTCTTAATAAATCCCTACTTTATTCTTTAAGGATTCTCTATTCCAGGTCAGCCTTCACAAGGCATCACCAGGCTGGTTGGGTTCCTGCATCCCCAGACATCCTCCACACCCTGCATGCAGGATTTACCTTGGTAAGGCTGAGCAAGTGGTTGTTTAAGTGACCAGTGCCAGCCAAGGGTTTCCTCTGTGCCTCCAGAAAAGCAAGCCTATAGGAATGTGCCTTTTGTTTACAGAGTGACAAATCTATCTTTTGTCTCTTTAAAAAGGAAAAAAACTCTAGAAGCTTGTTTCTTCAATTAGTTAGAAAGACACCTCACAAGACTTTGGGGACTTCACTACAAACTTAAGGATAACCAGTTGGACAGGAGCCAAAAAGTCCTGCCTGAGCAATTTACTAGAAAAATAAGAGAACAAAGAAACTAATGGCTTTTGTGAGGTGTTTTACCAGGAGCAAGAACCTCTTGCACTTAGCTCGGTTTTTCTCTATAAAGAGTTTTGTTATTTTGCCTTTTATTAAAACTTTTTTGTTTCCAACACTGCCACAGAGGCCATCCTGCTGATTTTATGCCTTCTAAGGTAGCTGAGCTATCTTGGGTGTATATAGATCTCCAAGAGCTTATGAGACCTGGCTCGAAGAGACCATATATCACAAGCCTGAGCACTTTTTGGGCTCACCATGATTCCCTGGAGCTCTGAGATTGGGATGTCCTAAGTGAAATGGACCCAGCCTCGAAGGCCCTACAGCCCCAGTATCACATGGTCCAGGTGTGCACAGGTGAAATCCTGCAGAGGAGGGGCTAATGGGATGAGGGGGGAAACTGTCCTTGGGAGCTGGCCAGAGCTGGCTTCTCCATCTCACCCTGCAGGATGTGATTCAGCAAATGCACATTGCCCCGGGCAGCCCAGCTGCTTCCCGGCGCGGGTGGGGACCTGGGGACAGAACCGACCTGGGGACAGAGCTGGCCAGGGACATGGTGCAGGTGGGAACCTGGGGATGGAGCTGAGCCGGGACACGGTGCAGGTGGGGACTTGGGGACAGAGTTGACCGGGGGACAGAGCTGACACGGTGCAGGTGGGGACCTGGGGACGGAGCTGACCCGGGACACGGTGGGGACCTGGGGACAGAGCTGACCCGGGACAAGGTAGGGACCTGGGGACAGAGCTGACCTGGGAACAGAGCTGATCAGGGACACAGTGCAGGTGGGGACCTGGGGACAGAGCTGACCTGGGACACGGGTGCTGCTCTGTCAGAGACAGTGGCCAGCCCGGGCAGCCTGGCCCACCCCCAGCCCAGCCCGTGGCACGCCAAGCACTCACCCAACTCCCCATGTGCTGGGTGAAGAGGGAACAGCTGCAGGGGCCCTCAGGAGCTGGGATAGCACCCAGAGCCAGGCTGGGATCTAAATTTAAACTCATGCTTTGTGTGTTTGTACATGCGAGTGCAGGCTCCAGCCCCCACTCCCCCAGCACCTCCCCTGCTGCACGGAGGGGACAGAGCCAGAGGAGCTCCAGCTGGCTGGGACCTGGGGAAGGGGGGCTCCACTGCAGGGCAGGAGGGGAACAGACAGCTAGGGGAGCAACACCATGGAGCCCTCTTCTCCCCAGGGTGATGTGAAGAAGAGGCAGCAGAAGGAGAAGTCCAAGAAGCCGGTACCACCGATAGCTCCTCGACCACCCAGGGCTCTGTTCTGCCTCACCCTGGAGAACCCCCTGAGGAAGGCCTGCATCAGCATCGTGGAGTGGAAGTATCCTGTGGCTGCAGGGGCTGGGAGCAGTGTGTGTGTGCCTGTGAGCGTGGTGGGCTGCTGGGAAGAGCTGGCAGCCTGTTCCAGCTTGTGCTGTCTCATCAGGCAGCGGGGCACTCAGGGAGCCCTGCAGGGTGCATGGCAAAGGCAAAGGCTGTGCTGGCTGGGGAACGCTGGGCTGAGGAGTGGGTCAGGCCTTCGGTGGGGTGGGACAGGGACAGGCAGGGACAGCCTCGGCCAAGGGACTGTGGGGGGTGAACGTGTTGTGTGTGTTGTGTGCTGGGGAGCAATGGGGGACAGACTGCTGAGAGGGGAGGGGGTTTGGTGTGGCAGGAGGGGGCACAGTGCCCATCCAGGGGTGGGGATGGGGTCAGGCTGGGGACAATGTGATACTCTGGAGGTTTGGGGGTGGTAGCAAGACCCTGGTGAGTTGTTTGGGATGGCTCTTTGCGTGTATCACAATCTGATCCCACAGCTGTGCTCTGCCCGGGTGGGGGCCTCCCCCAAATCCTTGGTGACACCATTGTCCTCTCAGCTCCCCTTCCCACCCCTCCCTGGTAGTGCTGTCACAGGTGAAGGCTTTTTGTGGGTGATACTGTTCAGAGGGATAGTCTTTCTTTGTGCCTTTGGCTTAGTGTTGTAGTTTGGGTGTTGCTTTTTGACCTTTTCATTGGGGCATTGCAGCTCAGAAATACCAAGATGTCACATTTCTGCCATGCATCCAGGAGTTATCACTTTCTTCACCCATATTTTATGTAAAGGAAGATAATGGGAAATTAAATATTTCACTTTGATTTCAGCAAAACATTTGGGCTGTAGCAAAAATGATGGACTGGGCAACAGAATTGAGTTCTTCCACCACGTCTTTTCTCATTTTAGTTGCTGAACTTGATCTGAGTGCTCCTGGCTTTGGCAAGATGATCCCATCCCTGGCCAGGCTTCACTCTGGGAGGTGGCTTGGTCACCTTAGGCTGGCTGTGTTGCTGTGGGGACACCAAAACCATGCCCAGAGATGCTGCTTTGTCCAAAGCCCTGTTGGCAGCCATGAGGGCATGCTCACAGCTCTGGTGCTGCTGGAGGTTGAGACCTCATTCCTTTACTGCAAGGGGACTCTCTGTCCTCCAGGAGTGGGAGCAGGGCCAAAATTGGGCAGTTCTCATTTTCTGTGTCTTTGGCAATATAAATGATGGTTCTGTAGGCGCAGAAGGGAACTGTGCCTGTGTCTTAAATGGGCACTGAGAAAGGAGGACTTGTGTCTGTGCCTGAGTGGCAGGGGAGGTGTGGCATTCACATGCTCTGAACAGAGAGAGACATCATTCTCTCACAGGATTTTTCCTGGAGAAACGCAGAGAGAAAAAGAGAAAACAATTCTTATCTCTATTCTCTGCTCCTGTTGTTTTTACACATGTAAAATGTGTTAAGAAAATTGTTTACCTAAAGAGAATTAGTAATTAAATTCTACTAAAGATTATTTTTTTCCTTAACCAATTTAAAAAAACGCACTGTACCTGACTGTCTAGAGACAGTCACGAGATTTTATTTAATATATATATATATTATATAGTATAATATAATATTCTTTTAATATCTCTTTAGTATAACATATCTTTACTATCATATAGTATAATATAATACAGTATAGTATAATATAATATAATATAAATTTAATATAATTTTAATAAAACAATTATTCAACCTTCTAAATCAATAGAATCAAATACCAATAATTTCCCTACATCAGGGATTCCCTAAATACTATAGGGAGGAGCTGGAAATAGGATTTACTTCTTGCAGCATGCTCAAACACATCCTTCCTGCTGGGCCAGCACGTGCCAGAGCAAGTGCACAGCACAGGGAGGATCTTCCCTACCTCGTTGTTCTGGAGGGGGACTGTCATCATGATATTTTCTAAAAAATCCCTTCACCAGGATTTCTTCTCCTGGGAAGATGAGAAGCCTCAGCTTTTCCATGTTTTGCTCCTCTGGAATATGATATGGAGATTGTTTATCCAAACATGTGAATTGTTTTTAATTAATGATCAATCCCAGTCCAGCTGTGTCAGACTCTCTGAGTCAGTCATGGGTTTTTATTATTCATTCTTGTTTAGCCTTCTGATGTCTCCTTTCTCTTTCTTTAGTATTGTTTTAGTATATATTTTCATATAATATAATATAATATAATAAAATATTATATAATAAAATATAATATCATATAGTATAATATAGTATAACATAATTATCCTATTAATATTATAATATCATATCATATCATGATAAATCAGCCTCCTGAGAACATGGAGTCAAATTCTCATCTCTCACCTTGTCCTGGGGACCTCACAACACCACAGGGACGAGTGGGTACCCCCCAGCAGGGTGGCATGTGCAGGTGGCTCTGACCTGTGCAGGACAAACGATCCAGGGAATCAGGTTTCTGCAGTGCCTGCCTGTATTTATACCCAGCTGCACCTGGCTGCCCTCACTCAGGGATCAGGGTATGTGACAGGGTCGGGTCGTTCCAGTTCCTCTGGGTTATTATGGTCTGCAGGGCCATGCAGGCTGCCAAGGGGAGATTAGCTGTGGCCCTCTCGAGTGGGGGTACCTGGGTGTGGTATTTTCTGGGACCCCAGTGTTGGAAGGAACGATGAATCTGATTCCATGTTCTTAGAAGGCTAATTTATTGTTTTATGATACTATAGTATATAAAAGAATACTAAACTAAGCTATACTAAAGAATACAGAAAGGATACAGCCAGAAGGCTAAAAGATAATAATGAAAAACTTGTGACTCTCTCTTCAGAGTTCAACACAGCTTGGCCCCAACTGGCCAATGAGACAAAACAATTCACAGCAGAAACCAATAAAACACCTGTTGGATAAACAATCTCCAACCACATTCCAAAACAGCAAAACACAGGAGAAGCAAATTAGATAATTATTGTTTTCCTTTTTCTCTGAGGCTTCTCAGCTTCCCAGGAGGGAAATCCTGGGGAAAAGGATTTTTCTGGAAAATCTGACTGCCATACCTGGGCTGTTGGTTCTGTGTGGCAGTATGGGTTCCTGTTCCCAGGCACATCACTGCTGTGTGGCTGCTGCTGTCAGAGCACAAAGCTGAGCCACAGGGGTGGGCTGGGGTCTTTTTCAAGCAGTCGAAGGGTGGGGAGCATCACTCCACTCAGCCCAGGATGGGTGAAAGGCTGACTTGAGGCAGAGGGTGTTTTGTGCTGAAATTTGCTCACATGTCAAGAAACATGTTCATTAGAACAAGGAAATTGAATGTTCTGCAGCTTACTGGGTGTTGTGTGCAAGACAGTCCAACAGCCTGATGGTTATTGGGACATGTCTCACTTTGTGACACCACCCTGGCATTTCAGGTCATTCTGTAGCCAGGAGAACTTCAAGGCAGATGGGTGAGGATTCTGGGCACCCTGGGGGACCACAGAGCTGCAAGACATGGAGGCCTAATTCCTGCTGCAAGGCAGATGTGAGGACCCTTGGATGCTGTGTGGTGGGAGCATGCTGGACAGAAAGAAGTCAGGTTGCAGGACAAGGAGATGAGGAGGAGGCTGAGGCTCTGTGTCAGTGGCAGGAGGCAGAGACACTGTCCCCAGTTATCCACATGTCTGGTTTTTGGTTCAATCTGCCCCACTGCATTTCTGCCTCATAACTGTGCCAGAATCACAGGCAGCAAGTGGATTTCAGCTCCAGTTACAGGAGCTCCAGTGGAGGTCACCCTTCAAGGAGGGCTTGTCTTACCCTGCCCAAGCAGGCAGGGAAGCTCCAGGCCCTGGGCTCTGCCTCATTACCCGGACACAAAGGGGAACAGCATTCCCAGCTGAGTTCAGTTTTTAAAGTGTCATCAGGTTGATGGATAGAAAGGTTCAGAAAAGGAAACAAAGGCTGTGATGAGCCCAGGACACAGCTGGCAGCACTCAGGCTGCTGTGGATAGCATGGTGCCCCTTGCTCTATCATACTGGGCTGGACAGTGGTGTGGCCTCCAGAGCCCAAGGCAGCCCTCAAGGGAGAATGCTGAGGGAAACAGAGAGTGGGGATCCCTGGAGGGAGAGCCTGGCTGCAAATGAGGCGCTGGAGACAGAGTTTGAGCTCTTTAGAGGCTTCAGGAAGGTGAGAGCTGAAGCTTGTCCATGAGGTTTCAAGGCCCAGCAAAGCAATGACAGCAGCAGGAGCCTGGGAGTGACCCAGGGCCTGAACCAGGGTCTTCATGGGGAATAGTAAAGTCACCCCTGTCATTCTGAGGTGTTACAGGGCCCAAACAGCACAATTTCCACCTTGAAGGGGGTGGGACAGCCCTCAGGCTGTGCTCAGTCCTGGGGACAGTCACAGCAGTACTGCCTGTCCTGGGCCACCAAGGCTGTGAGGACACTGGGGGGTGTTCTGCCACAGGAGCCCCTGGATGAGCTGCCCTGCCCCCAGATACCTTCAGCCCTGTGAGACCCGAGCAGCAGGAGTCTCCCTCATGGATGCCAAGTGCAGAGGGAGCCAGGACCTGCCTGCTCTGGGGGGGATGCTTGGGTTCATGTCATAGCTGAGACAGAGACAACATAAAGCAACACTCCATTTTCAGAAGGCTTCAAACTGTTTTTATTCTAGCATGCATGCTTTTTATACATTCTTACAAAACCCATAAATTTACTCATTGGTCATGAGAGACAAAGTTCTCATTGGAATAGGCAGTTGCAGGTTTCTCTTATTTATCCTTCTTTCTTTCTTGGTTTCTATGGTAGAAAATTCTTTCAGAGGTAAACATGGATCCTCTTCTCAAACTTCTCTGTGGCTCACAGAAGTCACTGTAAAACCTCTTCCACAGGTTCAGTGCCTACATTCTGCAAAAGGCTCCTGGCCCTTCAGGGTGGTTCACTGAAGGATGAGGAGGGGGAAGCTGCCAGCTCTCCCATCCCTTTGTCCTGTGGCAAAGCTGACCCCAGTGTCCTAGCCCTGAAGATGTGCTGAGGCTGAGCTCTGGCTGCTCTCTCTGTGCTCTGCCCCCATAGGGGCGCTGGTTCTCCACACCAGGCAGGCATCACCTTCAATACTTGTTTTTGGTTTGCTGAAGGCTGTGTTTTTGGTAAACAGTTGGGCCTTGGTGGGTTTACCTAGTTCCTTTTACAGGTTTTAATCTTTCCTAATGGACGTTCCTCTGTTGGGTTAACAAGATATTTAATACTCTGCTTGTTTGATTTGTCGTGTATTGGTGATTTGTTAAGAATGTACAGATGCAAGCTTGTATCGTAGAGGGAGGACTCTGGTTACTCATTCTAGTATTGATTCTCCTATTTAAACATAGTTTAGCCTGTTAATGGGGAGGGAGTCATAAAGTTCTTATATTTTTGTGGTGTAGAGCTTTAACGCACTCTTTGTTGATGGCTGCTTGAGGGCCCACAGTGATATGGTGGCGTTTGGTCAAAGGCTGGACTTGATGATCTTGGAGACCTTTAATGACTCTGTGGTTCCATACATGATTTGGTGTGATTCTATACATGGTTTGGTGTGATTCTATACATGATTTGGTGTGATTCTATACATGGTTTGGTGTGATTCTATACATGGTTTGGTGCTAAACCCACCAAAATGTGGCTTCCAAGGGGAGAGGCAGCCTGGCCCAGTGCTTCCCCAGCAGTGCCTTGTCCCAGTTCTTCTCCATCTCAGCAGCTTTTCCCTCACTGTTGTAGCCCTTCCCCACAGTGACTGACACCTGTCAGAGGCTCTCTCTGATTTCCTGCCAGCCAGAGAATGACAGGAGGAGCTGTGTGCTGCCAGACTCCCTCAGTGTGGCAGAAGTGAGCACTCTCAGAGTGCTGACCTGCACTTCTGGCAGTTCCAGGCTGTGGAGCTCCTGCCTGCCAGCCACAGCCTTGGCCATCAGCTCCCTGTGGTCACTGGGGCAGGGCTGGGGACAGCAGGGATCAGCTGCAGGGATGGGACAGCCCTGGGGGGTCAGGGCTGGCAGCAGAGGGGTGTCGCACACATCTTTTATGAAAATCCTTTCCTTAGGATTTTTCCTCCTGAGAAGCTGAGAGGCCTCAGGAACAAAATGTAAACAATGGTTATC
>JAWMQZ010000112.1:1491903-1509903 GCA_035584835.1 Tangara arthus | reverse complement strand
ATTGGATCCAGGTAGGAATGCTTGGCTCCTCCCCTGGGCGCAGCATCTCCCCATGGGATGATGGAATTGGATCAGCCATGCAGGGACACTCAATGGCCATGGACAGAAGATAATTAATAATTAATGGCCCATGAACACAATAGATCTCCTGGAGGGAGGATTGGCTGTGGAAGAGATAAAGAAAACTGCCCCATGAACAGCAGATAACTGCCCCACAGATAGGAATAGAACACACACCCCCATTTCCCACCTAAGAGTGCTACATGGCCGTCAGTGCCTCAGTTTCCCCACCTGGGCAGTGAAGCTTTGGGGACTGTGCATTCTGCAAGGCCTGAGCAGAGCAATCACTGTTTCAATGTGGGAATGGCCCCAGAGCAGCCTGGAGCTCCAGGCTCCCCCTGATGCCCTCCCTGTTGGTTGCAGAGAACAGGTGGCTTGTTTGGCCAGGTGGACAGCTTCATGGAGCCCAGCAGCCCACTGCAGCCCCAGGTGGCCAGCCAGAGGCCCCTGCAGTTCACCGAGGTGGGCACTGAGGACCTTGACTCTCCTGTGTTCCTCGATGACTTCCCCCAGGAGGCCAACACCAACATCAACAACGCCAACAGCAGCAGCTGGCTGCAGGGGTAAGGGGCTCAGGCTCCATGTGCGGGTGAGGAGGGCAGTGCTGGCCCTGGGGCTGTCCTGGCAGTTGGCTGCACCCTGGCCTGGCCAGGGCTGCCATCCCACCATCCTTCATCTCAGTGCCATGAGCATGGAGGTGGCAGCGAAGCTCCAGGGATTGCAGGAATCTCCCCTGCCCCTCACCTGCCAATCTCTGAGGGCCAAGGGCCCGGCTGGGACCTGGGCACAGGTAGAAGGGACAAAAATGACCATTAGGATGTACTTAGTCCTGCTTCTTGGGGTCTCCACCCTGTTCATCCATCCCAGTTGTCCCTACGGGTCTGTCCCCCCAGGCTGGGGAAGATGGGAGGGCTGCCCCCCCAGGTGGAGCTGGCTCAATGTGTGTCCCCAGCCAGGCTGACCCTCCTGCCTGCCCTTGCCAGGGTGCACTATGAGGATGAGGTGCTGAGGAGGACGCTGCCAGCAGCACGCAGGCGCCCGGCCTGGGGTGAGTCTGGGCTTTGTTCTTCTTCTGGGGCACTGGGGCCATCCCAGGGTCAGGGCAGGGCGAAGGGGCTGATGGTGGTGGTGGAAGGAGGAGGTGCAGGCCCCAGTAAGTTGGAGGTTTGCTGAGAGCACCGAGCACAGCAGGATCTCTCTGGAGAGCTCCAGGAGACCCTTCTCCCTCCTTCCACCCTTTGAGGTGATGAAACATGGAGAGAGTGCCTCAGCTTGGGGAGCACTGGCCATCCCAGGGTGACCAGACCATGCTTGTTTCTTTAAACAGGGACTTTGGGTGCTGCTGAACTCCTAAATCCTGTTTTCCCCAGTCTAGAAAGCCTGGTCCCGTCTCTGTCTGGCAGTGGTGTCCTTGTTCTTGTACCCATCTGATGGATGTTGAGATGCTAAAGGGCAACAGGGCTGGTGAGGGGAACACAAACCCTGTGTGGAACCACTGAGGGAACTGGAGGTGTTTTGCCTGGAGAAAAAGAGACTCAGAGATGACCTTATCACTCTCTACAGCTCCTGCAAGGTGCCTGTGCTAACGTGGGGTTGGTCTCTTTCTCCAGGCAGCACTGACAGAACCAGAGGTCACAGCCTCCAGCTGCACCCAGGGAAATATAGGTTGGATATTAGCAAAAAGATTTTACAGAAAGGGTGATAAATTTTTGGAATGGCTGCCCAGGGAGGTGGTGGAGTCACCATCCCTGGATGTGTTTAAAACAAAGCCTGGATGTGGCACTGGGTGCCGGGGTTTAGTTGAGGTGTTGGGGCTGGGTTGGACTCGATGATCTTTGAGGTCTCTTCCAGCCTGGTCATTCTGTGAATTCTGTGAATTCTGTGATGTCCCCACCGTTCCCTCCCACAGAGCAGAACCGCCCCATCCCCATGGAGAGGCTGAGCAGGAGGAGAGGGGGCGCCTCTGGGGGTCTCTCATCACCTGGGCCACTCCTCCCCCGGCAGGTAAAAGGGGCAGTGCATGTCAGAGGGGATGTGTAATGTGGGGGACACAGGTGAGCCTCCCTGCCATCCTGGGGCTCCTCCCTGCCATCCTGGCACAGCTGTGCTGGGAAGGAGCCCCTCTCCAGGCTCGTTGGGTGTGTGTGGCAGCCATCTTGACATCTTCAGTGTCATGCTTTTTATAAGCTACAAGAACGTAAAATTTGGTGGATGTTTGGTTGATGGTTTATCATCATGGTTTGTATTTTTGTTTGGTTTTTTTGGAGGGGTTAGTTCTGGGATTAGTTCTATGTTTGTTTTGGGGTGGTTATGGAATGATGATGGCAGTTGGTTGTTGTTTTTGATACTAGTTAATATAGAGGAAGGTTAATTGAAAGTGTATTGATGATAAAGCTCCAGCCTTGCTGGAGCTTTTCTCTTGGATCAGCCTGGAGATGGAGCTGGGCTCCCACCCTGCTGCTGTAACAGCCATGGGGAGCTCCTCAAAGAGCTGGAACAGCTGGAAGCCCATTCCTCTGGCTGCCCATCTGCCTCCAGAGCCAGGGAAGGAGGGGTGCATCAGATTTGCCCCCATGGTCCCTTTGCTGGGCGCAGTGCCTCATGCCTGGCACGTGCCGGGGCTGGTTCCTGCTCTCTGTCCATGTGGCCCTGCTGGTCCCCTTTTGGGGGTGCCCTGGACCCAGGAGCTCCAGCAGGATGGCATTGCCTGTCCTGGCACTGGGCAGGGACAGGGGAACAGAACCTGCAGCCCCCACACTGACATGGGAGAGATCTTCCCTGGGCAGTGTCCCAGCACGTTGCAGCTCTGTGCTGCTCTCGCCCAGTTGCCCACAGAGGATGGCACCGTGACAGGAACAGCATCCAGCTCCAGGTTCCAGCAGAGAGAAACTGGTGAGCCAGGAGCATCCTCCACCCCAGCCATCACCTTCCTCATTCAGGAGGTAAGGCAAGGGCACAGCTTGGCAGAGGGAACAGCAGGGATGGCAGGGAATTCCAGGGTGCCATGCTTGTGCCATGATGGGAGACTGGGGGGCACAGCTCAGCCGCAAGGACAAGCAGCAGGTGTGTGCCAGCACAGAGGGCAGAGGGAGGAGAAGAGGGAGGGAGGGAGGGTGGGTGCAGCCAGGGCAGTGCCCAGGCTGAGCACCCAGGCTGTGCTCTCATCCTCTGCCAGGCTCTGATCTCCGGAGGCCTCGGGGCTCTGGCCCAGGACTCGTCCTTCCTAGCAGTGACCAGGGATGAGATGGCAGCCAGCAACCAGCTGCAGGTGGATGAAGTGGAGAAAGCAGCTGTGGAGCTGCTAAAGGGAAGAGAAACACTGCAGGGCACAAAAACTGGCTCTGCCCCTCTGGACACCTCAGCTGTGGCACCAGGCAGATCCCCAGGGCTCAGGGGATCTCCCTCATCTCCCTCCCAGAAGACCATCACTGCCACTCGCCTCTGAGCTGCCACTGCAGTGCCAGGGCTCTGTCTCAGGGCTGAAGGAGCAGAACCACCCTGTTCCTGCTTCTGCCTGGGCTCCTGAGCTGCTCTGGCCAGCTGTGGTGTCACTTTGGGACAGGTCTCTGGGATGCTGGTGCAGAACAGGACAGTGCTGTTCCAGCTGGGTCTTGCAAGAGCTGGACAGGTCATTAAAGTGTTCCTGTTGTGTGACTCTGGGTGCCCCTCCTGTCCTTCCTGCCTGCACAGCCAGTGGAGGGGCTGCAAATGCGACACCACATGTCACCAGAGCTGGCAGTGATTCATGTGGCAACTCCAGTCTAGTCATTTTGAGGTTGCCAAGCTCTGGGGATCTCCTGAAATCCCAGCAGCTGGACCCTGCATCCTCGTGTCTCTGCTGGAGCCTGCAGCCAAGTCTGGCCTGTGAGGAGATGTGCCAGGGCTGGGCTGCAAAATGGGGCCTGGGGCATTCTTGGCTCCCTGTCCCAGCTGTGTGTGGAACTGGGGATGGGGCAGAGGTGTGAAAGCATGTTTGGGCTGGGGCAGCAGCCCTGGGGCTGGCCAAGAGGAGAGCTGGACACTGTGAAGCCATTTCTGCCCCTTCCACTCTCTCCACACTGTGCTCTTGTGGTCAGGCATCCTCCCAGTCCCTGGGGAGCTCTCGTTCAGCCTTTGCCATCCATCCCACAGCTCAGTGGGGCCAGGAGAGTGTGAGCTACTCCTGCAGTGCTCCCAGCTCTGTCCGTGCTGGTGCTGAGCAGGCTGCTCCTCTCTGGGCTGCCCAGGGGGCCCACAGTGCCCCCCATGGGATTGGGGTGCTGAGCTCTGGGGCAGCCCCATCTCCCAGCCCAGCCCCTCAGTGGGATCTGGCTCCCCAGGGCCCCCAGCCCAGCCTAACTGGGAGCTGGGGGGCTCTTGATCACCTAATATATATTAAAATGCAGAGAGTGGATGGGTCCCAGGGGAGGAGCAGATCAATGAGCCAGCCTGCTCCCCAGCATGGCTTTTATTGACTCCATCAAGGGAACTGCAGAGCTCCAGCTGCAGCCTGAGCGCCAGAGCCAGGCTGGTGCCTGCAGCTTCCCCCACTGCATGCAGCCAGCAGAGATGAGCGGTGTGGGGACACTGCTGCACCCCTTCCTCTTGCTTCTGTGCCCTGGGGCAGGAGCTACACCCCTTGGCACTCACACACACACCCTGACGGAGGAGCACAGGGGCTGGCAGTTCAGCTCTGGCAGCTGCTCTGCCTGAGGATGCCGAGGACCATGGGGTGAGTGGTTGTGGTCTCCTGGTGGGCTTAGGGAGATGCAGGACTGCATGTATCACTTGGGTGGTCACTGGAGACTCTAAACATAAAGAGTGACACCGTGGTGGGCACAATAGCACCGTGGTGGGGACAATAGCACTGTGGTGGGGACAATAGCACCGTGGTGGGGACAGTAGCACTATAGTGGGGGCTCTGCACCTCTGGGGCTGCACAGGGGATGATTTGCTCTGTCCCAGGTATGTGTGTGGTGTGTCTTTCTTGAGCTGATCCTGGCTGAACTGGGGGACAGGTGTGATTTGTGGTACAGCTGGCATGTGGGTGGGAGTAGGAAGAGAAAAACATCACAGCACAGTCACTGCCCCTCTCTGGCTGGAGCTTCAGTGGGCAAGAGCCCGGCCTCAGGAAAACCAGCAGCTCAGGCTGGGAACTGCACCGTGCACCTTGCAAACACAGGACAAAGAAAGAGGAATGAATACCAGCTCCTCACATCCTTGCGGGAAGCCAGACAGGCCATGTCCTGTCACCCCCATGATTTTGTACCAGCACACAGTCTCCTGCAGCAGACCTGCATGCCACCAGAGCTGAGGAGCTCGTGCAGGATGCTGTGAGTGCATGGCCCATGGTCCTGGCACCTTGGGAGGGGCAAACATGGGGATGGGGTGAAGGAACAGTGCTGTGGAGGTGAAGGTACCCAGAGTGCAGAGCAGAGGGCAGGTGCTGGGCTCTGTGCTGGGCACAGCACTGCCTCACCAGCCATCAGCCACCAGCTGCTAGCCACCAGCGCTGGCATGTCCTGGCTGTCCCTCTCCCAGGATACAGCCTGGGCTCCTCCAAAGAAACCTCTGAGTGCCTCAGTTTGCCCTCGTGCTCCATTCTTATTTGCCCTGACATTGACCCCAACCTGCAGAGCTGGGAGTGCCCTGCAGGTCCCACCCTGCTGGAAGATTCTTTCCTCTGCAGAGCCAGGGCCTGGCTGTGTCTGGCTGCCCTCAGCCCAGCAATGTGAGTGCAGCTCAGGAAAGGCAGAACAGGGGCGCCTTCAGCTTCCCAGTGCTTGTCAGTCTCCAGCCCTGCTCTCTGATGGCCTCTGGATGTGTTTCCCTCACCAGCCTCCCCAGAGCAGCTCCGAGGATGAAGGCAGTGGCTCTGTGGGCAGTGCCCTGTGCTGTGTGGGTGCCCAGCTTGCTGTGCAGACCCCAGCCTGCAGCAGGGACTGTGCACGCTGGGGAGCTCTGCTGGCACCTGACACCACCCTGGCATGCCACGTCCTCTGAGGATAGAGTCACCACAGCCCGGGACAGCCCAAAGGGCTGCCAGGCCCCAGTCCTGGGGGCTCTGTCAGGAGCTCCGAGCTCAGCCCTGCCCTGCTCTGTGTCCTGCTGCTCCACGCTGTCACCCCCAGCACCAGAGGGGACAGGATCCCGGGGAGCCGAGGAGGAGCCGGAGCGATGCCAACCATGCGGAGACACGCGGTGCGGTCTGGAGCAGCCCCAGTACAGCCCCAGTACATCCCAGTGCGTCCTGGTACATCCCGGTACATCCCAGTGCATGCCAGCGCATCCCGGTACATGCCGGTACATCCCAGTAAATCCTGGTACATCCCGGTACATCCCGGAGCAGCAGAGGCGGCAGCGGGGCGCTGACCCGGCAGAGGGCAGCAGGGTCTGGCGAGTGTGAGTGTGAATGGGAGTGAGTGCGAGTCGTGTCCGTGTGTCCCTGTACTCGTGTGTCTGTGTGTCCCTGTGTCCGTGTGTCCATGCCCGTGTCCGTGTGTCCGTGTCCCTGTCTGTGTGTCCCTGTGCCCCTGTGTGTCCGTGTCCGTGTATCCCTGTCTGTGTGTCCGTGTCAGTGTGTCTGTGTCCATGTGTCCCTGTCCCTGTCCGTGTGTCCCTGTGTCCGTGTGTCCATACCCGTGTCCGTGCCCCTGTCCATGTGTCCCTGTGTCTGTGTCTGTGCCCGTGTGTCCCTGTGACCGTGTGTCCCTATGTCTCTGTCTGTGTGTCCGTGTCCATGTGTCTGTGTCCATGTGTCCATGTCCCTGTATCCGTGTGTCCCTGTGTGTCTGTCCGTGTCAGTGTGTCTGTGTCCGTGTGTCCGTGTTCCCGTGCGTCCCGGCTCCGAGCAGGCTCCCGCGCCCTCCGCCGCGTGCTCGCGGCCGGCCCTGTGGGCGTGTCCCGTTCCGGCCCCGCCCCGCACCTGGCCCGGCCCCGCCCCTCCCGCGGCCCCGCCCCTCCCGCCCCGCGGATGCTCCGGGGCAGCGGCGGCCGCGGTGTCGTGCGGGGCCATGGCGGCCCCGGACAGCTGCGTGAAGGTGGCCGTGAGGTGAGTGCGGGCACCGGCGCTTCCCGCGGGCCGGGCCGCGCGGAGCTCGGTGCGCCCGGCACCGGTTCCGGACGGCGGGGCGGGCGCGGCAGCGGCGGCTGCGAGGCGGGGGTTGCTGGGTGCCCGCTCGGCTCCGACCCCCAGCCCGGGGCAGTGGGACCCCGCCGGGCCGGTCTGTGCCGCGCCCCCACGGCCCCGCCGCTCTCCTCCCCACCCCCTCCGCACCGTTTCGGGATGTCTCTCCCCCGTCCCCACCGGCTCCGGCGCTCCTTCCCCCCACCCGCCCCCACCGCCGGCGGAGGGCGAGGCCGGGACCCCCTGCTCCTCCACCTGCAGAACCGGCGGCCGCCGAGCCTGGGCAGCTCCCGGCTGCTGCGCGGGTGCCTTTGGCCGTCCGAGGTGTCACCGGGATGCCGGGCATTGTGGGGGCTCCCCGCCCGCCCCCCCCGCTGGGTGGTGGGAAGCGATGCGGTATCTCGGTGTCCTTTGTGCTGGGAACAATGCGCCTGCAGCCCCGCACCTCTCAGAGGAGCTGCTGGCGGCTTCGGGGCTCGGGGGACTGCGGAGCTCGGGGGGCGTGGGCCGGGCGAGGCCGAGCCCCGCGGGAACGGTGACACCCTCCAGTGTTACCCCGGTCTTTGTGAGCGCCATGCCCGGCCCGGTGCGCGGCGGCGGGGCTCTGCCGCTCCCTGCCCCCGGGAGGAAGGAGCACCCGCCGAAAGAGGGGATCCCGATCCCACGGAGCGGCACCGCGGGACCCTGCTCGGCCCGCGGGGGAAGGGACCGGCCGGGGCAGCCGCATCTGCCGGGCCCGCGGTGGTGGCGGAGCGGATGGGACCCCGCGGGAACCCGTCCCGCAGCGGACACGCCGTGCCACCCCCCGCTCTGAGCCCCGCCGGCACGGGCAGGGCGGGCTGGCGGCTGCGGGCACCGTGCGGGGGCTCGGGGGGCACTGCCCGCGCCCTGCCCGCTCGGAGCGGGAGCACAAAAGATGCTGCTGGTGCAGCGGCAGCGATGGAGGGAGAGCGGTGGGTGTGGGGCTGTGTGTGCGGGTGCACGCGGGTGTGCGGGGCTGTGTGCGTGTGCACGCGTGTGTGTGTGTGCGCCGCGACACCGCCCCGCTCCCCCTACCCCTCCATCCTGCTCGCCCTGGCTGCGGCCCCAGGGGATTTTTTGCCGTTCTCCTCTGGAGAGGCCGAGGGTCGAGGCCCGGCTTGGCTGTGAAGGATGGGGGAGCTGCAGGAGTGAGGGCAGCCCCTGCTGCGGCTGCTGCTGCCGGGGTGGCTGCACAGGGGCGGGGGGCTGTGCCAGGATAGAGTGGCTGTGCCAGGACACTGACCCGGCAACCGATTAATGCCGACCATGGGGGTGGGGATTTCCTCCTGGCCGGACTCTTCCCGTCTCCATCCTGCATTTCTCTCGAGATGATGCCTTTCAACAGCATCCTGGCGATGGGGTGGGTGCCCCGCGGCATGGCGGCTGTGGAATCCTTTCTGCAGGGCTCTCCTAATCCCTCAGGTCCCCTCCAGCCCTGGGGTCCTGGGCTGGCTGCTGCTTGGCTGGGGGACCGCAGCGGGGAGGTGGCTGGGGTGTGCAGCATTGCGGTGGGGCTGGGGCGATCATGGTGAGGATGCAGGCAGGGGGGAGAGCTCCAGCCCTCTTACACCCCTTCCTTGAGCCAACATCCCGCTCAGAGCAGCTGGTGAGAGCTGGGCACACGGCGGCATGTGCTGCTGGAGGTGAGTCGGGAGGACAAAGGAGCAGGGCTGGCAGCGAGGAGGCTGCAAACAAAGCCGTCAGGTTGTGACGCCGTGCAGGAAGGTGGCTCTGATGCTCAGCTGAGCGTGCCGAGGCTGAGCTGCTCTCCCTGCAGACCACCCACCCACCTTTTCTGCCACAGCAGCCGCGGGGGGCTGGGGCTGGGTACCCTCCTGCCCCGGGCTTGGAGCAGAGCGAGGTTTTCCTTTGTCAGTGCTGGTGACACCCTGCCGGTGGAGCAGCCAGGCTGCAGGATTCTCTAGGACCCTTGAAGTAAACCTGCCCCAGATCCCACCTCTCTCAGCCATCAGAGCACAGAGGAGATTGAATGTTTCTGGGATGCAGCAGGACACGGATCAAAGCTCCCCTTTTGTCCCTTGATAATGACATGAATGGGCCAGCTGTGCTGTTTCTTTGGGGTCTCTGTGTCTTTCTTTGGGGTCTCTGTGTCTGTGCTGCTGGTAGGAGGGAGGTAGGACCCGGGGAAGGGCCAAGGACACTGGGAAGTGATGGTAGTGTTGCCGGGGGTGATCCAGCTGATGTCAAGAGCTGCCACAGCCGTCAGGACCCATCTCTGTGGTGCCAGGGTGGGAGGATAGGGACAGTTGAACAGAGATGCTGGATCCCAGTTCCTGCTGATTGCCTTGGTCTGGGAGGAGAAGGTGGGAGAGATGCTGTGGTGTTTCAGTGTCAGCCTCACAGGCTCCCATCTTCTCCTGGAGACCCTCCTCTGCCCCATTTGCACTGGGCTCCAAAGAGCCTGGGAGCTGAGCTGTGGGGACCTGGTTTAGGCTTCCCACGTGCTGGAAGGGAAATGGCTGGTACCTGCAGCAGTGCTGCTGTCAGCAGAAGGAAATGCAGGCCCAGCAGCTCCTCCTGGCCCAGGGGCTGATTTCTTCCTGTACCTTGTACCTGCAGCTCAGAGCTGCAGTGTCTGCAAGGGCAGGACTGGATCCTGCCCTCCCTGCCAGCAGGGTCTGCTTTGCTTGCCCCTTAGCCTGGAGTGTGACTAGTGAGTGTGTCATTGTGTCTCCTGGGGCAGGTTCCCAGTGTCCCTGTGTCTCCTGGGGCAGGTTCTGAGTGTCCCTGTGTCTCCTGGGGCAGGTTCTGAGTGTGATGGTGTCTCCTGGGGCAGTTCCCAGTGTCCCTGTGTCTCCTGGAGCAGGTTCCCAGTGTCACTGTGTCTCCTGGGTCAGGGAGGAGCCAGCGGGGTCGGGCTGTGCCTCAGCCAGGCCATGCCGGGGTAGCAGTGCTTGCAGGGAGCTGCCTCCTGCCATGGTGGTGCAGAGCAAGGCCTGGGGGCCAATCCTCCTCAGGCAGCAGCCACTGCTTCCTCCTTGTAGGTGACCTTCAAATGGGTGCCTGCAATGCAGCGGGTGCAGCAGCTCCCCACTCCTGCCCTCTGTCCAGGAGGTTTGGTTTGAGGCTTGGCGCCGGAATTTGAGCCTGGTGCCCCTCAGCAGCCCTGTCCCCACAGTCCCCTCCAGGTGCTGCCAGCTCCTGCAGCCACAGGGCGCCAGGCCGTGGGACTGACTGTGCTGCTTGCAGGAAGCAGAACTCAGCCCAGTGGTTCTGCAGTGTCAGGCAGGGCTGATGGCATCTATTGACCCCCAAGCCATTAAACTGCTTGGCTGCAGGCCTGAGTGGCCTGGCTGGCTGCAGAGCTGCTCCCTCAGGGCACCTCCAGACCGGCTGCTCTGAGAGAGAGCAGCATCCCCTGTGCCAGAACTGCCATGGCACTGAGCATGCCTGGCCTGCCGAGGAGACGCAGGAAACGGAGCTTGTGAAATTGGGGAAGGAAGTTGAGTCGTATTTCAAGTTTATTTAAACTCTGCAACCTCCAGTGCTCTGCTGCTCTCGCGGCAGCCCCGCTGCGATGCTGCGTGGCCCTCACCAGAGCCCGTGTGTGGCTGGCGCCTCGGGGAGGGACCCTCATCTTCAAACACCCTTGGGGAGGGACTCCCAACTCCTCCTCAGAGCTCCCTCCCCTCATCTTCATCCGCCCTCAGGGAGGGACTCTCATCTCCTCAGAGTCCCCCTGGCCTCATCTTTGTACACTCTCAGGGAGGGACTCCCAGCTCCTCCTCAGAGTCCCCCTGCCCTCATCCTCACACACCCTCAGGGTGCTCCAGTCAAGAGGCTGAGCTGGCAGAGGCCTGGTGATGGGATCAGCTGGGCTCCAGCCCTGCCAGGGTGCTGGCACCTCTGGTACCCCATGGCTGGGGCTCTCTGCCTGCTGGGATGCTTTCTGTGAGCCCAGAGTGTCTGCTGCCAGCTGGGGTCACTCCTTGAGGAAGTGAAGCTGGAGCCCTTCCACATCAGCTGTTCTGGGGTGGATTTGGGTCCAGTGGAAAGGTGGTGTGAACCCAATTTGTACCGCTGTCCAGGGGCTGCAGCAGGGAGAGGGAGGGTGCAGCCCTCCGTGCCCTGCTGCCCTCCGTGCCCTGCTGCCCTCCGTGCCCTGCTGCCCTCCATGCCCTGCTGCCCACCATCCCCTCCCTGCTGCTGTGCCTTGGAGCCCTCTGGTGTGGTCCTGGGGGGGCCCTGGCTCCTGCCAGCTTTGGCTGGTGCTGGCCTGGCTTCGCTCAGCTGTTAGAGGCGTGCAGGGAGAGATAAGGCAATCAATTCCACCCCAAGGCACGGGATGTGACTGTCTCCTGGAGGGGGAGGGGAAGGGGGGAGGGGAGCAGCCCATCCTGGTGCAGGGCACAGCCCTGGGGTGCTGTGTCTGCCATCTGCAGTGCCAGGGCAGCCCTGATCCATGGGGGAAGGATCTCAGGAGTCTGCTCCATTCTCAGGGTGCTGGGCGCAGCCCTGGGGTGCTCTGTCTGCCATCTGCAGTGCCAGGGCAGCCCTGATCCATGGGGGAAGGATCTCAGGAGTCTGCTCCGTTCTCAGGGTGCTGGGCACAGCCCTGGGGTGCTCTGTCTGCCATCCGCAGGGTCAGGGCAGCCCTGATCCCCTCAGGGAAAGATCCCAGGAGCCTGCTCTGTCCTCAGGGTGCTGGGCTGGCAGACCACCACTGTGGGCACCCCAGCCCCTTCCTCTCCAGCCTTTGCACCTGCTGAGGGCAGCTCAGCCATGGCAGAGGGCCCTGCCCCATCCTGTGGATGTTTTGCTGCTGGGTGAAGCCACCCAGACACGCTGCTGCTCTGCTTTCACTTTGGGGCTTTGCAGGCTGCTGTGACTCAGGGCTGTGTGTGTGTTCCCAGAGCAGGGGACAGTGGCTCCCCAGCCTGGAGGGAGCTTTCGGGGACCACGCTGGGCTCTGGGGTGTGCTGAGCCCAGGGGTGGGCTCTGTGCCTGCCTTCAGCCAGGCTCTCGATCGGATTTACAGCAGAAATGTTCAAAGGGGATGGAGATGTGTGAGGGGGGAGCAGCGCTGCACCCCCGGATGTGCCAGCGCCCACAGAAAGCAGCTCAGGCAGGGTTTGGGGCCTGCACACAGCACCCATGGCAGGGGAGTCAGCTGAGCACCCTGCAGCCTCAGCAGAGCCCAGGGCCTCACAAGGATCAGCCCGAGGACGGGGCCAGCTGCTGCCTCAGCACTGAAATTGGAGGCAGGAGAAAATTGCAGATGAAGCCCCAAACAAAGCTGTCAGAAACATGGCCCTGGCCCCCGGGGAGGGAAGGTGATATCCTCTGTGAGGCCGCTGTGAATCACCGAGCCAGGCCTGGCCTGTGCTGTGCTGCTGCTCCTGCTGGGGGTGGGGGTGGCCCTGGTGGTCCCACAGGGCTGTTTCCTGCTGGAGGCTGTCAAAACACCCGATGGCACTGGTTAAACAGCCAGATTTGGGATGTGCTGGATTGTGAGAGCAATGCCACTGGTTAAACAGCCGGATTTGGGATGTGCTGGATTGTGAGAGCAATGCCACTGGTTAAACAGCCGGCAGGTTTGGGATGTGCTGGATTGTGAGGGCACTGGTTAAACAGCCAGCAGGTTTGGGATGTGGTGGATTGTGAGGGCACTGGTTAAACAGCCAGCAGGTTTGGGATGTGCTGGATTGTGAGGACAGCTGCTGCTGGGGTCTGCTGCAGGAGATCAGTCTGCAGGGGCTTCCTCTGCACCCTGGGCAGCTGCTGATGGGTTTTGCTGTGGCTTGGTGGAAGGGACAATGCCTGGAACCTCCTGGCACCCCTTCCCTTTCTGGGCAGAGCAGAGGCCAGCCCTGGTGTGTGCTTGTGTCCTCTGCGCTGCTGTGGGGTGCAGGTGCCTCCTCTTGCTCGGGATCTGCCCCTCTGCTCTCTGCATGTGGATGCCACACAGTCACTGCCCCCCTTGCCAGGGGAGGGCTCAGAGCTGAGCCCCAGCACTGGGGGATTCCCTTTCCTAGCCCTGCCGCTCCTTGGAGCCTGGCGTGAGTGGGAAGCATCCCTTGTCACAGCTTGCTGTGGTGGAGCCTGGTGCCAAGCTCCCCAGTGTGTGCCCCCTGGGGCTGTGGGCACCTCCCTGCCCACTGCCCATACCCAGCTTTGGCAGGGAGATGTTCCCATCCCTGCTCTGCTCTGGGATGCTGGCAGGGAGATGAACTCCTGCTCCTCCTCTTCTACAGTCCTTCAAGCACTGAGTTCCCTGGCCCAGTGTTGCATGGCTGGGAAACACAACCCAGCTGGTCCATGGTGCTGTGGTCTCTGCTCATCCATTATTTCAGGCTGCACCTGCCTGAGGGAGGCATTAGGTCAAAATGTTCTCTGTTCCTTGCCCAGGTGAGGGACTGGGTTTGCTCCTGGTACTTCAGAGCATCCTGTCCTGCTGGCCAGGGGCTTGGCATTTATTTATTTCTATTTATTTTTATTTATTTATGTTATTTATTTATATAAATGATATATATATTTCATTTATTCTATATATAATTACATGTATTGATTTATATTTATTTTATCAATTTATTTCTATTTTATATCAATTGTATATATTAATCAAATTCTATATATTCTATATATAGAATATATAGAATATATAGAATATATAGAATTTGATATAATATATAATATATAATATATAATCTATATAATATATAGTAATCAAATTATATATATTCTATATATAATTATATGCATTTATTTATTCTATATATAATCATATGCATTTATTTTTATTTATTTATTTTTACTTATTTATTTTTATTTATGTAATTTATATATATTATATATTTATTCTATATATAAATATATATTTGTTTATATTTATTATTATCCATTTATTTCTTTATATAAATACATATTATCCATATCCATTTATTTATTGATATTTGTATTTTGGGGAGGGGCTGGAGAGGCACCTCTTTTGTACCAGTTGCTCCCATGTCTTGTGGGCAGTTTTGCTCTGGTGTTCCTGGTGGGCTCTGGGGCTGCAGAATCTCCTGCCCAGGTCAGGCTGTTGTTTCCCCAGTGGCACTGGGCGCACTGGGAGGCTGCCAGCCCTGGCTCTAGGGCAGCCTTATCTCCAGTATGGGCACACCACAGTGGTGCTGGGTTGAACTGGGACGTGGGGACCTTGCAGGGGCTCCTGGGAAAGGGACAGATCCTGTGAGTGGGATTTGGGAGGCTCAGTGCTGGGGTGCAGAGCTGGGTTAGGGTTAGGTGAGGAGTGTCCCTCTGTTCCCATCAGACCTGGGGGTTGCAGTGCTTTGCAGGTCAGGCTGATGGCCTGGCAGGGTCTGTTGGTGAGTGAGGGTTTCCTTTAACTCCCTCTTCATTGCCATACTGCTGCTGAGACTGCTTTTGGGGCTGTTCTGCATGGCTGGAGGGGAGCTGGGGCCCTGCTGGGGCGTGTCACATCATATGTGCTGTCACATGTGTGTTTCCCACCCACTGGGGTTTGGTGACACTGCACCCCTTACAGCTGACTCTGCTGGCTCTGTCGTGTGCAGACGTGCTCGTGCTGCTCCCCTTGGCTGGGCTAAAGATACTCACGGGGGTGAAGCTGGAGTCTAGGGTGACCCCAAAGTGGGTTGGCTCTGCTCCCCTCTCCCCTGCATCCCCTGGGCCCTGCTGGGTGTCCCTGCCATGGGCTGGGTGTCCCTGCTGGTCCCTGCCAGGGCTGAGTGTCCCTGCCATGGGCTGGGTGTCCCTGCTGGTCCCTGCCAGGGCTGAGTGTCCCTGCCATGGACTGGGTGTCCCTGCTGGTCCCTGCCACACGCTGGGTGTCCCTGCTGGTCCCTGCCAGGGCTGAGTGTCCCTGCCATGGGCTGGGTGTCCCTGCTGCTGTCCCGTGCTGTCCCTCAGCCTGCCATGGTCCCAGCACAGAGCAGATGGTGCAGCTCACAGCCCCGTGCTCCTGCCAGAGCTAATGAGCAGCACATGGTGCCTGCCACGGCCTGATTTAAAGGTTTCCCTAAGCTTGGGAAAGCCTGGAGTGGTGGATTAGGGGAGCCCAGGGGGCTGTGGGGTGTGAGGCAGGCTTGCCCTGCACAAGAGCAGGCTGGGTGGTGCTGGGGTGGGGTTCCTTGGGGCATGGATGTAGAGGCATGTCCCCCTTTGGGCTGTGCCCAGTGGGGCCCTGGGTGCACCCCAGCTCTGTGGGGTGTCCAGGAGCTCTGCCTTGGCCCAGTGCTCATCCAGTTGTGGTGGCTGTGGCACCCTGCCTTGGCAGGGTTTGTCAGGGCACAGTGGCACAGGGGGCTCTGTGCTGTGCTCGCTGCTCTGGGAGGTGCCTGGCTATATCTCTTAATTGGACTGTTTGCTGACCAGACCTGGCAGTCTCCAGGGAGCCTGATTCAATTTTCTCTGATTGCTAAGCCACTTCCCTGCCGTGATAATTAAATGCTGAACTTTGTCTTGGTTTGTGTCCAATATAACCTGTGAGCAGAGAGGCAGCCCTTGGCAGCCAGCCCTCTCCCTGGTCCCCATGCTCAGGGAGAATGGGGCTGGGAGACCCTTTCCCAGACAAAGGGAAGATTCCCCTATGGGATCTGGGCCTGGGCAGCCGCTGGGGAGGGTGGACAGCCCCATCCATGCGTGTGGTGTGGGAAAACCTGGAGCACTTTGTTCTGATCCTACCCTGGGGAGCTGTTTGGCCAAGCTGAGAGCCCCACACAGCTGGCTGGGTGGTGCTGGCTCTGTGGTGCCCATGAGATGTCCTGGGAGAGCACTGGAGGATGAGAGAGCTGCTCCTCCTGGCTGCCCTGGTGGGATCACAGGGCAGCAGCACAGCGTGGGCAGCAGCCTTGGGGCAGAGGAGGGTGAAGCTGGGGAGCAGAGAGGACAGCAGGGCTGGCAGGGGCTGGGTGCAGGGCTGGGCTGCTGGGCAGCTGCTCCTGCAGCTCTCATTCTGGGGGGCTGGAGGGGCCTGGTGCCCCTGGGAGCTGAACTGGGGCCATGGGGGGACTGGGGATGGGAGCTGGGCAAGCACAGGGGAGTGGGGATGGCAGTGGGGTGAATGCAGGGTTATGTGGGATGGGGAAATGGGGTGAATGCAGAGGTGTGGGGTGAGCACAGGTGGTGTGGGAACACAGACAGGAGCAGAATGAGTGCAGGCAATGTGGGGAGAGGAGCCAGGTGCTGCCTGGGCTTGCCCAGCCCACCTGTCCTGACAGGTTCACAGGGCTGGGCTGTGCCCCTGGTGGGCTCTGCCAGCCCACAGAGGCTGGTCTGTGCCTGGGTGAGGGGCAGTGCCTCAGCAGCTGTGCTGTGGGCAGCCTTGCCCCTCTGCAGATGAGGTGGTGGCTGTGAGCATCTGGGGCCTGGCACAGAGAGGGAAAACCCCATGGAGCTCTTCCACCCATCACTCTCCAGCTCTCTGGCTCTGCTCCCTGGGCAGCCAGCCCTTCCTGGCTGGGCAGCCTCCTTGGGAGGGAAGAGGAACAGCTCTTTGTAGGGTCTGCAGGCAGCCTGCAGAGAGGTCATGGAGGGACAGGAGCTCTTTGTGATCCCCCAGTCTGTGAGCGCGGCCCTACAGCCCCCTGACAGCGCTGGGAAATGCTGCAGGGTGTGTGTGCTCCGGCTGCCTGGGAGGTGGAGCAGTCCCTGTGTGACATGGGTGATCTGGGTGATGGATCTGGGTCCCAGCTGTGTCCCAGCAGGGTGGTGTGGCCTGCTGTGTGCCCACGGGCAGTTTGGTGGGGCAGGGTGGGGCTCTCATGGCTCTGGCTCTGTGCTGGAGGGCTGTGGGAGTGTGCTGCTGGCTTTGGCACAGTGCTGGGGGCCGGAGGACGCTCTGAGCCCCTTGGGGCTGCCGTGGTGCTGGGCTGGGAGACAGGAAGCTGAGACAGCTGGGTGAGGAGGACATGAACCCAGCAGTCCACATCAGCCAAATTCTGCTTTCCCATGCAAGGAGACAGCCTCCCTTGAGAGTGCAGGAGGCTGAGGCTGCCATGGTGTGTGCCACCCTCACTGGGGATACTGGCAGTGCCCAGCTGACCCCATCCCTGTGCCTCTTGTAGGGCTTGAGATGCTGGAATGGGGAGATCCCTCCCAGGAGGGGTCAGGGACCCCCAGGCTGACCCTGCCTGTGGAGCTGCCTCACAGTGCCCACCTGGCACTTGGCTCCCAGCCCCTCCTGCACCCCCCAGGGCTGGCACAGGGCAGCAGTGCAGAACAGCTCACCCTTTGTGCCTGTCTGAGCTGCTGTGCCTCAGCTCCTGCCCCTCAGTAGCAGGATCCTGTCCCCCCCTCCCTGCAGATGCTCGGTGCCCGTGGCAGCCCTGCCATGGAGACAGAGCTTTCAGAGCCTGCCAGCCTGGCAGGGAGGGCAGGGGCAGCACCGGGGACACTCCAGCCGGGCTCGCCTTTGTGTGTGTCCCTGCGTGGCTCGTGCTGCTGCCTTTGGATGCTGCTGCTGGGTCAGGCTCCTGCTGGGAGCCCGTCATCACCCAGCGGGAGCTGCCGGCTGGGGAGGGGTGTTCTGCACCCATGCCTGCCCCTCTGTGTGTCCATCCATCCATCCTTCCACCTCCTGCCTGCTGCACTGCCTGCCTGGGAAGGTTTTCTTGGCAGGAGTGTTTGGCTGGGACTGTGCAGCTCTGTCCTGGCTCTCTGTTCCTTGTCACCATCAGGGCAGGGAGCTGAGGGCTTGGTGTGGTCCTGGTCCTGCTGGATTTCTCCTTTGTAGGATTGATGGGCGTTAGCACGGTCGGGACGGACGGAGATGAGAGATCTCTGCAGCCAGGGCTGGGAACTTGTGGGTTATTGCAAAGGGCCTGGGTGCAGGG
>JAWMQZ010000112.1:1442377-1455105 GCA_035584835.1 Tangara arthus | reverse complement strand
AAGGGAAGGGAAGGGAAGGGAAGGGAAGGGAAGGGAAGGGAAGGGAAGGGAAGGGAAGGGAAGGGAAGGGAAGGAGCGGTGACGCGGGGCCGCCGGCAGGGGTCAGCGCCGGCTGCGCCACCGCAGCGCCCGGAGCGCGGGAGGGGACACGGGGATGGAGATGGGGAGGGGATGGGGGTGGGTGGTCCCGCCGGGGATGGGGGCCCTACGGGGGCTCAGGGGGTCTGTGTCACACAGCCCTGCCAGGCAGCCCCCGGATTCCCCACGGAGATGCTGGGATGCTGTGCCGTGTCCTGCGGGATGGGGAGGGGGGATGTTGGGGCAGTGCAGGGTCCTGCAGATAGGAGATTTTGGGGGCGATGGGGAGGTGGCAGGGCCCCGCCGCTGCAGGTGAGCGATGCCGGAGCCCAAGGACGCTGGGCAGCCTCCAGGGTGGGGAGGGGGACAGCGAGCTGTCCCTGCAGCCCCTGGGGCCAGGCTCAGCTCCTGCAGCCCCCATAGCCCCCTTGCCAGGCCGTGCTGTGGGGCTGGTCAGAGCGAGCAGCTCTGGGGGCTGCCAGCCCCGGGCTGTGCCCGCTGCCCCCGCACCCCCTGCCCTGCCCGGGCACCGCTGCCCCGACACCCTGGGGCCGCAGCCGGGCTTCAAACGTGCCCGCAGTGCCGGTCCCGAGCAATGCCAGCCCAGCTCCGAGGTGTCGCTGGGGGCTGGCAGTGCCCACGGGTGCCCCAGCCCCCAGCACCATGCCCTGTGTCCCCCTCAGCCTGTGACAGGGCTGTCACCTTGGCTGAGCCTCCGTGGTGCTGCCAAGACAACTGTGGGGGTGTCACGGGCCCACCCCCCCCTGGCAGGGCAGGTGACATCGCTCCTGCTCCCACCTGGTGCCTCAGCCACTCGTGACACCACAGACACTTTTTATTGCCAGTCATCATGTCACCATGTCACTCATGGCCACCTCTTTCTTGCTGCACTGACCTGTGCCATGCGCCCCCCGAGCCTGAAGGTGCACTGGGCCAGCAGCAAGGGGACAGCAGGGACACAGCCCTGGGAGCTGTGGCAATGAGACGCTGGCAGCCCCGTGCCACCCATCCTCAGGCTGAGGGAGGAATTGCTCTGAGCCCATCAGGGCTGGGGTTGCTTCTGGCTAGGGGAGGGTCCCATGGGCACCATTCTGCACCTTGCTGTGCCCCAGGGCTTTAGGGAGGCCATGGGGACACCTGAGGAGAGGTTTATGCCCTCCCAGCTCCCAGCACAGTGTTTCAGCATCTCTGGGGAGGGCTGCCCACGGTGATCTCCCCAGGGGCCATCACAGGGCCCAGGCTGTGGCACCTCAGAGGACAAAGGGGCAGGAAGGGCATTCCTGCAGGCAGGAGAGCTGGAGGGTACCTGCAGGGGCGTGGGGAGGAGAGCTCCTGCTCTGGCCTCCTGATTGCCAAAGGCCAGGGAAGGAAGGGGCAGGCTCAGGAGGACACAGAGGGTGTCACCCCTGGGAGCCCCTCTGCCATGGTGGCACTGCCTGGGTGCATGGCCTGGCTGTGGTGCCTCCCTGAGGTCTCTCTGCAGGCAAGGGACACCTGGCCAGGGGGTGCTCAGGGTGGTCTGTGCCACTCAGCCCTGCCAGGCAGCTCCCAGATTCCCTGCCAGGGGCAGAGCTGTGGGTGGGTGGGCTGTGCACAGCTCAGGCAGGAGATTCCCAAATGCCACAGGGCCACCTCACCACCCTTGGCTGGTGGCCCAGGGGATGGCGAAATTTTGGCACATCCCACCCTGCTCCAGGGACACCTGCAGTGGAGTGGAAGGAACCTTCCCCAGGGGCAGCTTTCCAAGCACGGGCACTGGCAGCCCCATGGGCAGCCAGCTCCTGGGCACGGGGCAGCCCTGGGCTCCATCTCTGGCTGGGTGCATGGCCAGGCTCTGGGTCTCTTTCCCTGGTGGCCCTGTGACAGTGACAGACAAGGCTGTTCCCTGCCATGGGGATGTCCCTGTGGGATGCTGTGCCCAGGAAACAGAAGGGCCTGGCAGCACCAGCTCTCGTGAGGGCGCGGAGGAGGAATGAAGCTGGGGTGGGTGATCAGCTGGTGGGACCTGGTGCCTCCTGGCTGGCACACTGGGATGTGACACAGGGGACAGGACATGAGCCACCCTGCCCTTGCTGGTCCATGTGCCAGGCTGGAGTATCCATGTTTGCAACAGCCTGTCAGCACAGCGTCACAGGAGATGGTTTGCTGCCAGGTTTGGAGTGATAAGGACCCTGAAGTGACAAGGAGGCAGCTGTATGATGCCAGGGTCTGCTCTCCAGGACTGCTTCAGTCTCCATGTGGCTCAGCAAAGAACCAGAACCAGGCAAAGGGGTGCCCCAGCTTTGGCTGGTACTGGCCTGGCACAGGCCTCCCTTGCCAGCACAGGGCTAAACCCAGCAGGAATAAACCTCAAAGGGCCCCAGGTACCCCTGCCCAAGGTCAGAGAGGCAAGAGCCACCAAAGGTATTTCCCTAAATGCATCCCACAACCCTGCCTTGTCCCTTGGCACATGTCCCTGTTGAGTGTGTGTGCCTGCCAGTGCCAGGTACGTGTGACATGGCAGGGCAGGGGCTGTCACAGCTCTGCAGCCTCTCCCAGACCTCCCCCAGGCAAAAATCGACCCGTTCTGACAGACAGAGCAGCAGTTCTCAGGCACTTGTCTGTACTCCCACAAAAACCACCTGTCCCCACCTGAGCCCTGCTGCCAGCACGTGCCCTGTCCCCAACATTTGTCCTGCTTGGTCACTGAC
The DNA here is from genome assembly GCA_035584835.1 of Tangara arthus. Taxonomy (NCBI): domain Eukaryota; kingdom Metazoa; phylum Chordata; class Aves; order Passeriformes; family Thraupidae; genus Tangara; species Tangara arthus. The sequence goes on along the minus strand of JAWMQZ010000112.1, from coordinate 1,452,337 downwards.
ACCTGTTCCTGCTCTGGGAAATCTGTGCCACCCCAGGCTGTGCTCCAGGCATGGCCAGGGCACCCCCACTGCACCTGCTGAGTGCCAGGGCTAGCTGCCCACCTGGCCAGGTGTGTGCCCAGGCCAGAGTCCTGGCTGCACTGCCCGGGCAAACCCCGGCAGGGACCCACAGGGGCCACCCGACCCCACGGGTGGCTTTGGCTGTGTGAGCCGAGTGAACCTGCTGCTGTGAGCAAACAAACACGAGCCTGGCAAGAAAGCAGCCCGTGAAGGCAGTGTGGGTGAAACTCTGGGCACCGCTGGGGCACGGGCTCTGACAATGATTAAACTGGCCAGCCCAGATTTCCCGGCAAGGCAGCGCAGGGCCGGGACCCGGTGGTTCATATTATGCAAATCACCTGGATCTGGGAGCATGAACGTTTGGGGCTGGAATTCCCCTCGGGCTGCCAGATTGTTACACCGCCCAAGCTATAAAAGCAGAGGCACGGGCAGGGCTTGCCCATCGGCACCAGCCTCCCGGGGCCCATGAGCAGAGCCTAGGGCCGGCCCGGCCTCCTCTCCCCGGCTCTCCTCCCCTGGCTCCTCTCTGGATTACCCGCTGCTGCTGGAGTTGCCACCACAGAAGGTATCAAAGCTTTTTTGCCGGGCCCGTTGATGTCCCCGAGGCCAGGACAGCTGCTTTGCTCTCTCCTTTCACCTAGGCTCTCACCGGGGATGTGCTCTGGCCTTTTCTTCAGGCTCCATCTTGGCTCTCCCGCCTCAGCCGGGAGTGAGAGCCCTGAGGGGGCAGCGAGACAGCAGCCCCAAAATGGACAGCACGATTTGGCTTTTTGTGAGGGCTGGGCAGGGCTCGGTGCCCTCCTGGCTGCCGTGATTGGGATGTGCTTGTTGTGACTGGTGCAGAGGACTGGAGCTGTGGCACAGCAGTGGGCAGGGGGCAGCCAGCTGGGCCAGGGGGCTCAGGAGTGGCCGACTGCCCAAACCCCTCACCCTCAGAGGGGCTGGGGGTCACTGTTCTCTGCCAGCCACCTTCTGGCTGTCACCTCTTGCTGGATGAGGCCCGGGTCACTGTTCTCTGCTAGCCACCTTCTGGCTGTCACCTTTTGCTGGGTGAGGCCAGGCTGCTGGGATAGGGTTGTTCACAAACAGTGACGCCACGTCCCCAGCTGCTGTGGCTCAGCCTCCCTCTGTGCTGGCCCCCGAGGAGCTGTGAGTCAGCCCCAGTCCCAGCCAGCAGGTGCTGGTTGCATATTTCTGCAGAAGTGACCTAGAGGTGACGATGGGTGGAGGGAGAGACAGCCCCACCTCACCCAGCCTGGCTCTGGGGTGCTGCAGGTGCTGAGCCCAGGGCTCACTGGGCTCTCTGGGCTCACTGTCATCTCTTGGCACAGAGCTCCATGGCAGGATCTTGTGAGATCAGCAACATCTTCTCGAACTACATCAGCGCCATGTACCAGCCTGACGAGGTGCAGCCAGGCTTGGACATGCTGGGACAGCTTGGGGATGACAGCACCCTGGGGCTTGGCCTCCCGGCCAGCCAGCCCCCAGCACAGAGCGCAGGTAGGAGCAGGGGAGTGGCACTGGTGGTACTGGGGAACTGGCACATTGGGGCAGTTGTGAGGCAGTGCCACTGGCTGGGAAGAGCACTGCGAGGTCCTTGTCCCACTGGGACAGGTAAGCAGCTTCCACCATGCCTCAGTTTCCCCAGGGAAAGGCTGTGGGAGGACACCCTGGGTAGCACAAGGGAGCACATGTATCTGATTTATACAGGAGATGGGGGAATCATTGTCCTCCTCCCACAGCACAGGGGACAGGCTGCCAGGGCTCACCAGGAGCAGTTTGGAAGTACAGTCCTGGTGATGGGTGCTCATGTGATGGTGCTCAGGGAGGCACAGGCACCATGAGAAACCAGCAGAGCAGGGTGGATCACAGCACAAACAGGACAAATGGACTGAAACCAGCCATGGGGGAAGTGTGGGGTCTGCAGGGCAGGGCACTACAGACCCTTTAGGCCCATAACTCTTCAAGAGCAGGGCCTCTGTGTCCCTCAGGATTGCCAGTGCACCACACCATGTGTCCAGTGGCCACGGGCAGCCCACCCGAGGCACACGGTGCTGGCACAGCCACCCTGCTCTGAGCCCCGCTCTCCATCCCTTGCAGACAAGCCCCAGTGGTTCAGTGAGCTCCCGTACCTCTGGAGCAAGGTGCAGGTGCTGGAGTGGATCAGCTACCACGTGGATAAGAACAAGTATGATGCCAGCTCCATCGACTTCTCCTGCTGCAACATGGACGGGCGCACGCTGTGCCACTGCAGCAGGGAGCAGATGCGCCGCATCTTTGGGCCCCTGGGGGATGAGCTCTACGACCGCCTGCATGAGATCAGTGAGTGCACCAGGCTCTCCTTCACCTGCCTGCCCAGCAGCTTGAAGAATGAGTTGGGGAGGCCTCCACTAGCCCAGGAGGCCAGACCTTCATGGGCACTGCAGGGGCTGCATGGGAGGGTGTGGGGGCACAGAGCTGACCAAGCGTGGCTGGGCTCAGCTCCCACTGTGCACTGTTCCCCTTCATATGGAACAGGCATTGCTAATCCCAGTCCTTCACCCCTGTAGCCTCTGATGAGCTGAACTGGATCATTGATTTGCTGGAAAAAGAGGATGCGACTTCCCAGACCTTCCTGAACTCCAGCCAGCTGGGTAAGACAGGGGCCCTGGCCAAGCCTTTTCCCCAGGGATCACATACTGATGGCAGCAAGGCTAACCCCTTCTTCCCTTCTCTGCCCCTTCCAGAGCTGGGAAATCCCTGTGCCAAGGACTCCCTGGAGGACTTAAAGCCCACAAACCCTTTCACAGACTTCACCTGCTTGCCGGGCTCCATGTCCCCAGGCAGCTCTGATGTCTCAGGTCAGTGTTTTGACAGGGGTGGGTTTGGGTCTTGCAGCAGTCTGGAGGCAGGGGAAGGGTGGAAACCAGGGGGAAAAGCCCCCAGATGCTCAGAGGTCTGAACCCTGATCCTTTGCCTCTCAGGGCCTGTGATGTCCCACAGCCCCAACTCTCAGGACTCCGGTGGAAGTGACCTCGACCTCGACCCTGCAGAATCAAAGCTCTTCCCTAATGGTGAGTTGTTTCCTTCCAGACAGGAGCTGGGAGGGGAGGGCTGGCTCCTGGGCAGTTCTGCACTTCCTACCTGGCCATGTTTTAGGGACAACACCTGAACACCCATCCTCACACTGAGAGGAGGGAAAGGCCTGTTTCCCTGGGTGCTCTGCTTCTGTTTCTCTCCGTTGAGCAGGGTGATGGGCAGGGCAGTGCTGATCCTGTGGGAAGGGCTGGGTGGTGGCAGATGGGTGAAAGCTGCAGCCAGGGATCCAGGGCACAGGAGTCAGTGTTTGGCATTGATCCCAGCCAGTGATGACACTGGGGACACCAGGAATGCAAGGAAGCAGTAGGGTTTGGGCAAGGAGCAGCATGCTGCCCTAAGCATAGTGTTGGGGATGAGGGTGGGATGAGGCTGGAGGGAATGGGGTGACCTTGCTCTCAGGGGATATTTCCCTGGTACCTGGGCCTGGAAAGAGGGAGAGCTCCTGGTCCCTGGGAGGACAGGGAGGGGGGCTGCAGCCCAGCATGTGCTGCCCAGCCTGACGTGTGCCCCTCTCTGTGTGCACAGAGCACTTTCCAGGCAGCAAAAAAGGCGACAGCAAACACGGCAAGCGGAAACGGGGACGGCCCCGAAAACTCAGCAAGGAGAGCAGAGACTGCCTGGAGAACAGGAAGAGCAAGCACTGTACGTGAGGAGCACAGACTGCCTCTCTTGGCTTCTTGGGGAATGATGGGAGGAAGGGCCTTGGCAGGGAGGTTTAGGGTGATCCAAAGGTCCGAGGACCTGCAGGAGCTTCCCTGGTTTACAGCTCAATGTCCTCTTTCAGCCCCAAGAGGCACCCACCTGTGGGAGTTCATCCGGGACATCCTGATCCACCCCGAGCTGAACGAGGGGCTGATGAAGTGGGAGGATCGGCGCGAGGGCGTCTTCAAGTTCCTGCGCTCGGAAGCTGTGGCTCAGCTCTGGGGCCAGAAGAAGAAAAACAGCAGCATGACCTATGAGAAGCTGAGCAGAGCCATGAGGTGAGTGCCCTGCTCTGTCCTGGGGGCCTCAGCCCCACTGGGGCTCAGCCTGAGCTCTCCAGCAGCTCCTCAGTGTCAGGACCCAGGACGTTCCTCTGGCTGCCCTGGGTGATTCGAGACCCTGGCAAGGGGCTCAGAGACCTTGGCACAGAGTAAAAAACACCTGTGCCTTTGGTTTTAACCCATGGAAACAATTACCAACTTTGTGTGAAGATTTACAATCCACAAGAGTTTGAGTAGAATGATAGTTAATTTGTCACAGGGTGAAAAAGTAGAATTTTGGGGTTTTAGAGTGGGGATTCAAGAGGCAAGATGTAGGAATCTGGGCGTGTTCTGTCCTTCTTCTCCTTCTTGTCCTCCATCTTCTGCTGGGATGGTGACACTTTTGGATTGGTTTAGAGTAGAGACAGACTGTCTAACAGAGGTGATAGGTATTGGAAAATAATTGTAAATAAAGTACACGTAGTTTGTAGTATAAAAAGTTAACACCACCCCAAAGGCAGTCACTGTGCCACAACCTGATCTCAGCAGGTCAGAGAAAGAATGGAATAGATAAGGAAAAATAAACCCTGAAAAGCAGAACCAGCGAATCTCGACTTCTTCGATCGTGGGGCTGGGAAAAAAAGACTTTTTAATACTTTGGGGTCATCTCAACCACAGGCCCGAGTCTCAGAGCCCTGATTGCACCTGTGTCTCCCACAGATATTACTACAAACGAGAGATCCTGGAGAGAGTCGATGGACGGCGGCTGGTGTACAAGTTTGGGAAGAACTCCAGCGGCTGGAAGGAAGAGGAGGTGCTCAACAGGAACAAGGAGCTGTAGGAGTCCTGGATGAGCCAGGGGCTGATCAGCCCTTCAGGGCCAGCCCTGAGCTGGGCTCCTTGACAGGAAACTTTGCCTGCAGCTGTATCTGGAAGCTGCTGGTCCATGCAGCGTGTGGAATTCGCCCCTCGCTCGTGTGTGCGGTGACTGCCAGCCCCGAGGTGTGCAGAGCCCCTGTTTTGGCTCCAGTAGGTTATTGCAAACTTCCCTTGCTGGATCCATACCTCCAGCTGGAGCCATGGGGACTGTGGCTGTTCCAAAGCCTGAACAGATGCAACGGGGAAGAGAACTTCAAGCCCCACTGTGAGAGCCCAGCAGGTCTCCTGCTATCGCCCACCTCCTGCCTGGGCAGAGGAGCAGCACATCTGTCACCTGTGACTGAACAGAGCTTGTCCCAGCCGTGGGGTCTTCCCTCTCACTGCTTGCACCGTGCCAAAGGTGCCCCCTGTCCTCTTCACTGCATGTGGGTTGGGTGAGACCCCCTTTGAGTAGCAGCTTCTCAGTGTGGCACCTGCTGAGAGAAGATGGGAACATTGTGGAGCTTCACCCGGCCCCAGAAAGCCCTCAGTGAATGAGAAGAGGATGTGGGACAGCAGGGCCATGCTGCATTTCCAGACTGGCCTGTGTCTACAGACAGGCCTTTTCTCCAAAAGTAGCTTCTAATTTATGTAAGACCCAAAACAAGTACAGAGTGAATGTACAGATATATTTTTTCATGAGTAAGATGTTCCTGTGTGAGAGCGTGTGCTGTGGGGCACACAGGTGTGTGGTGGCAGGTGGTGATGCTCAGCTGGACTGATGTCACAGGGCACAGACTGGTGCTGTGCCAGCCACGTCAGACTGGTGCCACCCAGCCAGGCACCCACCAGGTGCATGTGGTTTTCTCCTTTTCGAGTGTGAATATAAGATGAATAAATTGTTGGTTTGTTGGGTTTTTGTACCTATCTGTAATTTCTCTTGTTTTTCTTAAACACACGGTGAGGACCAGGCTCGTGTTGCTTGGGATGTGCCATGGCATGGACCTCATCTGCCACCATCTCCTGCCAGGTCATCCTGGCACAGAGGCACCGGGTGTTCCTCAGGGTGAGGTGGGCTTGTCCCAGACTGGCTCAAAGCCACCCATGGAGGGACATCTCACACCCACTCCCAAACCTTCTGAGAGCCCTCTGGAGTTCCAGCCCTGGCACTCGCCTTTCCTGGAGCCAGAGTTCACCAGCTGCAGGCTGGTGGGAAGCAAAGCCCTGGCTGATCTGGGGAGGGGTTTCTCTAACCCCCTCCACATTAATACCCAGTCACAACCTGGGGGAGAACCTTCAGCCTCTCCATGGCCAGGGAGACACAGAGGGATACCAAGAAGCAGCACAGGCACTACAGGATGATTAATGCTTGCTCATCTCTGAGCCTGGCTGTTTTCTGGCCTCTTCCAGGACCTGGGTGGCACAAGGGCCACAAGTCAGAAGGGACTGCAGTGACCTGGCAGTGTGGGCAGCCCAAACGCATCATGTTCCCCTCCTTGCCCAATGCCATCTTGCCTCCCCATCCAGCCCAGCTGTGAGGAAGCCAGGAGATTGTCTCAGGGGTGCTGAGAGGATCTCTCCAACCCACAGGATCTGTCTTGGGGTGGCAAGAAGGATTTCAGCGTGTTGGAGGCCAAGCAGACTCTCTGATGTGTTTCTGCCATGAATGCGGCCAGCAGCAGTAGCTCCTGGCTGGCACACACTGCATTTCACCAGAGGATCTTAGTGCCACCCCGACCTTCTGCTGGTGCCCAGCACCTGCTGAATGGGGCACACAGGGCACTGGGCACTGCTCAGTTCCTGTTCACCCCCAAAGAGAATCCCTGGGACCCATCCTCTGAGCTCAGAGCTGGACAAGGTCTGGGATGCCCAGGCAAAAGCTGTGCCACATCCTCCTGAATGGTTTCAGCCACTGCCTGGAGGGACTAAGGAAAGAAGCCTGAGCACCAGTAGGAGGGTGAGGGGATTTTTTGCTGCCTAGACAGTAAAGGTGCTTTGCAAAGCCTGAGATGCATTTTTGGCAGGGGATCCAGCCATTATCATAGAATCACAGAATCCTAGAACAGTTTGGGTTGCTAGGGGACATAAAGCTCATGTCATTCCACACCCCTGCCATGAGCGGGGACACCTTCTACCAGCCCAGGTTGCTCCAAGCCCTGTCCAGCCTGGCCTTGGACACTCCCAGGGATGGGGCAGCCACAGCTGCTCTGGGCACCCTGTGCCAGGATCTCACCACACCCATAGAGAATTTTTTCCTAATATCGAATCTAAATCTCTCCTCTATTAATTTAAAACCATTCTCCCTGTCCTATCTGCCCACATTCCCCTACTGCCCTTCATTACTGCCTGAGACTGTTCAACATCCCCCCTCCAGCACTCACAGGAGTGGGACACATTGCAAAGGAAAACAGCAAGCCCTCCAAAGCAAACTCTCAAACAGATCATCTGGGCTGTGCCCCTGAGCTGGGCTGGCTGAAGCAGCAGGAGTTGCTCCCAATCTCCCTGGCCTCAGCTTGACTGTGATGTTGGTGGCTTGAGCATCCTCCTAGAGATGCTGCAGCAACATCAAGGGCATGACCCAGCTGCTTTGAAGGTGCCCATGGGCCAGACCCATCTTCCTTTTTGTGGATTCAACTGCTGGTTCTATATGGAGTTGCCCTGCTGGTCCACCTGGGATGCCTGGTCTCACAGGGAACACCTCTTTGCCTTCCAGTATGCTGGGCTGAAGCTGTATTGCTCCCAGATACACCCTGGGCCGAGGAGATCAGGGCTGCCCTGTGGTGCAAGAAGAGGTCCCAGGCCCTGGGTGTGAACCTGGAGCCAGGCCATGGTCTGGGCTGCAGCCAGACCTCCATCAGGCTCCTTGCATAACCCTCCCCAGGGAACAGGTTCTCCTGCCTGGTATCTGCTGGCTTCAGTGAGTGGAGGGTGCTCCAGCTGCATCCCTGACCTCCTGGAGCTCCTACAGACCTGAGGGGTGGCAGGAGGGCCAGTGGCACACACAGGAGGTGCCAGGGCAGTGGCAGGAGGGCACACACAGGAGGTGCCAGGCCATGCCCAGTGCCCCTCAGTGTGTTTGTGAGCAGACACAACCACGGGGACTTGGGCAAGGCCAACCCCAGGCTGGGGCTCACAGGAGCTGGCTGTGCTCCTGGCTGCTGTCCCTCAGGTCTGGGGTTGTGGGTGAGGTGTTTATTCTCTGTAAATAGATAAGCCCAGCAGGCTGGCAGGGAGAGGGGAGAACTTTGTCACGCAGCCTGGTGCCCTGCCAAGTGCGCCTTGTTTGCTCAAGCAGTTTCATTTCTCTCCCGCTGCAGTTTGTGTTACCTAACTGGCCTGGGACAATGTTTAACCAGCTCCAGCAGCAGCAGGGAACCTGTCTGCCTCGCCTCTGTGCCCCCAGTGTCCCCAGTGCCCACCACTGCCACCCCACTGGCATTGCTGAGTGGGTGGCACAGCAGGCAGGAGCTTGGGGCAGAGGCAGGGTCTGTGCATCATAAAGTCAGAAAATGGTTTGGAAGGGAATTTATAAACCACCATGGTCCACTCCCTCTGCCGTGGCCATGGGCACCTTCCACTGCCCCATCCAGCCTGGCCTTGGACACTCCCAGGGATGGGGCAGCCACAGCTGCTCTGGGCACCCTGTGCCAGGGTGTCACCTCCCTCCCAGGGGAGAATGTCCACCTAAAATATAATCTAACCCTACCCTCTCTCACTGTGGAGCCATTCCCACTTGTCCCTTGAGGTCCCCCAGCTGTGTGGGTACCTTGTGAGAGAGGAGGAGGAGGAGGAGGAGGAGGAGGAGGAGGAGGAGGCAGGGCTGTGTGGGCACAGACACGGGGAACAGATCCTGCAGCCTCTCATGAAATCTGTGTGGGTCAGTGGGATGGAGAGCCAGGAAGGACTGGAGAGACAGCAAGGCTAGAGAAATGCACACTTATACACCAACAGAAGTGCACAGCCAGCACACACTTGGGGTAACCCCTAGAGCCCCCTCCAAGCCCAAACTGAGCCACCCCAGCAGAGCCTCCCAGCAGCAGGCAGGAAAAACAGATGATTTGTTTATTTTATTATCTTTGGAGGCGCCTGGATTTTATGGTTGTGGCAAGCCACGACAAGAACTGAAGAAAAAGAGGATTTTTCTCCAAGACAGCCTCTCCTCACACTTTTACCCCGGGGTCTGTTGGGAGACTTTTCCCATCAGGTGGTCCCAGGTTGAACAGGCTCACAGTTCTCATGGAAATATCTTGGGCACCCTCAAGTCTCAGCATTACAGTGTGTTTTGTCTTCCTCAAGACTTCCCAAAGGGACACAGGGGCCATTGCTCAGCCCTGGTCCCACTCAGGGAAGAGAACAGTTTGCCTGGCCACTGCTTCCCTAGGAGCTGTGGCCAAAAGCTGATTGCTGTGGCTGAAATGTGCTGAGTGGGAGCAGAGAAATTGGGTGAGGGGAGAGGTTTCACCTGGAGCAGCAAGAAGGTGTCCAATATCCCACAGGCCAGACCATGAACTGCCCCTGAGCACAACAGCATGACCTGAATTTCCAGCCAAGCCAGCCCGTGGCCATCCTTGAGCAGATCAGAGTAGATGGGAATGCACTGGGGATGGGGACAGCTGGTGGGAGGCAGGGACCTATTGGAATAATCACCACAACAGCAACCATCTCTCTGCTCCTTCAAGCTCCCTGCAGTCCCTGCTGGCTTTCACCCTTCCTGACCATTCTGCTCAGGGGTGGCAGAGCAGGGAAGGACTGTGGGAGCCATGCACACCTTGAGGACAGTGGAGAGGAGCTCCCAGCATGGCAGAGCAGGGTGTGGAGCAGCTGGAACCACTGCTGAGGTGTCAGGACCCAGGACATCCCTCTGTCTGTCCTGAGCAGTCAAGACCCCTGCCAGGGGGCTCAGAGACCCTGGCACAGAACCCAAGATGCCTGTGGTTTTGATTATGACCCGTGGAGCAAATTACCAACCTTAGATGAAGATCTGCAAGCCATGACAAATTAA
>JAWMQZ010000112.1:1391808-1406918 GCA_035584835.1 Tangara arthus | reverse complement strand
ATAAGACAAAATTATGTAGAATAAAGATTCTGTAAATTAACAGTTCCCGACTCATCCTCAGCATGTCCCATTCCGTTTGTGAATGTATATAAACTGCCAGCGCACTGAGCAATCTGTTGTTTGCATCAGCCCAGATGGCTGGACTTTGATTTGGGCTGGGGTGTTGGTAACACCAGCAGGAGAGCTGTGCTTTGATAGTGGGAGGATGGCCACAAGATACAAACATGTCCCTCTCCTCATCCTCCTCCCCTGACACCATCATAGCCCCTGTGAAGGCACCACAGCAAGGAAGCCCAGACAGAGGCCATAATCCAGCCTGGCAGGTGGATCAGACACTCCGTGACAATGGTCAGCTCCCACAGGGTGTAAAAAGAGCTGTTGGCACCATGTGCTGTGGGCAGTAAAGAGAACCCATGAGCCACAGTGAGGACCCAGCTAGCACCATCCTCATCCCAGTGCTGCACTGCTCACCCGGTCAGTCCTGTGCAGGTGAGTGTCAGGAACACTAGGGACACACAGTGGCAGTGACTTAGGCTAATGCTGGTTCCTTTGCTTCTTTTCTGCATGGGTCAGTTGGGATTGAAAGTGCTCAAGATGGTATTTCATGTTCAGACTCAGATGTTTATTAGTTCTTATTTCTGTCACAGTCTCATAAATCCTGAGTTCTACAACACTTCACTCTAACAAACTAAAAATGGAGTCCCATCTCTCTCTACAAGGCCTTTTAAGGATAAACTCTCCAATTAAGAAATGACGTCTAAATTATTTTCACTTGTAATCCAATAACTAAGCATCCATGTCCCACAATGAGGACTTTTTTATCCAATTACACAAAACCACCCAAATCCACGGAGAAGAAGGTGAATAAGAAGGAGCAGCTTCCACCCTAAAACCTCCATCTTGCTTTATCTATATTACTCTATTCCAAAGCCTTAAACTCTAAGTTTTCCACCCTGTGATATCACAGACTTCTATTCAAACTCCATACCCACAATCCCAGTTCTGTCATTCAATTTTGGAAGCTTCTCCACAGCCCCAGGTCAATGCAGTGTTCTCCTGGGGGTCAGTGCCTGTCAGCACAGAAAGTCTGAAATTCTCAGCATCCAGGGTTCCAACATTAGGGAGTTCATTTTAATAAAAATCCCCTTCTCCAAGGAATTTACACTGTATAATGTGCCCGGCCCAGAGGAAGCACAAGCCCCATCATGCACCCCACTGGTACAGCCTCGGAGGGATTTCCTGGTCCAGTTTTATGGGGCTGAGGTGCCAGTGGTGTCTGTGTGTGTTCAGCCTCTGCCACACACCTGTGCCTTGACTGGGACAGTTCCTGGAACTGCAATCCCTTTCCCCGGTGCAGTTGTCTGTGGGCTAAGGAGTTGCTGATGTGCTGGCCAGGCTGGTGGTGCTGCTTCCAGCAGCTGCTGGGAGCACATTTTGGAGAGTAAGGCTGGATTCCACAAAGGCAGAGCCCCTGTGATATCCTAGAGAGCTGCAAAGAGCTGTCAGAGCAGCTGTGAGCTGGGGATGGTGTGCAGAGAGTGATGGTTGGGGCTGTGTCCTCCTCAAACCTGCCCAGTCCATGGAGGTCTGTGGAGAGGGGGTGTCCTGAAAGCAGCCAGAGCCAGGTTCTGTGCCCTGGTTCCTCTCTGGTGGGCAGCATTGCTTCTGTTCCCCAGGGCTGGGGAGGGCTCTACTTAGTGTGACTCCAGCACCCCAGAAGAATAACTTGAGAGAGGATTTGTGCTGGTGATCACCCTGGCCCTGCTGAAACCCTGCAGTTCCAAGGCTGTGGCAGGGTGGTAGAAATGCTGCAGCCTTCCTCAAAACATCTCCTTCAGAAGCTGCTCAGAGTAAGGCCACAAGAGCAGCCATTTCAAGTCCATGCACACACACACCACAGGTAGCTCAGCAGAGGACAGACAGGAAGGGTCTTTGTATGATGTATTCCAGTGAAGGTTTATTGCATCCACCACACCAAAGGGATCAGGGACAAAGACACAACCATGTGCTGTGCACAGGCTTTTGTGTGGGGTCAGTGGCCAATGACCTGAGGGCACAGGGCAGGGCAAAGGGCAGCAACCTGTAGGGGGATGAGGGATGAACAGCTGGGGTGGGCAGGGTCAGCTGGCCAGTGGGAGAAGCAATCTAATGTAGATTGGCAATAGTGCTGCACAGCACCATGGGGGAAGTCTTCTCTCTCAGCCTAGGTGGGAAAACTCTATGGTAGATCTTTCCAGGGCAAAGCCTGGAGGTTTCTGAGGGATTTTTATGTTCCCACACATGGCTGGACAGGCTTCACCCAGGAGGAGATCCCTGTGGTGTCACCCCAGTGCAGGGCACTAAGGCTGCCGAGGAAAGGGGCTGCTCCGGGGACACCACTACCCCAGCAGAGGTGGGGCTCACTGCAAGGTGCAGGTGTGTGTGAGAATGTAAAAAACCCCTCAGAAATCACCAAGCTTGGCCCTGGAAAGATCTACCATAGAGTTTTCCCCACCTAGGCTGAGAGAGAGGACTCAGCCCTGGTTCTGTGCAGCATTATTGCCAATCTACATTAGATTGCTTCCCCCATTGGCCAGCTGACCCTGCCCACCCCAAGTGTTCATCCCCCATTTCCCCTACAGATTGGTGCCCTTTTCCCTGCCCTGTGCCCTCAGGTCATTGCCACTGACCCCACACCTAAACCTGTGCACAGCACATGGTTGTGTCTTTTGTCCCTATTTTCCCTTCAGTGTGCTGGAATAAACCTTCACTGGAATTTATCATGCAAAAGGCCCTTCTGCCTCTCTGTGCTGAGCTAGCCATGGTGAGTGTGGTGTGTGGACTTTGCTTTGCCTGAATGCTTTCCCAAGCAGCTTTTCCACAGGAGATGCTTATTGGGAAATAGCAGCAACCACCATCTAAACCCTACGTTGCTACAGGTATGAGCATGAGGGCTTGTGGCCGTGTCACCTGCAGGGAAAGACATCACCCACAGCCTGGGAGATCCCCTGCATCGTGGGTCATGTTGTTGTCCTTTTGTTGTCCTTCCCTGCCACCCCATCCTGCCTGCATTCCTGCAGCCTGACTCAGGGTTTGCAGATACTGCCCACGCCTGCCCAGCCACACGGGAGGCTCAGCCCCTCCTCCTGGCAGAGCAGCTGGGCAGAACTCGGTCAGTCAAGGTCACAAAGGTGTTTGGAATCAGGGAAAGAGGGAGGGAGGAGTATGGGAACCATCATGGACAACCTGGAGCTGCAGTAGATGGATTTTGCAGGGCTCCTGTGAGAGGAGACCTCTGCAGTGACCCATCAGCATCATTTTGTCAGGATATCCCAGGCTCAGCACCGCTCCAAAGGAGACTCCAAGGAAACCACAGCAACACTGAGTGGCTGGCAGCCAGCAGTTAATGCTCCTTGTCACTTCTCCATCCCTGAGTGGGAAAAGACCAGTGGGGTTGGAAGGGTCCTTCCATCTTCCAGGCTGAGGTTCGAAAACTTCAGCATCTGCAAATACAGGACAAGAAGAAAAGTGAGCAAATAGTGATAGGGAAAAGAGAAAAAGTCATTTCAGCAAATTGTTCCATTTCAACAAAGCTCAGAGGAGAAGATGCCTGAAGATAGGTCCCCAACTTGAACATGAATGAAGGACCAGAGGTGTCTCTGCCAGTGGCACTGGAGATGAGATGGGATGAGAAAGACACTGTAGGCTAAAGGCTGTGTTGGACAGCAGAAATTGGAGAGCTTTCCCTAAGTTCCGGGGACTGTTTGTGTCTGAGATTGTACCTAAAAGCAGGTATTGTCCCCACTGAACTGGTGACCTCCTGACTGGGGCCATGGCACTGATCAAATTAGGCTGGTGAAGGTCAGAGCAGAAATGCAGGAGGAGCAAGGACTTCCTTCCAAGCACGCACCAAAACTCAGGGCCAGACCTTGATGTCAGGGGATTTCTATTTTAAGTGGAACTGACTCAGTCTCTCACACTTCTCCTGGTCTCTGTCACCCTCTCTCCACCCCCAGCCTGAGGTGTTTGCACAAGGGGCATGGCTGGGCCTGAGGGCTGAGACACAGCACAGGGCTGCCACGTCAGGTCTGCTCTGCATGGGCTTCTCTCAACTGGCAGTGACAAAACAGTGTTGGGGAAGGTTCTGGATGCATCAGCAATTGTTATTATTGCAGGATCTTTCACCTCCAAACACTGCTCTCTTCACCTTCCACAAGACTCAGGCAGAGCTGCTGCTTTTTAGCTGTTCAGTCTCATTGTGGGTGTCTTTTCTGACTGCTGTCTGTTAAAGTGTTGGGAAAGGAGGAAGACATGGACATCTGCTGGCATCACCTCATGCTGCAGGAGCGGGCTGGCACTCTGGGCTGGCAGCAGTGTCCTTGCACTGCCTGGCAGCACTGGCACCTGCCTGGCAGCATTGGCACCTGCCTGGCAGCCTGTCCTTTCCCTGGTCCTGGAGCCTGTCACAGCACTCACTGAAATACCTGCCCCTGGTATCTTATCTGCCAGCCTGCTGCACACTGGCAGTGGGGAGATAGCCCAGATATTCCATTCCATGGGTTCCCTACAGCCACAGCCACAGTCATGCAGGGCAGGAGCAGCCTGGCTGTGCCCCCTGGCTCTGCTCAGCACTGGCCCTCTGCTCTCCTGTCCCTTCTCTGGGGCTCACTCAGCACCCCACAGACAAAGGGATGTGAGGTCCTGAGGTGCTGGAAATCCTCCAGAGCTTTGCCATGTGATATTCATGGAGTATCACCGCTTGGATCCTACTCTCTGCTGTCCCCTCTGACCTTGCTCCCTGCTGGCAGCCCCAGGATTGCTCCTGTACAGGGAGAGCAGGGAAATGTTTCAGTATTCTGAGTGTCCCAGACAGGAGCGAGAGACATGCCAGGCTGGGCAGGACATGGCCACCTGCATGGCCACCTGCATGACCACCATTAGGACTCCAGACAGCCTGGTGGAACCAAGGGACCTTCTGCCCCAAATACAATCACCCCTGCTTGGTTTGCAGCCAGCCCTGGGCCCTGCTCCACTACAGAACCAGAGAATCTCCAGTGCTGGAAGGGACCTACAGGGATCACTGAGTCCAACACCTGGCCCTGCACAGACACCTCAAAATCCCACCCTGTGCATCCCTGAGAGCATTGTCCTAACACTCACAGAATTCACAGAATTCACAGAATTCACAGAATCACCAGGCTGGTAGAGACCTTCAAGATCATCAAGTCCAACCCAGCCCCAACACCTCAACTCAACCCTGGCACTCAGTGCCACATCCAGGCTTTGTTAAACACACCCAGGGATGGTGGCTCCACCACCTCCCTGGGCAGCCATTCCAGAACTTTATCACAGAACTCCTGGAGCTCTGGCAGCCTCGGGGCTGTGTCCATTCCCTGGGGAGCCTGGGCAGTGCCAGCACCCTCTGGGGAAGAACCTTTCCTGCTCTCCAGCCTGACCCTGCCCTGGCACAGCTTCATGCTGTTCCTTCAGGTCCTGTCACAGGAGAGGATGTGGTGCCTGGGGCTGGCTCTGTCCCCAGCTGGTGCCTCTGGCTCTGAGGAGTGGGCAGGAAAGGTTCCTACAGGATTTGTAGGCAGCAGACTGTGCCCGTGGCTCTGCTGACAGGGACAGGGACAGAGGGTGAGGAGCCTGCCTTGGAGCTCAGTAGCTTCTCCCAGGGAAGAAGAGCCCAAATCCTGGCAGACGTTGGACATGTGCCAGCTGAGTCTCACCAGCTCCTCAGCAACTGCCCAAAGCTGTGAACAGCAGAGACCTCCCCCAGCTGCAGTCACGAGTGCTGTCAGCACCGCGGTGCAGTTGCTGCTGCAATGCCTCACATCACCCATGGTGCTGCCACACCTGAGACATTCCAGCAGCATTTTGTCACCTGGTGACTCAGGGCCTGGCTTTGGCTCTGAGCTGGAGCTGTGACCTGAACCTAGGGGACAGTGTCTGCATGGTGCTGGCCCCTGCCTCATGTGGCACTGAGGAGCTCCAGGCCCCTGTGTGTTGCTGGCTGAAGGCCCTGGGGGTCAGAGAGTCAGTGCTGAGCAATTCACTGATGGGACTGAGTCACTGCAGAGAGGGGAAACTGCTCAGGAGGCCTGGGGAGTTCTCCATCCTCTCCCTCTGGATCTTCTGCTGCCACAGCCACAGGTGACAGCTCTGTCCTGCAGCTGGCAGGGCTTGGAGCCTGGCATGGATGGTGCTGACAGCCTCAGGAGCCCCACTTGCTCCTCTGTGCTGATACTGCAGATGCTGGGTAGAGCAGCTCCAACACTGTGGAGCACATCCTGCCCACCCCTGGACAGGTCCTCATGGCTGTCAAGTGGGATCCCACAGTGCAGAGAGTCTGCAAGGTAAAAAGCTTAGCAGGGAGGTTCTTCCCTTCCTGCATCATCCTTCGAGCATCCCAGGCAGTAACAGGGCTATTTAGGTAAAGGCTTAGGATATTCCCTTCCTGTCCTGTGCCCTTCCCTGAGCCTGGTCTGTGGATATCCTCAGAGCTGATGGTGTGCAGCTTTGGGCTGAGCCTGGTCTGTGGATATCCTCAGAGCTCATGGTGTGCAGCTTTGGGACCTCAGGGGGCTCCTGCCCCCAAACCATGCAGCATCAGCACAGTGCAGTGCCCTGCAGTGGGCACAGGTACCAAACTGCCAGGGCAGAGCACAGATGGATGCCTGTCTCCTCCCATGGCCTCCTGTCTCCAAGGAGCCTGGCATAACCTTTTTTTCCCACTTGTGCACAGCAATGGGGATGTGACCTGCTCCATGGGACACTCCTGGGCCTGACTGAATGTGGCTCCAGCAAAGTTTCTCTGGCCCCAGAGCAAGGGGGTCTGCATGGCAGGGCAGGGGCACAGCCCCCCCAGGTCACAGCCAGGCTGGGGACACAGCCATGCCCTGTGCCAGGACACCTCCAGGGCAAGGACAGGCTTTGGGGGCCCAGTATATGTGATGGTGACCTTAGTGGGGGCAGAATGGAAACCCCCAGCCTGGCTGGGGCTTGGAGAAGGGAATGCAGTGGCAGGGGTGTGGGCACAGCTCCCCACCCTCATTTGCATGTGTGCAAAGCAGGGAATTTTCCACCAGCAAGCAGCTGAAGTTTCTGCAGGGTGACCTTTGTCCCCAGCCAGGCTGGGAGCCCACAGCAGCTGACAAATGTCACTGTGGTGCCCTGTCACTGTGCTCCCCCCAGAGCTGGGCATCCAGGGGGCTGTGTCCTGCCCCCACACCCTGGCACTGCCAGCTCAGCTCAAAACCAGCAGGACCCCCCAGATCTCCCCCAGGGAGGGCAGAGAGGGCCCCCAGTCCCCCCTGCCCACCCTGTACCAGCCCCTGGTGCTGCCCCAGCCCTGAAGGGAGGGCTGAGCTGTGGCACAGGCTCTGGGGATGGCACATGAGGGACAGACATTTCTGGGGTCACTCAGGGACAGACATTTCTGGGGTCACTCAGTGCATCACAGCATCAGGGGCTGCCCGTGGGTGCAGGATCTGGGCAGGATGGAGAGGGTGAGCCGTATGCTGGAGGGCTGGAAGTGGGACAGCCAGGAGAGGCCACTCAGGAGATGAAGAATGTGGGCTGGAGGTCTCTGGATAGAAGCCCTGCAGCTGCGACACCCAAGGAGCTGGCAGGCCCTGCAGGCAGGGCTGAGGTGCTCATGGAGCCCCTGGATGCACCTGGGCCCCTCCCAGAGCTCTGGGCCCACCTGGCTCGGTGCTGGGCATGGACCCCTCCTGCAGGGCAGGGTGTGACACTGGTGTCCCCGGTGCCAGCTGTGCCCCCACGGCCTTCGGGAGTGTTCCTTGCCCTGAGGGGCACACAAAGCACAGAGTGCCCTGCACCACCTCCACCTCACAGCATTCTGAGGAAACACAAACAACAATGTTCCCAAAGGACAGTATTCCCAAACAACAGTGTTCCCAAAGGACAGTGTTCCCAAACAACAGTGTTCCCAAAGGACAGTGTTCACAAAAGACAGTGTTGCCAGAGGAGAGTGTTCCCAAATTACAGTATTCCCAAACAACAGTGTTCCCAAAGGACAGTGTTCCCAAACTATATTCCCAAACTACAGTGTTCCCAAAGGACAGTGTTCCCAAATTACAGTATTCCCAAACATCAGTGTTCCCAAACAACAATATTCCCAAACATCAGTGTTCCCAAAGGACAGTATTCACAAATGACAATACTTCCAAACAGCACTATTCCTAAAGGACAATGTTCCCAAATGACAGTATTCACAAAGGACAGTGTTCCCAAAGGAAAGGACAGTGTTCTTAAAGGACAATGTTCACAAACAACAGTGCTCCCAAACAACAGTGTTCCCAAAGGACAGTGTTCCCAAGGGACAGTATTCCCAAATGACAGCGTTCACAAAGGACTGCATTCCCAAACAACAATATTCCCAAACATCAGTGTTCCCAAAGGACAGTATTCACAAAGGACTGCATTCCCAAACAACAGTGTTCCCAAACAACAGTGTTCCCAAAGGACAGTGTTCATAAAGGACAGTGTTCCCAAGGGACAGTATTCCCAAATTACAGTGTTCCCAAATTACAGTGTTCCCAAATTACAGCATTCACAAAGGACTGCATTCCCAAACAACAGTGTTCCCAAATGACACTATTCCCAAAGGACAGTATTCCTAAATGACAATGTTCCCATAGGACAGTGTTCCCAAGGGACAGTGTTCATAAAGGACAGTGTTCCCACAGGGCAGAGTTCCCACACGAGTGTTCCTGGAAGCACCAACCACCTTGACCTTTGCTCAGAGCCCAGAACAGCGGGGGCAGAGCGTGGCTGGGCAGCACAGCCGTGCCTGGCTCTGTGCTCCATGGGCAGGCTGCTTTCCACAGGGGCACCCCCAGTGCCAGAGCAGGTGGGGTGCAGCACAGGTCACCCCAGCCTGCACTGGCTGAACACAGCTGAACCAGCTCTGCCCCCAGAGCTCCCCCAGAGCCTCCCCGTGGTTCTCTGGAGTCTCAGTGCCAGCAGGGCTGGGCCCCCGTGGCTGCAGGAGGTGCTGGGGCTCACTGAGAGCTGCCAGGGATGCTGCAGCACCCTGAGAGTGGTGCTAGAACAGGGAATGAGCACATCACCTCCACCAGGATGGCTCCAGGGCTTTGGGGAGCTGCTGCAGCCCCCCTGTGAGCTGCCACCCAAACCCCAGCTGGCACAGCTCTGGAGGCCCTGGGCACAGAGGGGATGGCCAGAGTGGGCACACAGCAGCAAGGGAACAGGAGGTTCACCCACAGCAGGGAAAAATGAAGGATTTCTTGCTAGAGACAGAGGGACTGAAATGACACAAATGGAGAAACCAAATATTCATCCCAAAAGAAAGGTAGTGGACTTGAGGATGGTTTATTTTCTACACTTGGGGGTATTTTTGCTCCATTTTTGCATTTGTGACTTCTCCCTGACATTTACAGGGAGCTTTAAGGTGAACCACCAAGGGGGGAGCTCACAGCCTCTCCCAATGGCCTTTTGCTGCTTGCAGAGCATTGCTGGTTCAATTCCATGTGCAAACGCTGCCTCTGCCTGAGCTGACCTTGCTGTGGGCTCTCAGTTCCTCTGGGAAAACAGCGAGGCTGCCCCGGAGCAGGCAGCAGTGCAGCCCCTGCCCCAGGGCTGGGAACATTTCCCTGCACAGCCCAGGAGTGCCTGGCTGTCCCCGGGCTGTTCCCTGGGACTCACCTCCTGCTGGGGCTCAGGGAAATCCCTCTGTCATTTGGGTTTTCCTGCTGTAAAAAAACGGGTTTGGGTGTTCCTGTGGTGCAGTGACTCCTGGGACACCCACGCATGGAGCAGGGCTGGGATCCCACAGAGGATCCCACAGAGGCCCTGGGGGCTGTGAGCTCACTCCAGCGGTGCCATGGTCAGACAGGAGCAGCTTTTCATCATCTCCAGGAGCAGGGGAGGAGAAACTGAAGATCCAGAGCCTGTGCTGGCTCCTGGTTGGCACCGGGGTGTGCAGGGCAAACACTGAGGGTGCTTCACTCCCCAAAACCTCAATTTCCATGGCGCACCATCCCCCATTGCAGGGAGCAGTGACACAGCCTGGGGATGGAGGGGATGGGTTTCTCTGACTCCCTCCTTGCCTGTGCAGGAAGCCCCCAGGTTCTCCTCTCCCATCCCAGGAGCATGGCAGGGTGTGGGATCTGTGCCATGGGCACCCCCAGTGTGGGATCAGTGATGGGCACTCCCAGGGTTTGGGATCAGTGCCATGGGGACACCCCCAGGGTGTGGGATCAGTGCGTGGGGACACTCACAGAGTTTGGGATTAGTGCCATGGGGACACCCCCAGGGTGGGGTCAGTTCCATGGGGACACTGATGGGCACCCCCAGTGTGGGATCAGTGCCATGGGGACACTGATGGGCATCTCCAGTTTAGGGGTTCAGTGCCATGGGGACACTGATGGGAGACCCCAGTGTGGGGGATCAGTGATGGGGACACTGATGGGCACTCCCAGTGTGGGATCAGTGCCATGGGGACACTGATGGGCACCCCCAGTGTGGGGGGGCAGGCCCAGCTTTGTGCCCCGGTGTCACAGGGCTGGCACAGACATCGGGCTGGCCTCAATATCCCTCTAGGCAGGACAGATGACAGAAATGCACAGGGGTGTAGTCCCTGAGGGACCCGCAGTGGTGCCCGCAGCCCTGCAGCAGCAGCCTGAGCCCTGGCCCGGCTGCACCCGTCTGTGTTTCTGTGTTTGCTCTGTCCCCTCCCTGCCCTCTCGCTCCTTTCCGGGGCAAACAGGCGTGGCCCAGCCCGGTTATTGCCCCGCTCCCGCAGCCCCGCTGTTTGCTGGAAACAAAGGGAAAGGTTTTCCTCCTCCCACGGGCTCTGTGTGCCCCGTGTGCCCTGAGTCTGCCGCAGGAGAGGTGCCAGGGAGTGACAGCTCACCCAGGAGTGGGGGGGTCTGGAGCAGGGTCCCCTCTGCCACCTCTGCAGGGCCACCAGGACAGGTCTGCTGCTGCTGTGTGTGTCACAGAGAGCTCAGGGCAGCCCTGGCAGAAGGCTGGCTGGAGTCTCATGGCGTTCTGACATTGATTCTGAGTTAAGAAAAAAAGATGTTTTCATTGACAGAGCAGGGGTGAAGGAGTCTGAGCCCTGCAGGGCCCTGGGAGGGCTGAGCTGTGCTGGGTCTGCCCTCACTGCCAGGGGCTGAGGAGGGACCCTGCCAAGGGCAGCTCTGGCATCCCCAGAGCTCGGTGTGAGGGTGCTCTGCGACATGATGGACACATGGAGAGGAGCCTGAGGTCATGGACAGGAGCCTCAGGGACAGGGTGACAGGTGCTGCACGCCTGGGGACAGGGCAGTTGTCCCTGCTGTCCTCCCAGCCTCAGGCAAGCAGCTCAGCATCGCTGGCACAGGCAGCTCCTGGCAAAGATGCTCCTCATCCTGCACTCAGGCAGCTCCATCTGCCCTCAGGGGACCCATCCCATCCCACTGCCATCCACTGCCATCCCAATGCCATCCCACTGCCATCCCAATGCCATCCCCTGCCATCCAATGCCATCCCAATGCCCATCTACTGCCCATCCCCTGCCCATCCCATCCTACTGCCCATTCACTGCCCATCCCACTGCCATCCCCTGCCATCCCACTGCCATCCCCTGCCATCCCAATGCCCATCTGCTGCCCATTCCCTGCCCATCCTCTGCCCATCCCCTGCCCATCCATTCCCAATCCTCTGCCCATCCCCTGCCCATGCTCTGTCCATCCCAATGCCCATCCCCACTGCCCATCCCCTGCCCATCCCATCCCCACTGCCCATCCCCTGCCCATCCTCTGCCCATCTCAGCACCAGCATCACCCTTGCAGTCATTGCTACCTTATTTCTACCCGGCCTTTCAAGCTTTCTCCGTCTCAGCCATTCTTCTGAGCTTGGATTGGAGCAACTGGCCTGGAGAAACTCTTCCCCAGAAATTCACAGGAGAAACTCTTCTTTCCCCCAGAAATTGCCAGGAAAAACTCTCCTTTCCCCAAAAAATTCCCAGGAGAAGCTCCTTTTCCCCCCAGAAATTCCCAGGTAAAACTCTCCTTTCCCCCAGAAATTGCCAGGAGACACTCTCCTTTCCCCCAGAGACTCCCTGCTCAGTGAGCAGTGGCAGAGACACCACACACAGCTCACCCCAGTGGGCTCCTCCAGGAGGGAGATGCTGGAGCAGGAGAGCACAGGAGCTCCCTGCAGGGCAAGGAGGGACTCTGAGAAACTCCTCAGAGGGTTGGGGGTCCCAGCAGTGCCCACCCACTGCCCCTGGTGTTCATGGTGAGGGTGCTGTACCCTCATTATCCTCCCACCATGGATCAGATGTGTCCCTGTTCCACCACCCCAGCACCTGGGGAGCCGTGGGGGTACATGGACATGGGGGGAAACAGATTCCCAGGTGGTTTTGCAGATCCCCGGGTGGTTTTACAGATCCCCGGGTGGTTTTACAGATTCCCGGGTGGTTTTACAGATCCCCGGGTGGTTTTACAGATTCCCGGGTGGTTTTACACCTGCCCTTGGCTACAGCAGAGCTCTCCTGTCCCAGAGGAACAGCTTTGAAGAGCCCCAGGATGGGGCAGTGCGTTGGTGTGGTGCAGTGCAGGCTCAGGAACTCTCCTGCCCCGTGTCCCTCTTCCCTCAGAGAGTTTGGAATGTGTTCCTGGGTTTGGAATGTGCTGCTGGGGGTTTCCCTGTGGGCCACAACGTGGGGGGATGTTGGTGGTGTATGATTTTTATGCAGAATTGTCCAAAACACAGAGGGCTGGATGAAATACCTGGAAGGGGGGATGGAGGAAAAATCCTCTCCTGGGTCCCAGTGGAATATTTGGGCTCTGGTGAGGCCCTCCCAGGAGACATCTGCAAAACACACACTCATCTCCCAGGAAACAGCCTCAGCCTGTGTGAATTCAGGCTGGAGAAGATGAATGTGCCATTGCCAGGCAGTGTCTGGGCTGCTGTCTGGGCCAGCCTGGTTCCAGCTCACTGTGAGCCTCTGGAAACAGGGAGGGGAGGAAGAGGAGGATCCCAAAGAGGCAGCTTGGGCAGTGATTCCCTGGGTTACAGAGCCAGCCTGGGGTCACTCCTGTGCCACTGCAGGGTCACCTTGCCCCAGTGACCTCTCCTGCTGTCTCCAGGCAGCTCCGTGACAACACCTGGCCCTTGTGCAATGCCACGGAATGAAACTAAAAATAAAAAAATAAAAATAGCTCAGCTCCTGCAGAGCACCTGGCTGCCAGCACCTGGCAGGAGCAGCGCTCCAAGGGCTCCCTCCTCCGAGCTGATGTGGCACTGAGGGAGGGAGGGAGCTGCTCATCCTGCTCCTCTCCTGCCCCCAGCCTTGCCTGGCCCTGCTCATCCCTGCTCAGCAATCTGGGGGTGCTGGGGGATGCTGGGTGGGTGTTGGGGGGTGCTGGGGGGTGCTGGGGGATGTTAGGGTGCTGCTGGAGATTTTGGGGGGAAGTTGGGCGATGTTGGAGGGTGTTCAGGGGTGTTGGGGGCTGCCAAGCTGCCCATCCTGGCCCTGGCACAGCGTGGGTTCTGCCCAGGCCTTGCCAAGGTGCAGGGCCATCACCCCTGAGCCTGGTGTGGGCACTGGTGCCCCCATCTCTCCTGCCCGAGCTTTGCAGAGAGAGCTGGGTCAGCGCTGGGGGTTTGCTGAGGAGCAAGTTCAAGTTATTCACCCTTCATTTAACCCATTTCATGCTAGGCTGGCCAAGCTGCCCCTGCCTGACTCTGCTGGCACCTCCACCCCCGGGCACTGCGCTGTGCCCCGTTCAAACTGGACTCACTTCAGCTCTTTGGGACATTTTTTGTCCTGGATCATTTCAGGTACAGGGCAGTGGATTGAGGTCAGAGCAGTCATGAACGCTGAGGTGGTCACGTGAACTTTTGCAGATTTCCTGGAATCCTTGCAGCCTGTCACCTTTGAGTCAGCACTGGGATAGTGACACACTCCGTCCACTATCGGAAGGCTAAAAAGGCATCTTTATTACAGTCTCATGATATTTCTAACCAACATTGTTCACCCAGAACCTGGCTGCTTCCCAATAACACCTGTAACCCAGTTGGTTAATTAAGGAACCACCCTTTGGTAAACTCCTTACCAGAAAAACAATTTATTCAAAACATCAGCTGCAGATTGTTCACCAGTTGTTTACCTTTCTTTGCCTCCCTAAAACTTCCCAGACCAATTCATGGGAAGGCTTACCTGGCTTTCTCTCTGTGAGCAGACTGTCACATCCACAAGCACCTGAAGCTCACAGGAGTCCTGTGAGACCCTTGGCTGTCAGGGAGCTCAGGCTGGGCTGTTCTTCCTCAGGCCAGTGATGCTCTGAGGCTGCAGTGCCTCCCTCACACAGGCCAGACCTTGGGCATTGCCAGTCTGCTCCTCTGGAGCCCAGCAGGAGCCAAAATCCTCTTTTCTCATGAGAATTTCCAAATGGTGCTCAAAACTCAGAGCATTGTTGAGAGTCAGGGAGCAGCACGTGGCTGCAGAAGCGGTGTGAGAGATGCCTGGTGAAGGCTGACCTAAAACAGAAACTAGACAGAGCTAAAGAATAACATAGGGATTTATTAGGAGGCCTCAATGGATCCACCTTGGGCAGCACAAGAGCCCAGCAGTTTACATTTTGTCTGGGGCAAAGCAACCTTATAGAAATGCCACTACTATGGTAGAATTGTGCCTAAAGACAAAAAAGCTTTTGTTCTCTATTGCAGCTTTTTAGATACTCAGGGCACTTAGTATAAGTTTCTACTAAAAGCTAAAATCTATATTCTAAATCTATATTTCTATTTCACTTTGTAGCTTCATATATCTCAGTTCCTCCAGGGGTTTCAGTTCAATCCTTGTGCTTAGATTTCCCTCCAGGCCTGTGCCCTGAGGGGCTTGTATTCCAACACCAGCCAGGGCTACAGCCCAGGTGACCCAAAATGGTCACAAAATGCACAGCTGGTCATGGGGTCTCACACTTTTATAAGTTCTGCTCCATTTGCATATTGAAGTTAATTGTCCAGTTAGTTTTAGCCCATGCAGTTCCATCCTGCTGGTTTTTCTCTCTTCATTCCACGTTGTTTGTGCTCTTGGGCCTGAGATTTGGATCATTTGTCCTTGGTGCCCAGCTGGAGCAGGAATTGTTTTGT
>JAWMQZ010000112.1:1364422-1379185 GCA_035584835.1 Tangara arthus | reverse complement strand
AAATCCTTTCTTCTATTCTTTTAGTATAGTTTTAATATAATCTATATCATAAAATAATAAATCAAGCCTTCTGAAACCTGGAGTCAGATCCTCGTCTCTTCCCTCATCCTCAGATCCCTGTGAACACGGTCACACCACAGCTCATCCTCTCTGGAGCATCTGCTGTGCCACCCAGGCCACCCTCCCAGGAGCCTCTCCCTGTCTCTGAGCAGAAAGTGGAGTGGCTGACATTGATTCCATCCAGCAGCAGCAAGCCCTGGGTGCTGGGCAGACCCCACAGTGCAGGCAGCCCAAAGCAGGACCAGCTGTTTGTGCCACCACAGATGTGTCCCTTGGAGCAGCCATGTGACTGTCACCTGACAGGGGCAGTGCCAGCCTGCTCTGGGCAGGGCTCTGCAGCAGCTCAGGGTGAGCATCTCCCCCAGCCTGGTTCCAGTCAGGAGCCTCTCTCAGAACAGAGCCTCCAGAGGCCTGGGACTGCAGCCTGGTGTGCCAGGAGCTCAATTTAGCTGGCAGGGGACATTGGGGATCCGTGGCAAGGTCTTCAGTTAGCTCCTTCCAAAGGATGCTGATTTGGGATGGCTGGTGCACAGCCCACCCCACAGGTGTGGAGACCCTGGGGGGCATTCCCTGGTCTAGGGAGACACAAGAAGCTTCCCTCAAAAAGCTGTTAGACCTCATTGGCTCCTTCCCCTGTTCCTATGTTTGCTCCTATGTCCCTGAGCCACTCCTTCCCTATTCCCTGATTGACCTTCACCTTTGTACTGCCCCTAGACCAGGGTCAGCCCCAGGCCCCTGCAGAAAGCAGAACTCTCCAGGTGTGTGGCTGGGACCTGAACACCTCACTGCACAGCTGAATTAAACATCTGTGGATATTATGAAAGGCCCTTTTTGCTTCTTTACCCTGGACTTTACTAGCAGCAATTCAGGCTGCAACCCACAGGTACAGCACACGTGTGACATGTCCCACCTCCTGCACCTGCCACAGCCCCATGTCCCATCTCCTGCAGATGCCACAGCCCAGGAGCCCCTCTCACAGGAGACAGCACCCTCCTGTCACAGCACAAATCAGTGTAAATCCGTGTGAGAGGAGATTTCCCCCAGGGGGCCTGATCTGTGCTCTCTGCCCCAAAGTTCCCTCTGTGTTGCTTGGCCCAGTTCTGCCCTAGGAAGTGTCACTGTCCCAGCTGGTCCCTCAGAGTGCAGCAGGGAAGTGATGGCTCCAAGGAAGGGGAGCCCCTCCCTGGATGTGCTCTGCAGGCCCTGGCAGTGCCCAGCCTGGGCAGCAGGACTGAGGCTCACCGGGATGCCCTGCAGCTGGGGCTTGTCCAGCAGGTTGTGCAGCTCATTCTTAGAGGCCTCTATCTTCTCCTGGTCAGCAGCATCCACCATGTACCTGCAAGGGAAGGACAGCCCTGAGCACAGGTGCCCAGATCTCCACACCCTCGTGCTGTGTCTGTGCAATCCCAAACCTCCTCCCATGGCAGCTCACTGGGAACTGGGACAGCACGTGGAGGGGGTTGATAACAGGATCCTTCCACCTCTTCATCTCTTCCCAAGGATGGCTGTGGAGCTGAGAGCCCCTCATGTCTCCCAGAGGAATGGGGGAGCAGCTCATCCTGGTCTCAGGTGTCACAGCAGTGACAGGGTGGGTGAGGGAAGGCCAGGCAGGAGAAGCTGCAGGACACACTTTGTCCCCAACATGCACACGGAGCTGCCATGTAAACACCCAGGACAAGCAGAGCAGGCAGCAGAAGCTGAGGATGCAGAGGTGATGATGACCGAAGAAGGGGAAGGACCTCCTCATCCCATCGATGGATGGGCACAGGGAGGGCTGAGAGCAAAGGGAAAGGGACCTGACACAGCTCCATGTGACAAGGGCAGACCGGAGTGTGACCTGGATGCTGACAGGTCCTTTGGTTTCCTGACAACCACATGGGCCAAAATGATGACATTATGGAAGGGAATCTTGGGAAGGGCCATGGAGCATGTGGATGTGAAGCTGGTGGCCACCAATGCTCCTCTGAGCAGAAGGGGAGATTTGGGAAAGGATTTTGTTCTTAAAGGCCAACTTTTATCCTGCACATGATGTCAGTGAAGCCAAAACTTGGGTGAGCAACTGATCAAAGCAGCACTGATTTCAAAGATCAAGAAGCTGGGAGAGAAGGAGTGAGAAACACCAGCTCATCAGGCTTTGGGGAGTTATTTAAAAATAGGAAAAGAGCTACTAACTGCTAAGGTGCTTAACACAGGACAATGGGAACGTGTGCCAAGAGGGAAAAAAACACCCCCAGGGACTGCCCCAGCCCTTGGCATGTTGGGCACAGGGGGGAGTTGAGAGCAAAGGGAAAGGGACCTGACACAGCTCAATGTGATGAGGCCAGACTGGAGTGTGACCTGGATGCTGACAGGTCCTTTTGTTTCCTGACAACCACAAAATGATGACATTATGGAAGGTGGCAGCAGAAGGAGTGAAAGGACTGAGATTTTGTCATTTCCAGCAAAGCTCATTGTAATAAAAAGTGTAATAAAAACCCTCCTGCAGGTCCAAGGCCATGTCCCAACATGCAGAACAAGCAGTACCACACTCCTCCTCACCTGCCAAGGCTTAGAGCTGGGAAGGGCAGCACAGAAAGCAGCCCTCCAAATCTCAGGGGATGGTCACTTGGGAAAGATCCCATAAATCTCATTTTCTGACTGGGTTTAAGTAACCCCAGTATGGTGTACCAAGACCAGTATTTGTCCTTTGGAACAGGCAAGCTGCTCCCCATGAGTGCCTTGCCATGCTCACCCCCAGCCTGGACTCCCTGGGATTGCTTTTCCTGCACTGTTTGCAAGCAGGGGACACCCAGGGACACTCAGGTTTGCTGACTCAGTAGCAGGTGAGACTCCTGCTCTCAGCACAAGATTTATCTGGCAGCACATAAACATGCTGAGCTGGAAAGCAGCCTCTCCTGTGGAAGGGCTGAGCCCCTGTGGTGAGCAGCCAGCACAGAGGATGCACGGGAGCCTGGAAGGGGGAGCTCTGAGGAACAGAGCTGGTGATGCTGCAAGGGAAGAGGAGGGTCTGGCACAGCTGGAGGGACCTGTGTAGAGCCCATGTAGACATCAGTCCCCAGGGGAAGTATCTAGAAATAAGGAGGCTCAGGGGGGACCTTCTTGTCTCTGCGATTCCCTGACAGGAGGCTGAAGCCAGGTGGGGGTCAGGCTCTCCTCCTAGGAAACAAACAACAGGACCAGAAGAATGGCCTCAAGTTGGACCAGGAGAGGTTTAGGTCGGATATCAGGGAAAATTTCTTGCCTAGAAGGGTGGCCAGGCCTTGGCACAGGTTGCTCAGGGCAGTGGTAAAGTCACCATCCCTGGAGGTATTCAAAAACTATCTGGGGACAAATATGGTGGTGTTGGGTTAATGGTTGGACTTAATGATCTTGGAGCCCTTTTCCAACCTTCATGACAATTTAATAATTCAGTGATTCCAGCTCCTGACATGGGTGTCCAGCTCGGGCAGCAAAGCCACCCCAGCAACCCAGGGTGGGGTGATGCCCCCAGCCCTTGGCAAGGCTCAGCAGCAGCAGTGGGTGACAGCAGGGGGTGCCAGCAGGGCTCAGGATACTCACACCATGGCAGGGGTGACAGCAGGGCTCAGGATACTCACACCATGGCAGGGGGTGACAGCAGGGCTCAGGATACTCACACCATGGCAGGGGGTGACAGCAGGGCTCTGGAACACTCACAGGATGGCAGGGGGTGACAGCAGGGCTCAGGACACTCACACCATGGCAGGGGGTGCCAGCAGGGCTCAGGATACTCACACGATGGCACTCACTCCACGGCAGTATCGCTCCCACATGCTGCGGAACCGCGGCTGTCCCCCGATGTCCCAGAGCTGTGACAGGGACATGGCAGCGTTACCCTGGCACTGCTACCCTGGCATTGTGCCCAGCACCCACACTCCTTCTCCCCACCTGGGGCATTCTGGCCGTGCAACAAACCCACCCCATCCTCTCCTCTTCAGCCCAAACCTCAGGAGGCTCCTGACCTGATAAAGAAGGGAGAACCTCAGGCAGGGGAGTGGGAGGATGCTGAACCTCTGTGTGTGCCTCTGCTGGCACGGAGGGACCCCTGGCCCACTTCCCCCCCATGCCCATCACACCTCCTGCCATTCCCCTGAGGCATTTCCCATTTAAGACCATTCAGCACACTCCCAAAGGTGTTCCTGCAGCAGCCAGAGATCCCCCAGCCAGCTTTTCAAGCCTGCCCAACAGCTATTTCCCAGTAGAACCCCGGCCTGGAAAAATCCAGGTAGAACCGTCCTCTTCTTCTGCTCCCAAGGCAGAGACCACCACTGCAAGCCATGATCTGTTTTACCCAGCACTACCACCCTCAGCAAGGTGACCACATCCATAAGTTCCTACCAGCAAGCTGGAGATACAAGGAAACCTCCAGCTTTGCAGCCAGACTGACTCTCACTGCACAAGCCTGGAGCTCCTACAGAGGAGGAGCTCCAGCTCCCACCATCACCTCCTCTGCTGGGTACCTGCAGGACCCTAACAGGGGAAATCTTTCACTTCCAGGTGGTGGAATCACAATCCCTGGAAATGTTAACAAAACACCTGGATGTGGCACTAGGAGACACAGTTTAGTGGTGAACATGGCACTCCTGGCTGGACTCAACCTTAAAGGGACTTTCCACCCTTAATGCTGCCATGCTTCTATTCTGTGAGCTGCAGCTGGGATCCCTGGAATTCTTCCACCTCCAGCAGAAGAGCCACCAATCTTCGCCTTCACCCTTCATCCCAAGAGCCCTCACCAGCAGTAACAACTCCATCTTACCTTTATGGTGACATTCCCTTTGGTGATCTTCCTCATGTTGAAACCCACTGTTGGGATCATGTCCTCATTGAACTGTCCTGACTGCAAGAACAAGGTGGGACAGCGTTAGGAGGCAGAGGATGGGGCCAGCCTGCCCTGGCAGGGCAGCAAGGCTGACAGCCTGGGATAACCCCGAGGCTCTGCCCTCCTGCAGGTCCATGCCAGGAGCACAGAGCCCAGGAGACACCAGGATTATGGAAGGTTGTTCTTTTTGTTGTTCTTTCCAGCTGGGGGAAAGCCTGGTGGGCACAGGGAAGCCATTGTGTCACTGTCCCAGGCTTGCTGAGCATTTTGCATGTAAATCACCCTCTCTTTGTACACTTTTGTTATTGGTAGTGTTGCTCTTACTGTCTTATCTCGTTGCCGTTTCTAGTAAATTGTTCTTATCTCAACCCATCATCTTTGCCTTTTGTGCTTCCAGCTGGAAGGGAAGGGGAAGCAAGAGGCAGCCAACACCTAACCCGAGTGGGAGCACCAAAGTGGGGAATACCATTCCTAAACCATGAGGCTGTGGCTGCTGCAATGGGCACAGGTGCCCTGGGTGCCCCAGTGCAGCCCCAGCCCTGCAGCCAGCTGCCACCCTCAGCCCTGGACATGCTGCTGTCCCCGTGGGCTGGGACACTGCCCATCCCAGCTCTCTCAAACCCTTTGTGGAGGAGGCTGAGACCTTGCTACTCTGCAGGAACCTCTGGTGAGGCAGTCCTGGAAGGACTCCCAGGGTTTCAGGCTGGGCTCCCCACCCAGGGAGCCACCTCCTGCTCCAGCTCCTTCCCAGCTGCAGGTCCTGGGGGCACCAGCATGGTTCTGCTTTGGATCATCCATGGCCCAGCTCAAACCAGACTGACTTCTGCTTTCAAGTGAGAGCTGTCTGCACTGCTGCCCCAGTTCTGCATCCTGCCTGTGCTGGGTGACTTGGGGAGCTCAAAGGGCCCCCCAGAGCTGCTCCCAGTGCAGCTCCAATGTCTGATGAATTTATGCATCAAATGATGAGATCCCTGTGGGGCTGCAGCAGCCCAGCCCTGCTGTGGAACAGGTCAGGCTTGTTGGAGCAGTGAGCAGGAGCCATCCCTCTGCTGGTGCTGGCTCACCAGCCCCGTGCCCAGCACACACCAAGGGCTCCTGTGAGAAACAACCCTCACTTTCAAAATGTTAAAGGTTTATTAAACCTTTACAAAAATACAACAAAAGGACTAAATACGGAAAAATTACAGCACTGGAAGCCCCTGTGACTATCAGCCACATGCTCATCTTCAAAATGGATGCTCCCCCTTTTATAGCTCTAGACCCCCTTAAGTCCTGTCAGTTAACCCCTTCCTTGCTGTCACTTTCTCACACCTTGGGTGGAGCTCAGGTGTTGCCATAGTAATGAGCCAACCCTCCCCAATGCCTGAGTACCAAGGCCATCCCATGATAACAATGAGGGGGAGGACACATCACAGTAACACAACTCTACATCTACAAAACTTCTCTTAACACACACAGAATGTTCACCCTCCATTGTGAGAGCCACCATCTCATCACTCATCTCTGACAGGCTGGCAAAGCCCACCCCAGGGTGCTGCTCAAATCCCAGGGCTGCAGGATGGGCCCAGGTGGAGCAGCACAGAGGGACATTACAGGCAGTCCCAGCAGGGATGTGGCAGCTCTGGGGCAGGAGACAGGAGCTGGCACAGCCCCTTCACCTCCAGCAGCTTCCCTGGCACTCAAACCATGCTTATGGCCTGTAAATGCATCCTGGGGGATGTTGGGGAATGCTGAGGAGCCAGTAGAGCAGAATGTTTAACAACCAGGATAGTGCAGCCTTGGAGATTTCAGCCATTAGTGCCAGAAACCTGCAGGAACCACCAACCATGGCCAAACTCATCCTAGCAGGTCTTTACTGCCTTAAAATCCTCCATTTCTTGAGGAATTTTCTCTTAGTTAACACAAACCTCAAAACAGGAAGTCAGTTTATGCTATTTTGTCATAAACAGATTTTTGTGCCTGGTTGAGCCTGTGGCTCCTCCAGATGCACCACATCAGCAAGTCCCCAGGGATTTCCTGACCTCTTCCAAGGGCTCTGCAATACACCCTGCTTCCCTTTTTCACATCCCTTTTGCATTCAGCAGCAAAAGCCAGCAGCCAAGGGGTGCTCAGGCCATGCTGCACCCAGACAGAACTGTGAGGAAGGGCATGGGGAGAGGAGGGGAAGCAAGCAGGGATCCACAGGGGACATCTGCTATGGGTTGAGGTTTAACACACAGCTGAGCTCTATGAAATGAAGGAATTCTCAGGCTTTGATCATTGGGCACAGAGAGCAATTGCTGAAGAGCTCTTGGAAGCTGCAGGCACTTCCCTCAGGGATTGCAGACCACATCATGGGATCTGCTGGCTGTGCAAAAGCCACACTAGATAAAGTTCCCATGTGATAGAAGTTTCTTCCAGGAAGGGGTGAGCTGCAGGAGCCAGGAGTCACCTCTTCCTTCCTCCACAAGTGGGACAGAGCACGTCTGTGTGAGTGACCACAGCCCTGCTCCTGCCCCAAACCCCTCTCCCACTGCAGCACCTGCCTCCAGGCTGGCCATGGAGCCAAAACAAAACTACCTGAGCTGTCCAAAACAGGCTGAGCAGGGAATGCAAGGCACTGTGCCCCAGGATGGCTCCCACGTGCTCCTTGCTGTCCCAGCACCCACTGAAGCATCTTGCACCTGCTCCTCCTCCATTGGCTCATCCTGCATCAGCTGCTCTCTGAAAGCAGCTCTCAGTGGTGGAAACACAGAGTTTCCTCTTCCCTCTCCAACCACCCCTGCTGCTGGTGCCTTCAACATATTACCAACTCCCTGCAGGGTCCAGGCATGCACAGCTCCACTGCCAGGAAAGCAGGGAGCACCCAGATGGAGAAAGCAAAAGTTTCACTGGACACATTCTTCCCCCAAATTTTGGTTATATAATGGACATAGCATCCATCTCACCCTGAAGGTGATGCCAAGCCACACCAATTGCTTAAGAACAGAATTCACAGAATTCACAGAATGACTGGGTTGGAAGAGACCTTCAAGATCGAGTCCAACCCAGTTCCACTGGGAAGCACAAAAATTGTTGGAGGCAAGATGGATTTTGCGGCCACAAATGGCAGATCAGGTCTTTACAGACTCCAGTTCATTGCTGGTTTTGCCAGGGTCACCCGCAGCTCTGCCCAAAACACTCTGCCTTGGTGCCCTGCCTAGAAGGCAAGAGACCTTTCTGCCCAGCCCCAACACTTTCCAGTTGGACCACTGGGAGAGGTGGCCAGAATTCAGCTCTTGCCAGGGCAAAGTGAAGGGTTTTTATAACTGGTCCCCCCAGGTCATGTTGAGCCCATCCCGACACATGCACGTGTGTCACTTCAGCCATCGACACTGGCAGATGCAGAGAAGCCACCTCAGCCTCTCCCTGCTCTGGAGAGCAGCACACAGGGCTGAGGTGGCCAGGCCCTGCTCCTCACCGTGGCCAGGTGGCTGTGACCCCCTCCCAGCAAAGAACTGATGTGACCTGCTCTAGATCCATCACTGCAGGCTGCTCTGCAGCCCTGCTCCCCAGAAGGCAGAGATGGCAGTGCTGGAAGCCCAGCCCTGGGTCTCTGCAGCTGTGTCTCCACCAGAGTATGGCCCTCTGTGGGACAGAGGCAGGAGCCCAAAGCACCTTGGGCTGGGTGTGTCCCACCACTGCCTGGACCATACCCAAAACTGCCCAGCCTGGCACTCCTGCCATGTGGCACTTGAGGCCCTGCCAAATCCTGTCCCAAGCTCTAACTAGGAGTGAAAATTATATATAAGATATAAAAAAGAAATGTTTTATGATGTGAGAGGTGAGGCCCTGGCACAGGTTGCCCAGAGAAGCTGTGGCTGCCCCATCCCCGGGAATGTTCAAGGTCAGGCTGGATACGGCTGGGAGCAAACCAGTCTAGTGGAAGGTGCCTGTATGTGCATGCCAATGGTGAGGGTGTTGGACAAGGTGATCTTTAAAGGTCCCTTCAAACCCAAATCACTCTGGGATCCTATCTCAGGAAAGCCACACTGTCCATTTCTCTTGGCTCATGTTGACAGAGCTTGCAACAGCAAGACAAGACCATGCCTCAGCCAGATTCTCCTCCTCTTCCAGGAATATGGACAACCCCCAGAAAACCTGATACCTTCTGCATTATGAAGCTAAGGAGCACAGACACACCTGTGGAGAGCCCAGGTGTGCATCTGGAAGCAGAATGAGAACCCGCAGCCACCTCCCACCCACGCTGGCCCTGCCAGACCCCACTTGGGGCACACCCAGAGCTCCTGGGAGAGGTGGGTGTCAGGACAGACCCGTGCAAATACATCAGAACATCTCCCTGCTACTTCCTCAGCACCTCTCTGCTCTGCCTCCCCAGCAAACCCTGAGCACCGTGCACACCTGGAGCTGCACGTTCCCTCCCAGGCTCATCCAGGGCACCTCCTGCCCAGGTGGGTCAGCTGGCTGCCCAAGGGGTCAGTGTCTCTCTGAGGAGGGGTGGGAGCAGCTGCTGAGCTCTGCAGTCCTCTGAGCCACTCCCAGGCCATGCCTCCCCTGAGATCCCTGCTGGAGAGGTGGCACCTGCCCCACCATCCACCATCCCACCTGGAGCCAAACACGAGGCTGATGTGGTTTCACAGCATGGGTCAGGCTGGAAGGACCACAGTGATCCCACCTCCCTGCTCAGCCAGGATCATCCCACAGCACATGGCACAGCATTATTCCCAGACAGCTCTGGAATATCTCCAGGGAGGGGGACTCCACACCTCTCTGGGCAGCCTGTTCAGTGCACAGTCACTGCATAGGAAAGAAATTCTTCCAAATGTCCAGGTGGAACTTCCTGGGCATCAGCTGCTGTCCATTCCTCTTGTGCCAGTGCTGGGCCCCAGGGAGCAGAGCCTGGGCCCTGCTCTGAGCCCTCCCTGCAGACACTGGGCCCCTCTCAGCCATCTCTTTTTGGATGTTTGGCTCAACAGCCTCAGCCCCCTCAGCCTGTCCCCATAAGAGACATGCTCCAGTCCTGTCAGCATCTTCACAGCCTCCACTGAACTCACTCCAGGAGCTCCATGTTCCCTCTTGCAGCACTGGTCTCAATCACTTTCCAGGCAGGGCTGGAGCACGGGATGGTGCCCCAGAGCCCCCACCACATGTCCAACACCCTGGCACTTGTGCCTTCACTCTCTTGGAAGGCTCCAGCACAGGTAGAAAGCACGTGATGTTAAAAAGCAGCAATGCTCTCTTCTTCTAACCACAGCCTGCACTGACAGGTTTTGGGCCTCGGCACCTGCTGAGGAGCTCTCAACACCCTTGAGTCATGCATGGCACCACCAGACTGCAGAAAAGGCAGCTAAAAGCCCACTAGCTTCAGGGTAAATCAAGACCAGGTGTATCTACAGTTTTCACTTCTCCTTGCAGGAAAGACTTCAAGCCTCAGCTATCAACAGCTAGGAAAATAAAAAAATAAGTCCTGGAAAATCAAAGTTCCCACCCGAGGCAGGTGACCCAGGAGGTGTCACCCTGACCACAGCTGCCTTCAGCAAAGCCCTTGCCTGGCACAAGCACAGCCTGGCTGCTGGAGGGAGCCACCCACCTTCCAGGGAACCAGAATCCACTTCTCAGTCAGCTGCAGCTACAAATCCTGCAATAAAAGCATGGTGCCAACTCTCCAGAGCAGCTCTGGTCCCAGAAAGGACCTTCTCCCCTTCTTGTGCCATCTCTCCAACACCCCAAAATCCCACACTTCTCCAGTTCAGGTTTTATCCCCTCACAAAGCCCAAATCACAGTTATTTCCCCTTCCAACAACCCCACTGCAACACCCTGAAGCCAGGCACCTCCAGACCTTCTCAGGCAGTTCCTGTTGAGCTGGCATTTCCTGTGCCATGCTTCTATTTCACTGTGCCCAACAAGTCCTTCTTTCCAGGATGTCTCCTCAAACATGGGTGCCCCTTTTTGTGCGCACCTACCACAAAACTTGAACTTTCCAAATAACTTGAGAGGTCAAATTCAGCACCCTGAGCCTGACTGCCAAGTGAAGGTCTCAAACACTCCACAACAGACCTGACAGACCAGCAGGCCATGGTGCCAACTTCAGCCACCTCAAGAGCTGCTGTAATTCCTCAAAATCCCTTCTCCCTACACAGGCAATCCTGGCTAGACAGAGAGAGTCCCAGTGCATGGGTCCTGCCAGTGGGGTCTTCCCCACAGTTAAAGTGCCAGGTACAAAGTATTTACTCACAGAAGCAAACCCCACTAAGCTCACAGTGAGCCCTGTCTGCTCCAGATGTGGCTGGGAGAGGAGGAGACGTGGGAAACAGGGAACCAAGGAACACCAACCCTTGGGGTTGCCCTGTGCAGGCAGAACAGTGCAGCAGCTCTGGGATAAAGCTCCATCACCCTTCACAGCTTAACTGGGTAATTAAAACCAACACTAAATTACTTTGCCATTTTTAAGGTAGCCTGGCTGCTGTTAGCAGGCAGCAGCACCCAGCACATCAAGAGCAGGAGCAGCTCACACGCGGCACCACTACGTCCCACCCTGGCATGGGATTGCAAAAATTGACTATTAAACATGCAAATGGCAGGGAGAGGTCCCTCAAAAATAGGATTGGTGCTCAGGGTCACTGCCCCAGAGCCAAAATGCTCCCTGATCCCAGATGCTGGTGTTGGTTTATGGGGGGAACCAGCAGGAGACTGGAGCACTGAGAAGTGACTTCCAGCAAGAGAGCAGGAGTGCCACCATCTCCAGGATGAAAAGCATTTTGGGGTGTCCTCTCTCTGCCCCTAGACTTTTCAGGAAGGACATTTTCCTCCCTCAGCACCTCCCAAAGAGCATGGCTCCAGTGCAGTGAAGCCTCCATATGAGCTGAAAATGCCCTCTGACAGCCCAGCAGCTTCCAGCACCCTGAGCAAGCCCAACAACTCGCTCTGCTTTGGAGCCATGGCAGGCACAGACTTCAGAGCTACCAGGGAGCAGTGGGGGAACCAGGGCGGATCTGCCTCCACCTCCCTCCATGAAACCCTCGGGGGGCAGCAGCCCAAACCCACCCTTCAGGATCCTCTCGCCTTGCACCACCACTATTGAGAGGCTGAGAACAACCCAAAAAGCCGGAGGGGAGCCTGCCGAGCATTCCCACGGGTGAAGCCACGCCCTGGGCTCGGGATCCAGGACACGCAGCTCCCGATGCTGTGCTGGACGCAGGGAGCCCGCGGATGAGCAGCGCGGCCGGGGAGAGGCCGGGGCTGAGGGGCCCGAGGCGGGGTCCCTGCCCTGCCCCGCTCGGGCGCTGCTGCAGGAGCGGCCCGCACCCACAGCACGCTGCTGGGGTGAAGCATCTCGTGCTTCCCGAGGAAGGAAGGCAAACACCTCCACGCCGGCCCCCAGGCGAGGATCCCCGGCGGCACCGAGCGCGGCAGGGCCGTCCTGAGGCCCCACCTCGCGTCCCGGCGGCGGCAGCGACCATGACAAAGCGCCCGCTGCTACGGGACCGAGAGCGGAGCTCCCGCAGTGCCCCGGCGGCACTGCCCGGCCCACAGAGCACCGGCACCGACAGCTGACCACGGCCGGGGCTCCGGCTCACAGGGCAGGGCCGAGCCGGACCCGAGCACCCCCTCAGCTCCGGGGATGCGGGGAGCGAACGATGCGGATGGCCTGGGCCACCCCGGGCCGGCACCCTGCACCCCGCTGCTGTAGCCCACCCTGCACCCCACAGTGTACCCCACTGGTGTGCCCCACCCTGCATCCCACACTGCGCCCCGTACCGTACCCCACTGCTCAATCCCGCACCCCCAGCCCCGCAACCCCTCCCCAAAGGCATTTTCAGGCTGGAATGCGATAGGGCGGAGACCTTCTGAGAATACCCAGGGGTGCAATGGGGACATGCAATGGGGGTGCAATGGGGATACAGCGGGGGTACAATGGGGACATGCAATAGGGATGAAATGGGGTACAATGAGGGTGCAATGGGGGTACAATGGGGTGCAGTTGGGATGCAATGGGGACATGCAATGAGGATGCAATGGGGTTCAATGGGGTGCAATGAGGTTCAATGGGGATGCAACGGGGGGTCCAAGGGTGAAGCCCTGCGTGGGCACGTGACCCCTCGGGGATGGGGCGATGCGGGGCGTCCCCGGGCTCACCGCGATAACGTTGACGAAGGTGGTCTTGCCCGAGTACTGCAGCCCCACCAGGGTCAGCTCCATCTCCTCCTTCCAGAACAGCGCCCGGAACCAGTCCAGCAGCTTGTTGAAGAGCGCCAGCATGGTGCCGGCCGGGCCGGGCCGCGCTGAGCGGGGCCGAGTTGAGGCGAGCGGAGCCGGGCCGGGCCGGGCCGAGCGGGGCTGGGCCGGGCCGAGCCGAGAGGGGCCGGGCCGGGCAGGGCCGAGCGAGGCCGAGTGGAGCCGAGCGAGGCCGAGTCGGGGCGGGGCCAGTCGGGGTGGAGCCGAGCGGTGCCGAGCGGAGCCGATAGAGGCCGAGCCGCCGCCGGTATTGTCCGCGCGCCGCGGGCCCTGCTGCCGCACCGGGTGGGGCCCGCGCGCCGCCTCCCCCGTCTCGCTGCCTCGCCCCCTGCCGGCCCGGAGGAGCCGCTGCACCGAGCGGCCGGGTCCCCGGGACGGCCCGGGCAGAGCGGACAGCACGGACAGACCGGAATATCCCACAGCCCTGCCCTGGTCACTGCCGGCATCCCCGACCCTCGGTAACCCAGGGCTCCTCAGATCCTGAGGAGGGGAGTGCACCCTCAGCCTGAGGGGAGGGTTGACCCTCGTACCGCTGCCCCCCACAGCCCTGCACATCCCTCCGAGCCCACCCTTGCGCCCCGACACACCGGTATCCCAGCTCCCCTGCAGCCAAAAGCCTTCCTGCAGTCCCAATATCCCCCAGCCCACACTCCTGTGCTCCCAGCACCTCTTCACCTGGTGCCCACTGCACCCAGCACCCAGCATCCCCACCTCCATCACCCTGGGCCCCAGTGCCCCCCGTGCTGGTCACCTGCACCCAGCACCCAGCACCCCCACCTCCATCACCACCCTGCCGGTCACCTGCACCCGGCAGGTGCATTCCCTGCACCCCTGGCAGTGCCCTGGCACAGCTGGCACCAGCCCCTCCAGCCATGCCACAGGGCACACCCCAACCCTGCACCTGTACCTGCACCCCAGCCCCCCACACACCTGGGAGTGCCGCTGGGACCCCCGGCACACACAGCAGGACCGAGCCAGCCCGTGGGGCTGCCCCTCTGCCCTCCTGCCCCACTGTCCCCTGGTGTCACCTGTCCCCCTGGTGTCACCTGCCATAGGTACAGCCACGGCAGGAGCTGCCCCTGGCCATGGGTGCCCCTTGCCCGGGGCTGGTGGCATCCAAAGGAGGGTGTGCCAAGGGAACACCAGGGGTGGTGAGGCCCCAGCAGGGCCCCTGGCTCCTGAGGCTCGGGGAGCGCCGGTGGGTGAGGGGGGACCTGGAGCTCCAGCCCTGAGGGAGGTGCAACCTACTCTGATGGGACCTCCACGGGCACAGGGAGGACCTCATCCACTGCTGTTTTCTTCAGTGGTGGGCCAGTCACTGCTTTGGTGCCTTTGGAGGCTGTGCTTGGCCTCAGGCCTCAGTTTCCCCAGGTGATGTGTGTGTGACGGTTCAGGTGCAGGCTGCAGTGGTGCAGGGGGCAGGGATGGTTCAGGTGCAGGCTGCAGGGGTGCAGGGATGGTTCAGGTGCAGGGATGGTTCGGGTGCAGGCTGCAGTGGTGCAGGCTGCAGGGATGGTTCAGGTGCAGGCTGCAGTGGTGTAGGGATGGTTCAGGTGCAGGCTGCAGGGATGGTTCAGGTGCAGGGATGGTTCAGGTGCAGGCTGCAGGGGTGCAGGGATGGTTTGGGTGCAGGCTGCAGGGGTGCAGGGAT
>JAWMQZ010000112.1:1348636-1364322 GCA_035584835.1 Tangara arthus | reverse complement strand
GGGTGCAGGCTGCAGGGGTGCAGGGATGGTTCAGGTGCAGGCCGCAGGGATGGTTCGGGTGCAGGCTGCAGGGGTGCAGGGATGGTTCAGGTGCAGGGATGGTTCGGGTGCAGGCTGCAGGGGGCAGGGATGGTTCAGGTGCAGGGATGGTTCGGGTGCAGGGATGGTTCGGGTGCAGGCTGCAGGGGGCAGGGATGGTTTGGCTGCAGGCTGCAGGGATGGTTCAGGTGCAGGCTGCAGTGGTGTAGGGATGGTTTGGGGGCAGGTTGCAGGGATGCTGAGGGTGCTGGGGGTGCAGGTGTTTGAGGGGTGCAGACAGTGTGGGCAGTGCTGGGTGGCAGAGATGCAGGGCACAGTGGTGCTGGGGTTGCAGAGGTCCTGGGGTACTTGAGGGTGCAGGGTATGATCAGTGCAGGAGAACTGGGGGTGCAGGTGTGGGGTGTGCAGGGGTGTGCAGGAGAGCTGGGGGCCAGCAGCCAGGGTGGCACTGGGGTGCAGGGGGTGCCAGGATCCCTGAGCAATGCCACAGAAGCTGACAATTCCCACCTGCAGAACGAGACACAACCCAAAGGCACAGCTCCCTCAAAGGATGTTCCTGTGAGAGCTGTACCCAGCCTGCTGCCTCAGCAGCCTTCAGCCATCAGGTTGAGCAGCCTCAAAACCCTCTTGCTTTGGCCCTGCTCAGCTCTGCTGGGCTGGGGGTGCAGACCTGCCCCAGGGCTGTGCTGCCTGTGCCTTGGCTCTGCTGTGCTCTCCCACACCATGCACTCAGGGCAGGGGCTGCCTGGCTGTGCCACACCAACAGGGCTCAGTTCCATCCGCGTGGGATTTAAGCCAGGCCTAAAGCAAGGACTGACACACCAGGCTGTTTGCAGTTCCCTCACACCAGGTCCTTTATTGCAGCAGTTGCTGGTGCTCTGTGAGACACAAAGTGCTGAATCCACTGCTGGGGCTGCCCGAGACAAGTGGGTGTGCACAGGAAATGGGGAACTGGGTTAGGGCTCAATTCACCTCACAGCCCCTGACAATTAATGGTGGGGAAGTTTCCCTCATGTGCTATAAGTCACGGGGAAGCTGACTTTATTTTTGGAGACAGAAAGCATTTTGCTCTCCAAGCTGCTGCAGCCTGCTCAGGATCCCCGTGCTCCCAAAGGGAGGCCTGAGGAAGCAGAAATATCATTGTTTTCTGTAATCACTCCTTCAGAACTCCTCATACCAGTGAAAAATTCATCATCCCCAAAATCTTGCATTGAATTTCTGCTTGAAGGTGGTTTTTTTCATAGAATCAGAGGATTGTTCAAATGGGAAAAGTCCTCTAATATCATCAAGTCCAACTGTTGTCCCAGCACTGGCATGGTCACCACTGAACCATGTCCCATGGTGACTCCACCACTGCCCTGGGCAGCCTGTGCCAGGGTCTGGCCACCCTTTTGGTGAAGAAATCTTTCCTGAAATGTCTTCTTTCCAGGTCATGGCTTGGTCATTGATTACTTGGTGTCCACAGGTGCTGTTGGAGCCTGTGGTTACCATCACTCACCTGAGAGCAAAGCTGTTATTAATTAATCAAAATGCTGGATTTTGGCACATGCTCTGCCTTTCCAAGGACCTGCTGAAGCAGTGCTGTTCTTGATGGCATTGAAGCTTTCCACCAGCTGCAAGTGAATTAGGAACATTCTGGGTCTACTTGCCACCACCAAAGGCAGTGTGTGCCACAACAGTGATGTGTGCCACATGGCCACCATGTTTTGTTAGTCCCATCCCAGTGAGTCGTTGCAAGGACTACCAGTCTGGAAAACCCCAGGCCAAAATTACAGTCATGTGCATAGGACAGGATCTTATATCTTGTATCTTTATACCTAATATATTTTCTTAGATGTAAGAAAAAAATGTCTCACAAAGAAGGAGGTGAGGCCCTGGCACATGCTGCCCAGAGAAGCTGTGGCTGCCCCATCCCTGGGAATGCCCAGGGCCAGGTTGGACTTGGAGCAACCTGAGATAGTGAAAAGGGTTGGGACTAGCTGGACTTGCAACCCAAACTGGTTTATGATTGTGTGGAGGAAGGACTTCTCCTGAGCCCTGGGGACATGGTTCTCAGGATGCTGCAACCCAGGGCCCCCAGCTCTGCCTGGCTGGGCTGTACCTCCCCTGGAGCACAGGAACACCTGTGGGGAGGACAAGGACAGCTGGGACCATACCTGGGGTTTAAGTGGGGGACTGAGGAACAGGAGCAGTCTTGGCTGTGCTGACCCAAGCTCAGGGGCTTAATGCTAGCCCAGGGCATGGGAAAGCACAAGATTTTGGAGAAATTCTTTTCCTCCATCTGCTGGTACCCTCTGCTCTTTATGGACTGTGTGAAGCAGTTTCCCAGGACACAGACAGAGCAGCTCAAACCTGTCACAGCACATGTCACAGTTGAGATGGGCACAATACACAGAGTGTCACCATACAATGTCAGGAGGCTTCAGCCCATACAGAGTAGCACCACACCACTTCAGAAGGCTTCAAGCATTGGCCCTTCTTGTTCTTTAGCCTTTTACACCCTCATGTTCATGCCCTGTACCTGTGTGCCCTCTGTTCCCTCTGTGGTTGCTCAGCACACCTGGGCACTCCATGGCTCATTTGTGTCAGTGCTGCTCACCTGCTTCTCACAGCTGCACCCACTGGGGATGAGGCAGGGCCAGACTCCCAATGACCCCAAACTGTGCTACACAAACCCTGCTGCACCCCTGACATGGGGTGAGCCCAGGGAGAGTTTGGCAATAACACAGGGGATGGTTCAGGGGGTCAGTGCACAAAGCATGGAGAGAACTCCCACAGGGGCCAGGTAAGTGTGGAGCAGATGGAGCTGGTAGAAACTGAGATCAAAGGGCAGGAAACCTGCTTAACTGATCATAATCTGCATCAGACTGCTGAGCTGGAAAAACTCCCAGCACCTGATGGGGATTCTGGGAGGAGGTGCCAACACCCCTGGCCCAGCTGTGATCCTGGTGCTGCTCCTGCATGCCTTGGGAGACCCTCGGGCAGCCCTTGGCCTGAGCCTGCCCTGAGAGCTCTCCTCTGGACAGCAGACTGAAAGCAAGAGGAAAATGGTGTATGTCCTGCTGTCCAGGGAGTGCAGGAAAACTGTCCAGGTGCAGTTTGCAAGTCTTCAACTTCTTCTGCCTGATGGCAATGGGTAAGGAAAGACTTGAGGAGGGGGATGCTGAATAAAGCCTGTCTGACAACTCAAACCTCTATGGGTGTCTCAGAGACACCATTAAAGACAAGTGTCACATCAAATTACCTGAGAAGGCAAAGTCCTGAGCCATGCATTGACCTGCAGGGAGCTTGCAGAAGCTCCACAGCCTCTCCAAGTGCCTGAGCACCACACAAGAGTCCCACAGAGAACACAATTCCACCCCAAATCACCAGGTTGGGCAGGCTGGGGCTTGAGGAAGGGCTGACCTGGCACTAGGAGCAGGGGGATTTCTCTGCCAGGGTGATGGAGATGCAGCAGGTGAAAGGATGTCACTTGAGATCTACTCCTTTTCCTGCTGCTGGGCCAGGAAGCAGATTTGTTCCTGGTGCCAAGGGAGGGAAGTGGGCAGGGAAGACCATTGGGCAGCAATTCAGCTGCATTTTGGGGAGCCATGGCATGGGGAAGGGGTAGGTCATGCACTCATGTCTTCCAGCGGGAAAATTGAGCCTTTTCTCCCTGGATCTCACACTGGGTCATGCCAGGGCTTAGGGCATGGGTGAGCACAGACTGGGCATTTCCCATCTCCTTCCCAGCCCTCACTGCCCAAGTGGGTGTTTGATGCCCATGGGCAAGGGCAGCTTTGAATACCTTCATAGTACTTCAAAATACTTCCCAGAGTATTTCCATCTGCGTGCTTTATGACAAAATGTTTTTCCACCTTCTGTATTTTCCCCCTGGATTTATCACTTTAAAAGACAACCTAATAAAATCAAATATTATTTTGTTCTTATTTCAGAAAAATACCCCAAGAATTCAAAATCCCCACCCTCATGTAACAAAAGGCAATTAAGAACACATCACTTGCAAACTGCACTTGGGAATCTCCCCTGCTAGAGAGAGGGGAGGTCTGGGTTGGATATTGGGGAAAATTTCTTCCCTGAAAGGTGCTCAGGCACTGGCACAGGCTGCCCAGGGAGGTGGTGGACTCACCATCCCTGGAGGTGTTCAGGAAACAAATATACATGGCAATTCCTGATGCAGTTTAGTGGGCTCAGTGGGGTTTGATCAGAGGTTGCACTCGATGATCTTGGAGGTCTTTTCCAAACTTAGCAATTCTATGATTCTACTCTGAGGCTTTTGAGAAGGTGTTGGCTGAAGGTGGAGAGGAAAGCAAGCTGTGGAATGCTGTTAGTGACTGTGCACCAAGCCATCAAAGTGTATCTTTAGCAAGAACAGTTTAGTGGTGCATGTTTGGAGCAAGCCCAGCCCTGCCCACAAAGGATGCACAGTCAGGACGGAGGCTCTGTTTATTTCAGGGTAGTTCCACCAGTGCTGTGTCTGACAGGGTGGACATTTGTGTGCAGCTGAAAGGCAAACCACACTGCCAGCATCTGCCAGCTGCAGTTCTTCCACACAGCTTGCTCTTCTTTGTCAGGATCTTGCACCTCTCAAAAGCCAAAGCTGCTTTCTATGGGTGAAATCTGCCTGGAGCCAGCAGCAGTGGCCACCTGGAGCAGCCAGTGCAGCACCTCACCTTGCTCATCCCCAGGGTCCAAAGCCACAGTTGGGGCTGGCTGGGCTGTGCTCGCCCCGAGGATGCTCACACTGCTGCTCTGTGGCCTGGCAGCATCAGAAGGGGTTTTGGTGAAGGTGTCCCCGAGGCTGGTGCAGGAGAGGTCCGAGCAGGGAGCCACAGGCCCGGTGGGAGCCCTGTACTAGTGGGCTGCCC
Source organism: Tangara arthus (assembly GCA_035584835.1). Taxonomy (NCBI): domain Eukaryota; kingdom Metazoa; phylum Chordata; class Aves; order Passeriformes; family Thraupidae; genus Tangara; species Tangara arthus. Next base: position 1,359,415 of record JAWMQZ010000112.1, on the reverse strand, counting down.
CCTCTGGCAGCTGGGAGGCGTAGAGAGCCAGCGTGTGATGGAGGAACTGGTACTGCTCGCTCGTCTGGATCATCCCACCTCTGCAAGGGAAAGGCAGGGCCCGCTGACACTTCACAGACACAAAACTCTGCTCCAGCTCTCTGCTCCCAGGGCACAAACATTCCCACTGCACCGGCCATGTCAAGATGCCTCTGAAACAGGCAGCAGAGCAGCCCAAAGAATAGAGGGGTTCAGAAGCATTGCTGGGCTGTTCAAAATTAGATTAGCAGCTGATTTGGTGCTAATTTTCACCTGTACTTCTTGAAAAGTGGCCAGGTGGAGTGTTTCTGGATTTAGTGGCTGAGCAGGAGGGGAGGAGCAGATGGCTGCCAGGTTCACAGCCTCTCTCCTCTCCCTTGTGTCCTCAGCTCAGAGCTACAGCAGCTCTGACAGCAGAACCAGCCTGGCACTGGGAATTGTTTGCTATCCACACACCTGCATCCCTCAGCCACCCTTCTGGTTTCCAGCAGAAATAGTGCCCGTGTCCCTTGGGATGCCATCCCCATGTCTCTGCCACATCCCTCCCCCAGCCCTGCTGTCAGGCTGGCACCCAGCAGGACCCTGCAGGGAGCCCCCTGCCCAGTGTACCCACCTGTCTATGCGCAGATGGCACACGATGCCCAGGATATCCACCTCCCCTGTGTCCTGCAGCTGCTGGCACCCGATCCTGGTGGCAATGAAGCAGCCGGTGCGGCCGATGCCCGCGCTGCAGGGCAGACACAGCTGTGAGCACCCTCAGCACCCACTGCCTGCACCTGCATTGCTGAGCTGGTGCACTCCTGGATTGTGATTTCTGCCTAAAGGGATGCTGGGTCCTAGCCCCAGCTGCCAGAACAAGGTTCTGAGCCAGGCACCAAATCCATGGGCTGGGGTCACTCTGCCAGGGCAGGGAGTTCTTGCTGTGTGGCACAGCCTGGCTGAGCACACAAGCTCAAGCAAGCACAAAACCAATCTGGGTTCATCCTTGTGCAGTGCAGAGGGCTCTGCAGCCCCTCCCCTCCCAGCTGGGCTCTAACCCCAGCACCAGGTTTGCACTCAGCCTGCAGCAGTGCATGCTGCACGTTCCCTAGGGACAAATGGGTGCTCTGCTCCACTGTCCCCAAATTCACTCAGCAAGGAGAGAATAGGCACAGGCCACATCCTGCAGGAGGGCTGTCCTGAAACATGGCTCCACATCCAAGCCACAGGCCATGCTGGGTGGCACAGGGAGCAGGAATGGGTCAGGCTCAAAGGGACCAACCACGGGGTCACCAGGTTCCATGTCCCTGCTCAAGCAGGATCTTCCAGAGCTGCAGCTGTGGGTGTAGGGTGGGGCTGGTGGCTGGGTCCCAAATACAGACCCCTCCTGCTTCCACCCTGCTGGACCTCAGTGCAGGATATGCCACTCTAATGCCACCATCGTGCTGCCAGGACAGGAGCTGCTGACTGACAGCTCTGCTGGGAGTGGCTGTGCCCTGGGATTTCTGCACCACGGTGGGACCTGTGTGTGAGGACTCACGGGGGATTGACCCCGGGGAGGAGCACAGACAGGGCTCAGTGAGGTGCAAGCTCTTACCTGCAGTGCACCACGATGGGCCCTGGGCTGGCTGCAGTCTGCAGAGCCTCCTCCACCTTGGCCACCAGGTGCAGCAGGGGCTTGGCTGACTCAGGTGTCTGCTGGTCTGGCCAGGAAGGGAAGAGGATGTGCTTGACCTTGCGGCATTCCTTCCCAAGCTTCTCCAGCACAGGACAAAGAGAAATGGGGATGTGAGGGCACAGGCCAGATGAAATGGGGAGTTCAGCTCAGCAGAGCTCAAGCAGCCCATATCCATCTCAGCCACTCTCCTCCTGAATCCCTCTTTGAGCCTCTGCCAGACATGAGGGAGAGACCCCTGGGCCAGAGCCAATGGATGTGTCCCATCCCAGGGGGTGAGAACAGATGCAGAGTGTTCCAATACTGCCACCAGAGTCCAGGCAAAGCAAGCCAGATCCCCTGGCTGGTGTCAGCCCAGGGTGACACAGAGAGCCCATAGGGCAGAGCCCAGTGACACAGTGCAAAAACACCAGGCTGCTGCTGCTCTGCCCAGCTGACCCCTTCTCCTCTGCACCCCAGGGCTGGCTCCTGCTCCCTCCCAGCCTCCCCAGGCTTTGCAGTGGTGGGGCTGACAAGGTGAACACTGGGCTCTGAGCCCAGCTGTGCCCCACAGCCCCCCACAGGCTCTGCACACCCCTCCTCTGGCAGAGGCCTCCAGAGAATCATGAACCCTCCTCTTTCCTGTCACGGAGCATTGCCATCTCACCAGAGATGCCAGGGGTGCCAGGGGCACTGCTGGGCCCCAGGTGCTCCCTCTGTGCCCCCAGGATGAGGCTCAGACCCACCTGGATGGAGAGATCCCGCACCACGTACTCCACAGACTCGCTCACCCCCTGCACGTGGATGGTGAAGGGGCCGTAGGTGCCCTCCTTCTCGGGCCAGTAGTGGACACATTTCTGGACAACAAGGCAGGTTTGTGGCTGTGGAGGTGCTCAAGGCACCCAAGGACCCTCCTCAAGGATGTCTGAACTGTGCTTGAGCCAGTGCTGGTGGGAGGGGTCCTCACCTTGGGGGCGATAGGGGAGTGGGGAAGGGGGAGGTAGAATGATAGAGAGGGAAAGCAAAGAAGGGATAGATCCCTACCCCTGCACCCTCTCTCATACCCTGGCCTGGCTTTCAGACCCCAGGGATGTGTATCCCTGCTCAGCCCAGGAAGCTTCCAGATGCAGCAGGACCCAGGGCACAGGGAGAGAAGGGAGAGAAGGGAGCAAGGACATGGCCAGGAAAGAGTTTCCAGTTCTCAGTTCCCCCAGGCAGGTGCTGTTGGCTCCCATCCCAGAAGCAGAAGCAGTGGGCAGCAGGGCCCTCTGGCGCCCCAGAGCTCTCCCCTGGGCTGGATCCCCTGGCTGAGAGCTCTCAGCCCAGGGCAGAGCTCTGGGGGGCCAGAGGGGCACTGCTGCCCACTGCTTCTGCCCCATCCCTGGGGGCTGCCCTAAACCTTTTATCCAGCTTTAACCCTTTGTTATCCAGCTGGTAAAGTGTGCCCAGAGCACACAGCCATGTGAGGAGGAAAACCAGACAGGGCCAAGGCTGCAGCCCTGGGGATCTCCTCCTCCACTTGTGATTCATCAGGGAACCCTCTGAGAGAGAAGCACAGTGAGTGGGTGCACAGCCCCACATGTGGCCTCACACTGCCCTCTGCTGCCATCAGCACCCCCCTCCCGCTGTGCCCAGGGCTGGGCAGGCTCCCTGGTACCTCCTTGCGCTCCTGGAGCTCGGTGATCATGACGATGAGGGGAGCCTCCTCCTGCCACACCATCTGCCAGAAGTCACTCACGGTGTTCAGCAGGGGGCCCTGTGTGGCGATGTACTCCCGGGGCCGGCCCGCGTAGCCCTGCCGAGCACAGCCTGTCAGGGACCGGGGCTCCCTGAGGGCACCGGGGCTGTGCCCAGCTCACTCCAGCCCCCACCATGCTTTTCTCCTCCACACTTTAGAGGCTGAGCTACACTTGCTGTTTCTTACTAAACCCGTCCTTAAAATGCTTTTATAGATGTGCTGAGGAGCCACCAGGTATCCTCCCCACCCCACTGGTCCCATCATCCAGGAGCAAGTCCATCCTAGCACACCCAAAGTCACATCAATGTGGCAATAACTGATGGATGCCTTGGCAAGGCAAAGCTCACACAAGGAGCTGCACCCCTCACTGGGGGAATTTCCACAGGGACAAGCAGGAATCCCTGCTTCACAGCTCCAGGCATCCTCTGCCTCCAGACACTTCTCCTGGTACAAAATTCCCAAAGGTATAGAAAATCCAGGCCTTGCCAGCAATCTGTTAATGCTTTGGTCTCACAAGAAGTTGCACTGGCCCAGCTAAGGGATAGGAATGTTTCATGAACATTTTGCAGAGCCCTATTTTCATGCCTTGAAATGATTTATTTTTCCTAGGAAACATGATTTTCCATTCAGGAGTGTCATTCCCTGGGGGTGTCAACCCTGGGAATTCCCCATTCCCCCCACAGCCATGCTCAAAAACATTTCATGGAACACCTCAGCAGGAAGAGCATCAATCCCAGGTGGGGCTGATGTGATCAAACACCTGCAGAGCCCTCCCAGATTCCTGTGCCTCCCAGGCACGCACAGGCAGGCTGGGTTGCCAATTTTCTGATGTGCCCACAAATTCCTGCACTGCTACACCTCTGAGGAGGCAAGGGGAAGGAAAGGGTCAGGAAATACCAGCTGCACACAGGGGGGAGTGGGCACAGGCGTGCTCAGTGTGCACACCTGTGTGCAGGTGTGTGTGCCACAGGGATGGCAGTGCTTGTGCATTGCCAGCAGTCAGGTGAGGCAGAGGGGACGCAGCAAGAGGGGGAGATTTTGGAGTTCTGCATGCTAAGAGTTTTAAACTTTCTGTGCTGACAAACTCTGAACCCCCAGGGGAACACTGTTTGACCTGGGGCTGTAGAGAGGGCTTCCAAAGCTGATTGATAGCACTGGGATTATGAGTGTGTAGTTTAGTTAGAAGTGTGTAATATCACTGAGTAGAAAACTTAGAGTTTAGAGTTTTAGAATACAATAATATATCTACAACTAAAATAGAAGTTTTAAAGCAGTTACTAGTCCTTCTTTTTCATAAGTTTAAGTAGTGTTTTGTAATTAGACAAAAAATCCTGCATTGTGGACTTTGAGTAATCATTTGAGTTATTGAGTTAAAAGTGAAAATAATTTAGGTGTCATTTCTTAATTAAATAGTTTAGCCTTAAAAGACCTTGTAAAGAAAAGCCCAGCATTCCTGGGTGTGCCACACCTGGGGTGTAGGGACAGGGTGGCAGTGTCACCTTCTGTGCAGCTGCCAGGCTGCCTCAGGAACAAACAGCTCCTCTGCTGCCCGTGGGCAAACTGCCCCTGGAGCTCCCAGCAGCTCTGGGCACAGTGCTCCTGTCTCAAGGAGCTTTCACCCTCCCTGCTGGGTGCTGCTTGCTGCTGTGAGTCTGAGCCACAAGCAGCACCAGAAGAGAAATGCTCCTGACTGCCCTCCTGACAGCTCCACCTCTCAGGGGTTTGTGTGTCACCCCAGCCAGCACTTTCTGTGGGCTGATTTTCCACATCTGCTTTCCCTCACTGCCTCACTCACAGCACCCACAGCCCCCCCTCTGCTTCCCAGGCCCTGGGCAGCCCCAAGGGCTGGGTGCTGCAGTGAGATCAGTGGCTCAGCCAGGCCCTGGGCAGCCCCAAGGGCTGGGTGCTGCAGTGAGATCAGTGGCTCAGCCAGGACCCTGCCCACCAGGCAAAGCTGGCACCTGGCTCACAGAGATCCCATTGTGGCAGAGACTGCAGCCTGGAAGGGTTTGCACAGGGATGGAATCAAAACCAAATTGTCTAAGTAACACCCTAGGGTCTGGGATTTCTCAGTCTCTGGAAAGGAACCCTACCACGTGCCAAGCATAAGCCACACCCCATCTTCATTAGCTCCCTTCCTGGGAAATTGCAGCAAGCTCCCTGAGCAGAGAGGAAATCCCAGGATGAGTGAGGTTTGAGGATCTCTGAGCTGCCATCACCTGCTGACACAGCTTGCCTCCCATGCCTGTGCCAGACAGTGGGCCAGTGTGTGAGGAGCAGATGGAGAAGCCACTGCAAGGGAGCCTTTTGGGGTGCTCAGTGTGCCCAGGAGCTGAGAGCAGCTCCCTTGTGAGACTCTCCCACCACAGGAACAGTATGTCTGCCCTGTGCAGATGGAGCCACATCTCCAGCTCCAGCAGGAGTGGCAAGTTAAGTCTGTAGCCCCAGGGCAGCCACAGGAGAGCAGGTGACAGTGCCCCAGCATGTGTGACCAGTGTGGCACCAGCAGCCTGATGCCCTGAGAGCCCTGGGCTGCAGCCCTGGGAGGAGAGGACACTCACTGTGATGTAGTTGGCATTTATGTAGCTGTCTTCCTCCTGGCTCCCAGCCCTCCTGAGGCAGACCCGGCTCTCAGGATCTGAAAGATGTCACAGGTCTCACCCAAGGGACTGATCCTGCCCATCCTCCCTCCCCGACCTCAGGGACTGGAGGCTGAGTCCTCCTGCTCCATGCCATGCCCAGAGCTGCCTGCACCCTCCCCCAGGCCTGTTCTTGTCCCACTTCACCTCACTCCCCTGGCAGGCCACAGCCCAAACCTGCAGGTACCATAGTGAGCAGGTGGGGTAACTCAGTGCAGTGATCCCCAGGACATCAACAGAACCAGACCAGAACCCAGCTGAGCCCCTCCACAACACCCGCAGCCTTTACCCTCCCACGACCATGCTCCTGGGACATGGAAGGCCCCAGGAGTGCTGCACACCTGGGTAGGAGCAGCTCCCCATGTACCCCAGCACTGTGCACACCCCTGCAACACGGGCAGAGGGAGCAGCAACAGCACCCAGAGGTGCCCACCCCAGTGCCAGGGCTGCTCTGAGCCACCCCTCACCCACAGGCAAACACAGGCAGATGGGAGGCAAAGGGACACAGTGGCACCTACTGGGGAGAATGGTTTTGTATCTGTCCTTGAAAGCACGCCCAGGGATTTCCAGCTCCTCTGGACTCACGAAGTTGGGTGGGATTTTCTGCAGGGGGAGAAAACAGCCATGAGGAAAAGCCCATTGCTGCCACTTGTGTCCCCTGCTGCTGGCAGTCCTGGCTGCCCAGCAGGGCAGAGCTGACCCAGGGGCATCAGCAGAGATGCCAGCTCCTGGGATGAGTCCTGGCTTTACTCCAGTTGTGGTGGAACTCCTTCCAGAGAGGCAGTGCTGGGAGAAGAGCATGGCATGGCATGGCGGGACAGAGTTTTCCAGGGACCCCAACAGGACACGTGTGCACCAGGGACCAGGTGGGACCTGGGCACCCCTCCCCTCTGTTTGCCCACACCTCCTGCCCTCCCACTGGGGCTGTGGGGCACAGCTGGGCTCAGAGCCTGATGTTCACCCTGTCAGCCCCACCACTGGCACCCCTCCTGTGAGGAGGGAGAGGGAAAATAGTCATCATCGCACCGAAAACTCCTCCTGGAGCTGTGCCAGGCTCTGGGCGTGCTGCTGGAGCTCCTGTTTCCTCAGCACGTGGCTGGATGTCCTCAGAAACTTCAGTGTGATGTCCCGTGGCGTGCAGACAGGCTGGATGGGCTCCACGTTCCCTAGAGAGCTCATATCCAGCACTAGTGACACATTGGAGCCCCTCCTGCAAGGCACAGGGGTCCCTGGCTGACCTACTGCCACCCTGGGACAGAAGGACAGCCCACCCCACCGCATCAGCAGTTAAAACCACCCCACACTGAGCAAAGGGCAGACGGAGACCCCAGCAGATGGGAAGACTGAGGAACAGGAGCTCGCTGAACATTTTATGATTGATAGCTGAACATTTTGCTTTTCTGCTGGGAAGCCCCTGAAGGACTGGAAGTGTCGGGATTTGTCCTGGGCTGGGTGGGGGCCAGGGCTGCCTCCACACTCAGACCTGGCAGCTGCAGGCAGAGGGCTGGCAGGAAGGAATGTCAGGGGAGCCCTGGGGATGGGCAGTGCCATGGGTACCCCGAGGCACACTCACCTCTCCTGGAGCCGCACGTGCTTCTTGGCAGGGGAACTGGGCTTCTCTGCCTTGTCCATGTCCTCTGCAGCTGCCTGGGCTGCCAGGCTGCCCCTATGAACTCTGGAGCACACCAAGCAGGCTTGGACCATGCTGCAGCAAGCACAGAGCCCTCGTCCTGAAGCACAGCAGGGCCACACGGGGAGCTCTCAGCTCCCGGGAGAGCATGGAGTCATCAGAGAAGCAGCTGGAAAAGTCAGATCTGAGAGACACCACAAGGCTGGACGGAGCCCCCACAGATGGTCTGCAAGCAAGGGATGGATTTTTAAATGCTCAGTTGTCCTGGAAGCAGGACCCCCAGCCCCTGTATGCAGGCAGATATCCTGGGGAGCTGCCAGCACAGTCACCCTCAGGGATGCCTGCAGCACTGCAGCCCACACTGGTGACCCTGGGCATGGTACCAAGGGCCACCTGCCTCTCCTGAGGGGAGGACACCCACTCTGTGGTGGCAGGCACAGCCTGGTTTGGGCGAGCCCCAGATGCTCTCCACCTCTGTGCTCTGTGTTCCCAGCCCTTCTCCATCACATCCCCCTGCTTCCTCTTGGGGACATGGTGGGGGACTGGGAGCTGGAATTGTCTGAGCACAGCAGTGCTCAGCAGGTGACACGAGGTGGTTGTAGCCACTGCACAGAGCCTGGCCATCTCCTGCTGCAGGGACACACAGACCAGGCACCCTCAACAGCCTCATGGCCCTGGGACAGCCTCCTCCATCCTGCAGATCACAGCAACTGTCGAGAGGAAACCGCTCTATCTGGGTGGTTGAGCAAAAGGCTGTGAGGCAGCCCAGCTGGGGAAGGTGCCAGACATCCTCTATCACAGCCAGGGCTCAGCCCCTGGCAGGGCTGGGGAGATGCAGGTGATGCTGACTCACCTCTGGGCACAGCTCCTCATGGTGCAGGCAGCACCCTGGGATCCTGAGCCTCCTCCTCATCCCCTGAGCCTCCTCCTCATCCCCTGCTTCCTCCATGAGCAGGAGACAGACCCAGAGCCAGGGAATGATGCAGAGTCAGAGCTCTTGGTGGGCAAAGAGTGGGATCCCAGGCAGCCCATCTGCTCGGGGAGGTTTTGTGGAGAGCTGGTGTCCACATGGTGGTTGGGAACACAGCTAGGGCAGGAGCTGCTCCCCGGTATTCCCTGCTGCCCAGTGCCATTTCTGAGAGTTGCAATGCCACCACTGCCACTCACACCATCCCCGTGCCCTCAATCCAGGCAGGACAAGAGCAGCTGCTGACCAGAGCCAGCCCAGGCTCCCATCCCAGTCTGGCCAGGAAACACCTGAGAGATGCCAGGGAAGCACCTCAGCTCACATGGCCCGCCCAGCATCCCGGCCTGCCTGGTGCTGCCATCCACATGTACATGCCCACCACCCTGGCACAGGCCTGGCAGTGCCTGGGGGCTCTCCTGCCCAGCCTGGTGCCCTGAGGGCTGCCTACCTGCTGCCCTGCTGTGAGGGCTCCTCGGTCCCAGCCCAGGCCCGCGGGCACCGCTCACTCGGCCTGACAGCACGGTTTGAAAGTGTTCAGGAAGCCGCTTATCAAAGGAGCTGCAGCCTCTGCTGCTTCCTCTCCCTCCTTCTCCCCCACCCCGGCAGCCGCCCACACACATACCGGCCACAGCTCCGCAGCTCGGCCCGGCCCTGCTCCCCCGGCCCGCCTGCCCCGGGCACGGCCCGGCCTCCCCGGAGCCCCGGGGGGCTCCACAGGAGCTCTGATGGGGCTGTGGGGTGAGCTCGATGGCCTCTGTGACAGCCCTGCTGCCACCCTGGGGCACGGAGGGATGGGCAGGAGCCAGCCATGAGGGCAGGAGGCGTGAGGCAGGCTGCTTGGCATGGCACAGTGGGGCTGCCCTGGGGGCACCACACCCCCTCAGGAAGCCAGGGTGAATCCTCCCATGCTGCCATGAATCCCCCCATGCTCCAATGAATCCTCCCATGCTGCCATGAATCCTGCCATGCTGCCATGAATCCTCCCATGCCTGCTGTCCTCTTGCCCAGGCTGTGCCCTGGCTGTTCCCCACCCCCCTGGAGTGTGCCAGGGCTCACTCAGTGCCTCCCACCCTCGGTGCCTGCCCGTGTGCTCCTTGTGCCACCCCACTCTCCCAACTCCCACGTGGGGACAGCCCTCTGCACCCACCACCACACCGGGTACCTCAGGGTAGGACAGGCGGGCTCCCCCTCCCCAGCAGGGAAGGGCAGGGGTGGATTTGGGGTCGCAGGTCCCTGGGCCTGGCTCAGGTAGGCCAGGTCTGCCCTTGGGGCACTGCACATCCTTCCTGACACATCCCCACTGCTCTTCCTGTTTGCTCGTGCCCAGCTCTGCAGCTTCCTTCCTCCTCAGCCCCCACCCCGCTGTGCTGCAGCAGCTCCTGCTGCACCCCAACAGCCCCACAGACCCCAAACCCTTCCCTGCGTCTGCTCCAAGGGCTGCTCTGGCCAGAGCCACCCCAGCCCAGCTCACTGAGGTGACTGTGCTGTCACCTCACCAGAGAGCTGCATGTCTGTGCACACGTGTGTGTTTGCAGGTGTGCCAGAACAGCTTCCCTGGGCAGCCCTGCCAGTGCCACCCAGTGCCACCCGAGGGCTAGGAGATCCGAGGGCCCAAACTCCAGAGCAAAGTGCTGGGCTTGGCCAGCAGCAGAACAGCCTTATCCTGGAGAAAACGCCACCAGCATCTGTGTCTTACCTGCAGATCCTAGAGTGGCCAGGAGGAATTCTCTGTGCCCTGTGTGGGATGAAAGAACACATCTGTAAGGCCTGGAGGCAGCCCCACCACACACTGCCCTTCCTTCCCACTGTCCCTGAGAGAGCTCAGGAATTGCTGGGATGACCAGCACTGTGGCACTAAACAAGGTGTCTGCAGAAGCTTGCTCCCAGTAGGAACCAGAGCAAACAAACAAGGATCTGTGCTGGACTAACAGGCTGCCAGACATGCAGACACTTCCTGAGGCTGGGATTGTGTCTGTGCTCTAAGTGTGGGGGGCACCTGTCCCATATGGGTGTCTTTGAGGTGAAGGGGTTCCTGAGGATAGTGTCTCAGGTTGGAAACGGGGGTGTGTGTTCTATCCCCATCTGTCAGAGCTGGGGCAGTTCTCTGCTGCTCATGGGGCAGTTTTCTTTATCTCTCCCACAGCCAATCCTCCC
>JAWMQZ010000112.1:1320856-1334497 GCA_035584835.1 Tangara arthus | reverse complement strand
CCAGAATCTCCAGATTATATCCGGGTAGGAATGCTTGGCTCCTCCCTCTGGGCTCACATCTCCCAGTGGGATGCTGTCGTTCTTATCAGTCATGCACTGACATTCAATAGTCTGTTGTCAGCAGGTGGCCCCTCCCGAGGGAGGAGTGATTGTGGTCACTCAAAGAGAGAGATAAGGAAAACTGCCCTCTTGACAAAAGATAATCTGCCATACAGATGGTAATAGAAAACATCTTGCATTGCAATCTGGAACACTAGTTAATGGTCCCACTGACCCTAGTCAAGCAGCAGGGGTTGTGGCTGAAAGGACAGACAAAGCTGTCAGCAGGCAACAGTGGAGGGTGCTGATCCTGCATCCCTCTGAGGCCACCTCACCCCTGCTCTAGAACTGCAGCAGCCTCCAGCGAGGCTGAGCACGTGCCAGCAGAGCCTTTGGCAACCAGTGGCTGTGGGAGCTGTGCCTGTGGCCAAGATCTGTCCCAAGCAGCAGCTACTGCTGGGATGTGTGGCTGCCCACAGCAGCGCCCTAGGGAGCAGCCAGCCTGTGCCAGCCCCAAACATGTCTCAGCCTGAGGAGGATGGTGCTGGGGCTCCCTGCAGCTGGGCTGGGGGAGTAGAACCCAGAAGGGATCCCCCAGCTCCTCCTGTGAGCTGCTTGTGCTGGGGGCTGGATGCAGAAAGTGCCAGGCACTGCTGACATTCTTCAAGATGGACTCGTGTTGTGTTTGGCTTCAGGAGCTGCAGGACATGCCAGGAGAAGCTGAGGAGCTGCATAAGCAGGCACTGCCAGGACTGCAGCCACACTGCAGGGACAGGAGCACCCCTGGGTGCCACACTGCAGCTTCCCAGGACTGCTGCAGTGCAAAGGCCTGTCCCCATGCCCTGGGACACTCAAAGGTGTCACAGCCACAGGAACAGGTGTAAAAAGCCTCAGTCCACGGCTTGCCGCTGGACACGGTGGTGGTGGTGGTGATGGTGGCATTGGTGGGGGCATGGGTGTTGGCACTGGCACAGGCCAGGGCACATGGGAGAGAAAAGCAGCTGGGCACAAAGAGGGGACAATGCCCTGCCTGTGACCTGAGCTGCTAGGCAGATCTCCTTCCTACCCTGTGACATGAAAGATGGGCAGGCTTTGTGTTTACTCCTCTGAAAAAGAAACCTTCCTCCTGAAAACAAAACCTTTTGTGTGCAAATGCAGCTGTCTGTAGGTTTGTTTTTATACAGGAAACTTTGAACTGGAGGCTGGGGCTGGTTTCATTTTGACTTGGGATTTTCAGCTCATGGCGATATTTGGAAACTGAGCTGCTTTCCAAATTTGGAGGCTGGGTTTACATGTCACTGTGGAGTGTGGTAGCAGTGTCCAGGGCTTTCTGTTGCTGTCCCTCTCCCTGTCTGCAGAAATCTTAGCCCAGCTGAGGTGGGGATGGGTGCCCTTTGGGAGAAGGCTGAATACCTTGAGTGGCAGCTGAAATGTGTGGCCCTCCTTTGCGGGACTGGCAAGGGTTGGGTGCCAAACTCCTCCACCATGGGCTGCACAGCGTGCAGGAACCCACTGCTCCCATGTGGGGCTAAGCTGGGCTCATCCTGCCAGCCTCTGCCAAGGAGATGGGACCTGTGAGGTGCAGACCTTGCCCACAGCTGGGACTGGAGGAGACAGGAGTCCTCACACTCAGCACCATGGCTATTGCACCTCCTCCTGCCCATCGACCAAGATGGGAGCACCTTGGGACCTGCTCCCAGCTCTGCTCCAAACCCCCTGGCAGACCCTTCTCCTTGTCCCCAGGGACCAGCTGCCCCCATTCACCAGAGTGAGGATAAGTGCCATTCTGGACAAGCACTTGGAATGCTCTGCACCTCCAAGCCAATGCACCAGCTCAGCTACATCCCCCCTGATGAGGGACTGAGGGGTCAGGATGCCTGTGCTCCGGGATGGTGCCTGGTCTGATGGGGCTCCAGGCAGGAAAGCCTTTGGCAATCCCAACCCACAGACACCCTCAGGGCTGGTGCATGGGATGGATGCCTGTGCTGACTTCATCACTGTCCCGGGGCTCTCCCTGATCCTCTTTGCAGTAGCAGCACGAGGGGATGCTCAGCACAACCAAGATCCCCAGCACCTGGCCAAAACCACAGCACGTGGGACAAACTCTGGCAAGCTGCAAGGAGGAGTGAGCCATGCCCAACCTGCAGTGTTGGCACACAGCTCCTGCCCCCAGGGTGCAGACCCTTGGCCTCAAGGGGCCACGGGAGACACCCCTGTCCAGCTGATCCCTCCTCCCCAGCATCCTGCAGCTGAGAGCTGGGCGAGCCCAGGCGGGCCTTCCCGCCGGTCCAGCCCAGACTTGAACGTCAGGGCCGTGCACCAGCAGAGTAAACGGGTGAGTGTGAGCATGCCAAGTTGACACCGCACGCGCCAGCGCGCAGGAACGGGCTGTGGACCACGCCAGGGATACCCTCCAGGTGAGCTACGGGTCCCATTCCTTGTCCCCCTCCCTCTTCCCAGACACCTGGTTGAAGCCAGGATGTGTGCACAGGGAAAGGAGTGTGCAACCTCCTGTGCCCTGGCATGGTGCAGGCAAACCTGGTGCCACAGCCCTGAGGGGGCAGCAGGGGATGGGCAGCCTCTGAGCACGGCTGTGCCAGGAGCAGAGCCTGGCACTCGGCGGCTGTCCCTGCACAGGGACAATCTCGTGCCTGTGCCCCTCGCCCTGTGTGGCACAAGTGGGCACTGGGAACTGCTCATGGCTACTTCTCAGCTCTGTGTGCATGGCATCCTTGCAGCATCGGGCACCCTTGCTGCCAGCCTGTGCTGGCACTGCATCACGGGGCGGGAGCAGAGCCCCCCAGGATTCCACAGGCTGTTGGCGACAGGGTGGGTGATTTTGGAGCCAGGTGCTGCCCCAGCACTACCGTGCAGTAGGTCTGGGACCGGCACTATCCAGGCTGCTCTCAGCCCTCCCCAGTGAGTGCCTGTTGCCTGGCCAGGGGAAGCAGAGCCTGCTGAGCCCCAGGGGCGGCGCCCACGCCCCGGGGGTGCAGAGCAGGTCTGCCCGGCTCTGCCGGCTTTGGGCGCGCTCTGAGTCACCGCAGCCCTGCGCTCCCAGCTCTGCGAGGCGCCTGGCTCGCACCCGCAGGCATCCCTGCTCAGCTGCCAGGGCTGAGTGTGGGGAGCCAAGAGCATCACCCAGGTGATGGTGACAGAGTCATTCCTGCCACTCATCGCTGTCCCCAGCCTGGACAGCGTGGCTGTGCCCTGCCCTGCAGAGGGGTGACGTCCCCCACTGCCTGCCTGCCCTCCCGCCTCTGCAAAATGGGAAGAGCTCCAAGGTATCAAAGCGGGTCAGGAGGCGGCAGCGGTGCTGGCAGGGCTCCATGTGGGAATGATTAAACGCTTGCAAGGGGTTGGAGAAGGAGCATCCCAGTGCTCTAGGGTTTAGGGTTGGAGAACCATGGCGTGTGAACCTTGGAAAGCAAGAGGTCCCATTGGCACCTGCATCCTCTGCAGGTTCTGCCCTGGGAGCAGCCTGTTCCTCTTGTTCCTCCCTCGCAGCCCTGGGCAGCACTCAGCACCTCAGAGTAGCAGAGGGGAGAAACTGCAGCCTGGGGCAGTTCACAGTGCTGGTGGGCATTGGGAGGGACTGAGGGACAGGGACCAAAGGGTTGGTGCTGGCCTGAGGCAGGACAGGAGCCCCAGAGCTGTTCCCAGCCCAATCCCAGTGGCAGTATATTAGTACCTCATATCATGGGGCCTCTGGGCATATGTTGTTGTAGGGTGCCAGGTTGGATGTCCAGAATCCTGCCCAGGGAGGGATGGCAGAGCTTTCACAGAGACATCAGGGCATGTCCAGACAGCAGTAGAGTCTCCTCTGTGCAGTGCCAGCATTGCCCACAGCACCAGGTCATGGCTGCGCCCTCTGAGTGACAGGTTGAGTCCCTGTGGGAGTGTCCTCGGCCACATGGTGTCCCCTGGCAGGGGCCCTGCAAAGCTCTGCCCGTGCCCAGCCTTGGGAGCATCACCTGCTACTGTCACCTCACACAGACCCTGTGACACAGCTGGGACCCTTAGGTGAGGTGGGCACTCTGCTGTCCACCCTGCCCATCCTCACCCCAGCAGGTGCTTCCCAGGGAGGCCCTGACTCCTCCAGGTGTGCAGGACCATGCTCAAGTCAGGAGATCCCTTAGCTGGGACAAACCCAATGCTGCCAGCTCCATGCCCAGGGCACCTGGAGAGGAGGCCAGTGCATGGAGCACAATGTGGGTGGGCTCTGCTCTGCTCTGGGGTTGGCTCTGCTCGGGAGGACAGCCCAGAGCCTTTGCCAGGCAGGGCCTTTGCACTGCACTGTGGCTATTATCCCTCACCTCAAGCAAGACCTAACACCACAGTGACAGGCACACTGTCTGGGGTCCCCTTTCCCCTCTCTGCTCCTGGGTGATGCCCCTGGAGCACAGGGCATGAGCACTCAGTCCCATACTGGGGCTCTTGCCCCTTGCCAGAGGCGGTGGCTTGGCTGCACAGCCCCTGTCCCCTCCCAGCCCTGGTGGGGTGAGCCCTGCAGCCATCCCGGGAGTCCTGCAGCCATCCGGGAACCCTGGAGCCATCCTGGGCAGGGGGTGTCCCCATTCCCCCAGGCTGTGGGCTGTCCCCATCCCCCCGGGCAGGGGGTGTCCCCATCCCCCTGCTCCTTGTGGTAGCGTTCGTTCGTTTGCTGCTTCGCGGAAAATGTGATGACTCGGCAACCCCTGAGTTTCCAGGCCTGGTTCCAGCTGCTGGGTGGAGAAACTTCTGCAGTTGTCTTTAGGTTTGGCACAGCTGAAGGCTTCATGGTCAGGGGGGACTGGAGGGGAGATCCAGCATCCCCAGCTGAAGGAGGGCTCTCCCTCTCTGTGTCCCCACCTGAGGTGGCACGGTATCACTGAGGTAGCCGTGGGGAAGGCAGGGCTGGCACAAGATGAGCAGCTTCTGTCCCGTGGGGAGGCTGCTGAGCCCTGCAGCGCCAGGGACAGGGCCTCAGCTTGGCTCCCAGCAGTGCTTTGGGCTGTTTCCACTGCGGCCACAGCCCAAACTCCCTGAGCTGAGGGAGCACAGCCACTGGGACCCAAGGATAAATAAGCAGGGTTGGTATTCACACATGTCCCCATGGCAGGGGGTGACAGCTCGCTGTGCCACCAGGACATGCAGAGGCTCTGAAAACTGCTGGGATGTCTCCTGGTCCATGCTCAGAGGCCAATCCCATCCTGGTGGGCAGCAAGGCATGCTCCAAGCCTGTCCTCGTGCCGAGTGAGGTTATCTCTCCTCCTGGCTGGGGAGGCACGGGCAGTAGCACAGTATGGCAGCAAGATCTGAGGGAACGCTGTGTTCCAGAAATCCCTGCTTGTCTGCCCAGCTCAGAGACCAGAACAGGTAGAACAGACCCTTTGCTCCTTGGGCAAGCCACTGTCCAGAGCAGCTGCCTCAGTGGGGGAGTGGTGGCCCCATGCAGGGCTGCAGCAGCAGAGGTTGTGGCTGGGGCTGGAGATGGCTGGTGCAGGGGCACTGAGGCTGTGCCCAGGCAGGTGCAGTAACCATGCATGGACTCGGATTCTCTCCAGCTGGGCCAGGCAGGCACAACCTAGCTGGAGTGTCCCAGTGGCTGGGTTTGTCCTCTTGCTGGCCTGGAACTGCTCTTTAGTATGCTTTGAAGATGCAGGAGCCCCACCTTGACTCCAGGGAAAACCTCCTCTCCATGTCACCACTGCAGGGGGCACTGCCTTTGACATTGGGGCATGCAACATCTTTTTCCAGGATTTTCCTTCAAAATCTAGGGTGCCTCCTGTCCCATGTCCCTGGATCACAATTCTCAGCCCAGCAAGGCCCTCCATCCTCACCTCCAGCCCCTGCTTCATCAGCCAGGGGCTCTTTGAACTCAGCTCTTCCATCACCTGCCACACTCCAGGGACACCAGCACTGCTTGCACTGCCTCTATCCCAGCCATCCAGGTGACCCTCCAGGCTGCTCATGGCAGCAAACAACACCACGCTCCCCATCCACAGTGTGGCCACCTGTGCTGGCAGCCTGCAGCCCACAATGGACTGTGAGGGGACATCCAGTGAAAGCCCCTTTGCAAATGTATTTGGGGAGCAGCCAGCTGTAACCTCCCTGATCCTGCCTGGGCCCCCGGGTAAACCTGGCAAACCCTCCCTGCAGTGAGGAGCTCCAGCCTCCTCCCAGCCAGATGCAGCTGCCCAGCTCTGGAAAGGGGCCTTTAAAAACAGTCCCCAGCCCACTGGAGACGGCAGCAATCAGGCCCAAATCTCCCCCGTCTCATTTCTGGGGAGGTGCTCCATCGCAGGGGCTGGAGGACCTCACCCCAGTCCCTGTGAGCACTCACCTTGCACTCAGGTCAGGGAGGAGTGGCCAGCTGCCCATCTATAGGAGTGCCAGTGCCCAGCAGCACAGATGGGTATCCCCAGAGCTGGCTGTGGCACTGGTTGATGGGTCAGCCTCATCACCCCAAGCACTGGTGGATCTCAGTCCCAAAGGCTTATCAGGAGATCTCTAAGAGCCACAGCTGTAACCCTGGGCATCCATCACTTGAGCAGATGCACCCATGGCATTTTTGGCATTCAGCCCTTGGAGCTGTGGGCGTTAAAGGTTAAAAATCTTGCCTGTGCTGGAGCCAAGGCATTGCCTTCTGCTCCCACCCTGATCTCTGTGTTCAGGGTGCAGGGGAGGGAGTCTGGAGACAGTGACATGAAGAGGCTCTGGTGGTAGAGCTGTACCTTTCTGCTGGGGGAACATCCGAGTCCTAGACAGAAGTGACAAACAGGCCCTCACTGCTGGGCTGAGCTGCAGGGCCAGGGCTCCTTTATCCTCAGCCCAGTCCAGGCAGGGACCTCTGCAGAGACGTGACTGTGACCACGGACCCGGACTCCTGGCACCAGTCCCATTTGGCTGGGACCTGGGAAATTAACTGTTGCCCATGCCAAGGGAAGGGGATTCATGTTCCCTGCCCCCTTTTCCAGCTGGCTCCATCGGCCTGGGGGTTGTCAGAAAGGTTGGGGTATGGACTTGGGGTTGGAGATACATCCTAGACCAGGTCCCCTGTGTCCCCCTCTCCTCTTAACTGCATGCAAGGGCTGGAGCTTTCCCATGTCCTTGTCCAGATACTGGACGTTGTTCTGTCTGTCACAGGTCCCACCTGACAAACTTCTGAGTTTTTTGTTGAAGGATTCTGGTGTTCTAGAAGACAGGTGGGCGATGTGTCCTGCTCTGACAGCTCGGTGGCTTACAGTAATGAGCAGAGCTTGAATAACCCCCATAGGTAGCCGTGCTGGCCACTGGGATAGACTCCCACAAAGGCTGTGCTGGCTTCCGGACTGATGCATCACTGAACCTCTTCCAGCACTGTCCCAGATCCCCAGCGCTGATGTGAAGCCAATGGCATCTCTGCTGTGAATGAGAGCTGGCACTGTGCCATGCATTGCACAGACCCCGCACAGCACCGCCCTGCACGCAGCCCGGGCCACAGCCTGGTCCCCGGGCAACCCCCCGAAGGACAGCGCCCTCCCACCCGGGCACAGCGCGCCTCAGCCACCCCTCAGATGGGCAAAGCGTGGTTTGGGCACCTCTGTGCCCGCAAATGCCACGGCAGGAGCCTCTCAGAGCGCGCACTGCCCCCGCCGCAGCCTGCGGGCCATGGGCACGGCACAGAAACACCCCCAGCCCTGCCCTCGGCGTACCCGAACCCCCTCCCCAGCCGCACCTGCACAGCAATTAGAGCACACCGAGCTGAAGGGTGCCCGAAGGTGCGGCACAGAGAGAGCAGAGGGTGCACAGCACTCCTCACTCCCCACTCCAGCACTCCAGCCAACAGCCCTCCTTCCCTCCCTGCGCTGGGCTTGTTTCGGGCGCGCCCTCCCAGCCTGGAGCCGCCGTCAGTCCAGTCCCGTCTCCTCCCCTCCCGCTCCTCCCGCCCCTCCCGCTCCGGCTCCCGGAGCTCCCGCTGGTGCCAGAGCGGGCTCCAGCCCGGCCGAGCCCCGCCGCAGCGCGGTCCCCCGAGAGCCCGGCCAGCAGCGCCTCCCCCCCGGCCGGCAGCTCTGCCCGCAGCCCGCAGCCGCTCTCCCGGACCGCAGCGGACACGGACCTGCGGCGACAGCTGCAAATGCGCCCAGCGAGAGGCAGCCGCCCCCGCTGGGCTTCTCCCTGGCTGGAGGCGAGCTCTGCCCCCGCCCAGGGCCAGCGGGCCCGGCCGAGGTGCCAGGCGCTGGCCGGTCCCCATTGATGTCATCTTGTCACCCGCGCTCGGAAAGCATGCGGGGACACGGCTCCTGGCTGCCGTGGGACACGGGGCTGGCTGGGGACAGCCGCTGCTGAGAAACACCCCAACTTTGTCATCCCTCTGATCTGCTGCCACCAGGTCCCCATGAGGTCACTGCTGCTGCCGCTGCTGGTGCTGTGCGTGCCGCGGCTCCCAGGGACCCTGGCACAGGTAAGGGCTCGCTCGACTCCCCAGCCCCGCTTTGGCTCCGCGGCTCTCGGCTGCCAGCTCGCTGCCGCAGGGGCTGCCCCGGCTCGGGGCTGCGGGTGCCTCTCCCTGGCCGTGCAGCTGCGCCACATCAGCGGCTTCGCCGTCCCGAGCGGCGCTTCCCCCGCTGCCCCTCGCCCCCGGTGCTCCGGGCCCGCTGCCTGGGAGCGCGGCGTGTCCCCGTTGCCGTGGCTGCGCGGCTCCTGGCCCGGCACTGGCCCGGCTGCTGTTCCCAGGGTCCCCAGCCGCTTCGCTCTCCTCTGCCAAAAGCGCCGCGATCGGTGGGGAGCCGACACGAGTCTGCCCGCAGAGCCGAGGGAAAAGAACGCCAGGAAAATGATGGTTCTGCTGTGGCTTGTAGCAGGACAGGGAGTGGGCAGGAGACATTTCCTTTAACGTGGGGGGAACTGACGCCAGTCCAAAGCCGGGCACACCCTGCTGGGAGCAGGCTGTGAGAGAACGGGTGTCGCCGCTGCCGGGAGGGTGCCAGGGGCTCCGGGGATTCTGTTCTGCCCGTTGGGTGGGCAGCTGGACTGAGGTCTGTGGTCCCTCCCTTCCCTTGATGGTGGGAAGGAGGTGTGCCTGTAGGGGGAATGAGATTGCCAGGGCCTGTGCAGAGCTCAATCCCTCCCTCTCTCTCCAGAACTTCTCCTGTGCTCTGGCTGGTTTGGTGGCCCTTTCCCCTATGGGCATGGCCTGTGCTATTTGCAGCCCCAGGACCCCTGCAAAAGGCCAGGGCAGCCCACAAACTGCATCTGCCAAGTCTGTCTCTTTGCCTTGGCTAAGGGGGTCTGAGAAGTGATCCAGGCTCTCCTAGGAAAAGGGATCAGAGCCCACAGATGCTATGTCAGGGTGGGAGCTGTGCCTGGCACAGGGCACCTCTCCCAGGTGTTGGTCTCAGCTCATCCTGCTCCTCTCTCACCTGACACTTTCAATCCCCCAGGGCGAGAAATGCAACCACACAGCACAGGCAGGGCTGGAGGGCCAGGATGCACCTGGTGAAAGAGGTGAGTCACAGCAAGGAGGTTCCCAGGCTGAGGAGGGCAGGATGGTCTCACGCCTGGAGGGGTGAGATGAGATGTGCTGGACCAGGACTCTTGGAGTTAAGAGTAGCTTTGTAAATATTCTGCTTTAGGCTGACTACATGGCCAGGGGAGAGGGAGAGTCAGTCCCATCCTTCTCCAGCAACCAACTGGATGGGGGCACAAGGCTCCAGAGCTCTCTGCTTCCACGGGGCACCAGCTGGGCTCAGTGGCAGCACAGCCATAGATGCCCTGCTCAGAGCCTTGGAGTTGCCTGGGTAGGATCAGAATCTGTAAGGCAGCCCCACAGCTGCTGTAGGCCTGGAGCCAGCATGGTGCCCACATGGCATCAGCCTGTGGCAGTGAGAAATCACCTGGATGATCCACAGGCACCTGTCGGGGCATGAGGTGTGTGTGGATGTGCTGTGTGTGGTGTGGTTAGTGGGAACGTGAGCAGTGCTGGGTCACAGGCCTCTGGCCCATTTTAGGTACATTTGTGCTGCAGATGTGAGGAGGGTGACAGAGAGAGACAGGTGGTGAAGCTGCTGGAAACTCATGAGAAGCAGGGAAACATGGGCTGAGAACTCACACCTTCAGGAGATAAGAAAGAGCTTGCAGTAACAAACCATCCCTGCCTGACACCAGGCAGGACAGTGAGCTGTGGGCTGCCTTCAGGTCAGCTCTGCCTGGTGCTCTGGGTGTCTGCTGACAGCAAGGGTGGCCCAGGGCAGCTGGCCCAGGTATAGACACCTCACCTGTGGCACCCAGCTACATTTAGTTAGCTAAATGTTACCCTTCCTGAGCTGGCTGATCCTAAATATGCGCTTGAACTTCTCAGGGATGGCCCTGTGGGGCACTACGTGCTCCTATTCATGTCCATCTGATGTCCTCTGGTCCTTTTGCCCTCACCAGCAGGCTCCAAACCACAGCATTGCATGGAATAGAAGTTGCACATAGTTCTGGAAGTCCAGCTCTGGGGAAGATACACACACAGAGCTCCTGAGTAGTGCCAATGGTGTTCCTGCCCCGGGCTCGCCCCACACTGCTCCTCCCTGGCTGCAAAGGGTGCCCTGTGGCAGCCCTCTGGGGCAGTCATTGTGCTTGGTTCCTGCTGTCTCACTGTGCCAGACCCTGTGTAAGCCTGTCATAACACGTTGCACACCATAAATTTTAAGTGCTAATTATTTCACAAATGCCTTATTAGCACTAGAGCTGTTCTGGCATTTTCCAAAAGCTGAGTGCCATAGAAAGGTCATGGATGTGGCACCTGGGGACTTGGGTTAGTGCTAGACTTGGCAGTGCTGGGGGAGCAGTTGGACTCAGTGATCTTAAAGGGCTTTTCCAACCTAAATGGTTCCATGACTAACAGCAAGGCTGAGGATGGGGGTGTGTAACAATCTGCTGGAGACATTGTGAGGCAGAGATGGACCCTGCCCTGGTCACACCACCAGCTCGGGCCTGACAGACAGGCTCTGCTTGGCTCCTCTTGTGTGGGTGACTCCTGAGCAGCTCTAAGGGCAGGAATTCAATAGCAGTTTCAGCCACTGACCCATCAATTAGACCAAGCCCTGAATGCCACTTCCTTGTCCCCAGACACTCCATTGGGATGTGACAGCCCCAGCGCACTGACCTGACTGCTGCAGCACAGCCAGGGCAAGGACACTGGCTCAGCAGGGGCTGGGGCCACTCTGGTCCCACATTTCCTCCATGCATGCAGTGTCCCACTCCTCCCATGTCACTTCTGAACTGGGCAGGATGGGGGTGGCTCATTGTCTGGATCCCCCCAAAGCAGCCTTTGCCCCTCCTCTGTCAGAGCCCATACAGAGGCAGAGACTGTTGCAGGGAGCACAATGGTCCCCTGCCGTATCCATCCTGCCCCCTGTCTTGCTTCTCCATGGTGGATCCAGAGCCTTCAATATCTTTTTGGGAGGCTCAGGCCAGCCAAGGTGATGAGCAATGGATTATACCCATCCAGGGAGCTTGTCTGCCTTAAACCAGGACTCTCTGGACAAAGCCCATGGTGACTGAAGCCTTCTGGTCTTTCTCCAGTGGAGCAGATGCTCCATGCCTAGGAGCATCTCTTTGACAGCTTCCTTTAAGTTTATGAAGGTTTCTGAACGTTCTTGTGTTTCCCAAAGGCTGTTCAGAGCCCTTGGGGTCAGTGTGGTGGTGTACCCCAGCAAGGGTGGGTGGCTGGGAGCTGGCCCTGCAGCCTGGCACCCAACACCACCAATCCCTGCTGAGAGTTTTGGATTTGCCTCTGCAGGCACCCTCCTGAATGTCAGTGTGAGTGACCATGACCGCTCAGACTCCCTCCTCCTGTCCTGGGATGAGCCAGAGGGAGGTGCCAGGGGTTATTTCCTGGCCCTGTCCCCCCTGGGGTCAGGCATGCTGCTGCAGAATGGCTCTGCTGGACCCAACGCCACCAGCTTCTGGTTCCATGGGCTGACTCCTGGCGCACGCTACGAGATTGAGGTGACAGCCACGCTGGCCTGCAGGGACACCACCAGCCAGACCATCACAGCACAGACAAGTAAGGGCTCCCCCGGACCTCAGTGCTCCTACCAGTGATTGTTGTGCTGTTTGGAGTCCTACTAGTTCGTGGCAGGTTGGGCTTTTCCTCACTTTCGCAAGAATTAGGGTCTTTCATGGGTCCCCAGAGTCTTAGGTTGGGCTTTTCCTCATTTCCACAAGAATTTAAGTCCTTCCTGGGTCCCCAGAGTCTTAGGTTGGGCTTTTCCTCCCTTTTACAAGAATTTAGGTCCTTTCTGGGTCCCCAGAGTCTTAGGGGTCATTCCCTCATCCTTGTGGAAGAAGAGTCCTGTCCCTGCTCCTTGTATGGGCTGGGTTCATGCTGTGTCTTCTCCTCCTAGAATAATGGAGGTAATGATGGACCAGCCCATGGTGTGGCTCACAGAGAGCTGAGGGGTGGAAAATGTCATGCTTGGAAGTTAAGAAATAGCTACAAGGAAGGAGCATCTGCTCCACAATTTTGGCACATCTCTGTCAATCACTGCTCACCCCCAGGCTTTGCTCTGTGCCAAGGGCTGGAGAAGGGGCAGGGCTGGTGGCTCTACAGCTCAGGGGGGGATGGCAGCCCTTGCCTGCGCCTCTCTAGAAGATCCTTGAGTAAATCAGCGCAGGTGAAGATGGGAAACCTAGCAAAGGAGAGTAGAGCTGGAGGAAGGAGATTGGGCAGTGGATGGGCTGGTGTCAGGCAGCAGAAGCAGAAGCTGGTTGTCACAGAAAGGCAGGTGGCAGGACCCACAGGGCCAGCAGGAACAGAGGACCTGTCAGCAGGTGAGGCTCCAGGTGGTGATGGCTTCACCTTTATGTGTTGGGCCTGACCAAGCCTCCCTGCTCTGTTCAGAGGAGCTGCTGAGTCTGATCTAAGGGGATGGTGCAGCCACACAGCCCAAAGGAGGCTGGTGAGTGGTCAGGGAGGTCATGGGGCTGTGCTTGGGGAATCCCTGCTGGAGCCCCTCTGCTCTGGAGACAGGCTGAGAGCTGGGGTTGTTCAGCCTGGAAAGGAGAAAGCTCCCAGGTGACCTTAAAATGCCCTTTGGGGGATTTGAAAATGGAGAAATAGGGGCTATTTACATGGGCAGATGGTGGCAGGACAAGAGGGAGGAGTTTTAAACTGGCAGAGGAGAAGTTTATATCAGATTTTAGGAAGAAATTCTTCCCTGTGAGGGTGGTGAAGCCCTGACATAGGTTGCCCAGAGAAACTTTGGCTGCCCCATCCCTGGTAGTGTCCAGGGCCAGGCTGGACAGGGCTTGGAACAACTTGAGCCAGTGGAAGGTGTCTCTGCACAGGCTGCCCAGAGGAGCTGTGGCTGCCCCATCCCTGGGAGTGTCCAAGGCCAGGTTGGACAGGCCTGGAGGGCTGGAATAGTGGAAAGGGGAATGAATGAGCTTTAGGGTCCTTTCCAATCCAAACCAAACCATTCCACAGTTCTGTGGCTCTATGAAATGGATTTTTGGTGCTCTTTGATTGTTGTCAAGGACAGGGTGTGGTAGCAGCTGATCACCTCATCCTGGTGGATTTTCCCAACATGATGGGTGCTGTGCAAATACAGCCAAGGAATCCAGGAGCCTCTGGCAGGTCAAAACAGTGAG
>JAWMQZ010000112.1:1310215-1320756 GCA_035584835.1 Tangara arthus | reverse complement strand
TGAGGGCAGCCCTTGCAGAACCCACTATTGCACCATTCCCCCAGCCACTCTCTGCTCTGGCCTCAGCCTGATGAGGGGGGTGGGACTGGATGAGCTTTAGGGTCCCTTCCAGCCCAAACCCTTCCAGGATTCTGTGACTGGCTCCTGTGAAGCTGCCAGGCAAAGGCAAGTTCCACCAGCCTGTGAGCAGCTTGCCAGCTCAGGCTGTGGCAGAGGCAGCCAGCAGTGTCTGTCCATGTCCCACACAGGTCCCTCACCTGCGCTGAACCTGACTCTGAGCAGCAGCAGCTCCTCCTCACTGCGTGCAGCCTGGGCACACGGGCACGGCCTCAGGGACAGCTACAGCCTGGCACTGTGGCACAGCCACTCCCAGAGCCTGGTGAGGAACGTGTCCCTCCTGCCCAGCACCTCCACCTTCCTCTTCGAGGGGCTCCAGGCGGGCAGTGAGTATGCCCTGAAGGTCAGCACCCTGGCTGGGCCCCGCCAGGCCAGCACCAGTGTCCACCAGTGGACAGGTAGGGAGTGGTGGGTGCCCGAGGAGGGAGGGGTGCCAGGAAGGGTTTGGCAGGAAGGATGCAGCCCATGTGGCAGGCTGGCAAGGGGAGGAGGTCTCCAGCCTTGGGGTGGGGAGCTTGTAAATGGTGGGGAACAGCTAGAGTGTTTCACATCCCCACTGTGAGCTGAGTGCCTGGGCCAAGGGGAAAACTTTGCACCCAGGGCTTGGATTTGTCTATTCTCAGCAGAGAGGGGAGTCTGGGGATCCTGGATCTCCTCACTGCTGAGAGCTGTGGGAGTGCTGCAGTACCCAGTCAACCACCCCTCTGCCCTGCAGCCTGAAAGAACATGGCAATGTGGAGGGACCTCCAGCCTGTGTGGGAGGGGGCACGGGAGAGACATGCCTCAGTAGACCCCTCCCTGACCTTCACCCCCATGCCACAGAGAGCGGCTGTGGGCACAGGGGGAGAGAGGAGACTCCAGGGACCACCATCCCCAGTGCTGACCCTTGCTGTGTCCTCTCTTCCCCTCAGCTCCCTCCGTCCCCACCCAGCTGAGGCTCAGCCCAGGTTCCAGCACCAGCCTTGTTGCCTCCTGGGCAGGGGCTGCAGGGGCTGCCTGGCTCCACCTGGAGCTCCACAACCTCCTCACCCAGAAGGTCAGCATGAGCCTGTCAGCCAGGAGGGGCCTCAGCAGCTACACCTTCCAGCATCTGCACCCTGGCACTCACTACTGGCTGAGGCTCAGTGCCACAGCTGGGCCCTACACTGCACTGGGACCCAATGCCACTGCTTGGACGTGTGAGTATGAACTTGGTGGCCCCAGCTCTCTCTCTGCCTCTGGTCCAGCCTCTGAATCCAAAAATCCTTGGGTACACAGGGTGGTTTTGCTTGGACCTGGCCAAAAGCTGCTCCAGGACCCAGCTCTGGGGCACTGCTGTGGTGGGGCCAGTGAATGCCCTGTGCTGGCCTGCTTCTCCCTGGGATGCAGTGGGAGCAGCCTGTGGGCTCTCCCCTAGGAGGAGGATGGAAGGGCAGCAGATCCCACTGGTGTTCAGTGCTGCTGGGGCTTGGCTCTCATGGCTGTACAAGGGCAGCAGAAAAAATGGGGCAAAGGGGCAGCAGCTGAGCTGGTTTGAGCTGGAGGCCTCTGGGAGGGGCTTATGCAAGAACAAGAAAGACTTTTTACATGGGCAGACAGTGATAGGACAAGGGGTGAATGGTTTTAAACTAAAATAGGAGAGATTTAAATTAGATATTAGGAAGAAATCCTTCCCTGTGAGGGTGCTGAGGCCCTGGCACAGGGTGCCCAGAGCAGCTGTGGCTGCCCCATCCCTGGGAGTGTCCCAGGACAGGGCTGGAGGACTGGGATAGTGGAAAGGGGAATGAATGAGTTTCAAGATCTTTTCCAATCCAAACCATTCCACAGTTCTGTGGCTCTATGAAATGGATTTTTTGTGCTCTTTGATTGTTGTCAAGGACAGGGTATGGTAGCAGCTGATCACCTCGTCCTGGTGGATGTTCCCAACATGATGGGTGCTGTGCAAATACAGCCAAGGAATCCAGGAGCCTCTGGCAGGTTAAGACAGTGAGGGCAGCCCTTGCAGAACCCACTATTGCACCATTCCCCCAGCCACTCTCTGCTCTGGCCTCAGCCTGATGAGGGCCCTGAAAAAGGGGAACTTGCTGGTGACACCACATCCATAGCCCAGTAAAAAGTTCCAGTCCTGAACTGGCTCTCCCAGATGTTTCCAGGAAAACCAGGAGGGAAGTGAAGAGGGCAGAGCAGATTCACTCTGAACACCAGGGTAGCATTGGTCCTCACATGAGGGAGGTGCCAGAGCCGACTCAGAGCTGCTGTGGCCAGTGCCTTGTCCTGGCACTGGCCAAGCACTGCTCATGTGTGTGCTGGGAGGAACTGGGTGCCACCGGGTGTCAAACCTCCTGCTCCACCTGCCAGCCTGGGAAGCTGGAGCCTGCTCCCTGCTCCGTGCGGATGGGATTTTGGAAAGCCTCCAGAGCTCCAGCTGGTTTCTTTCTGCTCTGGAGTGAGGCTGATCCCTGCTGTTGCTGTCTGCAGCTCTGACCTGCTCCACTGAACAGAATTCCCCCATGCCAGACACACGAGCCAGGGGCGTCCGGCCAGGAGTTTGGTCCAGGCCAGTTCCTGGGAATATCAGCAAGCTCATGGTGGGATGTGAATGGAGTGCAAGGAGACTTTCAGGAATTTCCCAGCGAGGCTGCCAGCTTTGTCTGGACTCTCTTAGTCCAGGAATGCTTGTGCTGGGGAGTGCAGATGGCTCAGTCCAAAAGGATGTCTAAGGCTGGACGTAACCCTGCAGGAATGAGGCTCAGCAGTGTAAGGGGGTACAAAATACCCCATAACCCTGACTCACACAATGCTATTCCCTTCCAGACCCCTTGAGTCCTGACAGTGTGACCCTGAGCAGTGCAGAGGAGCAGAACTCATTAGAGGCTCGCTGGAGTGTCCCAGGGGGACACAGGGACTTCTACCTGGTGACACTGCAGGAGGGACAGGACAGTGCTCCAACCAGGAACATCTCCGTGGGTGGGGACAACGATCACGTCACCTTCCACGGGCTGAGCCCTGGCCAGCAGTACTCTGTGCAGGTGGTGGTGGTGGCAGGGCCCTACAGGGCATCAGCTCAGAGCTCAGCAGCCTGGATAGGTGAGCAGAAAGGCCACGTGTGGCCCTTGGGGCTGTTCCTGCTGCCTGGAGGGGCCTGGGGGTGAGACAGACACAGGGACAGGGCACCTGGGACACCTGGTCTCAAGAGCAGGTTGTGGGTCAGAGCAGGAAATTCTGCCTCCCCACAGCTCCTGGTGAGGGTGGGCTCAGAGGTCCTGGGCAGGCTTGTGTCAGGCACAGAGCAAGACCAGATCCTGCTTGGTGCCTCCTGGACTCTGCTGGGCAGGTTGCAGGCAGCACAGCTGGGTGGGTGGGCAGGGAAGCACCACCAGCCCCCCAGAGGGGGCATCTCCCTGTGCTCACTCTCCTGGGTGACCTGTGCAGCCACAGCTGGTGCTGTCCCAGAGCTGCCACTCTGGGGAGGGACAATTGGAGCTGCACACAGTGTGGGGAGGTACCCACCCAACCTGTGGTGCTGGGGGTCTCCCAGAGCTCTCCCTGCAGCCCCTTCTGCCCCTGTGTGGGATGGAGGCAACTGCAGTGTCACAGAATCACACAACTGCTAGGGTTGGAAGGGACCTCTGGAGATCATCTCGTCCAACCCCCCTGCTCTAGGGTCACTTAGAGCAATTTGAAAAGCAGCAAATATCTTGTGAAAGCCATGCCTGATGCACTGCCCCGTGTCATGCTGTCCTTGTCCCTTGCAGAACCACGAGCACCCTCTGGTGTGAGCCTGTCCAGCCAGGGCAGCCCCCACAGCCTGCTGGCCAGCTGGGAGGAGGCCTCAGGGGAGGGCTACCTGCTGGTGCTCAGCCTTGCAGAGCACCCTGTGCAGAACAGCTCCTTGCCCAGGGGTGTCAGGAGCTTCATCTACAAGGGCCTGCACCCTGGGACCCTGTACACCTTTGAGGTTAGCACCATGGCTGGTCCCTACACATCCTCACCCCAGCGCGTCTCCAACTGGACATGTGAGTGCCACAGCCCCTGATGGTAGGACTAAGTCTTCTGTCCTTGGGTGTGTGTGGCAGCCATCTTGATATCTTCAGTGTCATGCTTTTTATAAGCTACAAGAATGTTGAAGTTTAGTGGATGATTAATTGATGATTTGTAATAATGATTTATATTTTTGTTTGGTTTTTTTTTGTGGGGGGAAAAAAGAAAAGGAAGGGGTTGGTTTTAGGATTAGTTCTGTATTTGTTTTGGGGTGATTGTGGAATGATGATGATTGATTGTTCAGTTTTTAATACTAGGAAATATAGAAGAATCCCTTCCCCTGATGTCACACCTTAGGGCACTGACAGCACACATCTTCCGCAGCTTAATCCAAAAATTGGGGAAAAGACTCAGCAGGAGGCAGAGGTGCTGCTGATGTGTGTGACCCTGCAGTTTCCCAGTCACCAGGCACAAGGGCAGCTGAGCCCAGTGCCCTTCTCCTCAGCCACCCTCCTGTGGCACTGCTCAGGCTGTCACTGCCTTCAGCCACCCCTCCACCACCCACCACCTCCTCCAGCACCAGAACATTTTTTTCTCTGCCAGTTTGAGCTGTGCTGGCCCAGTCCCTGCCAGACTGGTGTGTGGGTGTCAGCAGGGGTGGTCCAAGCACTTGGATGAGGTTTTCCCAGGGTAGGGACTCCTGCCCCAGCACATTTGGAGCTGCACTTCTGCCGGGTGATTCTAGACCTTTCCTTTCCCAGACCCTTTGCCCCCAGAGCAGCTGACCCTCAGCAATGGGGGCCACAGCACCTCTCTGCAAGCCTCCTGGAGAGCAGCTTCCTCTGGCAGCACTGGCTACACAGGGACCCTCTGGGAAACCAAGTCCCAGGAGCAGGTCAGGAATGTGACTGTGGGGAGTGACTGGACCAATGTCACCTTGGAGAACCTGGTCCCTGGGCGGCAGTACACGCTGGAGATGGCTGCTATGGCTGGGCCTTACAGATCCCCTGTGAGATCAGCCACTGACTGGACGTGTGAGTGTGACAGTGCTACCCTGCTGCAGGTCACAACCACCCCTGCCCCTGAGAACAGAATGCTCAGAGTCAGAGTGTCCTGTGTGTGGGGAGGTGGGAGCCAGAGACAAGGGTGCATAGACAGACAGAATGGGTGCATAGACAGACAGAATGGGCAGTTAGCTGGGGCCACATTCAGCCATGTTGCAAGCAGAAGGGTCTGCAGTGCAGGAGGAACAGAAAACATTCCCAAATGTCACCCAGGGGAAGGTGGGGACTCCCACTCCCATATCTGCTGTGGAGCAGGGCCTCTGGCTGCCCTGGGTTTGCTGTGCTGACTCCTGACCTAACCCCAGCAGGCACAGACAGGGCAGGGTGCCCAGGACAGCCCCACAGCACAGCACAGCCTCCTCTCACTGCCTGGCTGTCTCCTCTCACTGCCTGGCTGTCTCCTCTCACTGCCTGGCTGTCTCCTCTCTCTCAGACCCCCTGGCTCCATCCGGAGTGACCCTGACCAACACCCGGCGCCCGATGGGGCTCTCGGCCTTCTGGGACAAGGCTGCTGGTGATGTGGACCAGTTCCATCTCCAGCTCTACAGCAAGAGCCATGCAGCACAGAGGAACACCTCAGTGGGGCCAAACACCCACAACTTCACATTCCTGGGGCTGTCCCCTGGCACTCAGTACTTCCTGAAGGTGACTGTCCTCGCTGGCCCATACAGATCCTCGTCACACTTTGCCACTGAGTGGACATGTGAGTCAGAAGTGTTCCCAGTCTCTTGCAGGGATGGGACACAAACTTGTCTGGGTGGAGGGAGGGCTCCAGTGACACCTGCATGCTCCCTGTCCTGGAAGACAGAATGTGTGTCATAGGTTTCGTGCTGTGAGCTGGACCCCAAAAGATCCTTTTCCCCAGTCAAGTTGAACCTTCTGGTAATCTGAAGGCCAGCCAGGGACTGGTGGGAGAGGGATGTGAGAGAGGAAGCACAGAGACCTGTGTGGGCTTGCTATTCCCTGTCTGTGGAGCAGAGCAGCCCACTGGGAGCTGGGTGCTCTCAGCACCTGCCTGCCAGCAGCACCCTGGGGACATGCAGAGGCAGCTTGCATGTGTGCAGAGGTGCAGGCTGTGCCCTGGCTCCTCCACCACCTCATGGGTGTCCGTGCTGTGCTTCTCTCCAGATCCCCTGTCCCTGGCTAATGTGAGTGTGCAGCCTGGCCGGGAACCCCAGGAGCTGCACGTGAGCTGGGTGGAGTCCGGAGGTGGCAGAGATCACTTGGTGCAGCTCTCAGTGGCTGAGTCCCTGTCCATCATCAGGAATGTGTCTGTGCCCCGTGGAGTGACCCAGCTGGCCCTGCAGGGGCTGGTGCCAGGCTCCCGGTACCGCGTGGAGATCATTTCCCAGGCCGGGCCTCACCGCATCTCCTCTCAGACTGCCATCGGCTACACTGGTACAACACAGCTCCCCTGCTCCCATCCCCTGTGTGGATGCCCACAGTTCTCCAGCTCCCAGCTCCCACACTAGATCAGTTCTGGCCAGCCCAGGTGTGCCCCAGTGACGCTGTTTCTCTCCCACAGTCCCCCTGCCTCCTCGTTCCCTGTCTGCCAGCCCTGTCAGCACAGCCCGGGCTCTGGCTGTGCACTGGGAGGCTGCTGCTGGCCACAGGGATGGATACCTGCTCAGTGTGCTCCAGGAGGGCTCTTCTGCACAGCCAAGGAACCTGGAAGCAGGGAAGGACAGCACCAATGTCACTGTGCCGCAGCTGGAAGCAGGGACATGCTACCTTGTGAGGATCTGGGCGGTGGCTGGGCCCTACCGCTCCCTCCCCGAGAACATCACCGGCTGCACAGGTCAGCAGCTGACACCCACGGGTGGTGGCATCAGTGTTAGCACCTGGGGAGAGGAGGAGGAGAGGGAGAAGGAGAAAGAGAGGGAGAGGAAAGGGAGAGGAGAAGGAGAGGAGAGGAGAGGAGAGGAAGAGGGAGGAGGAGGAGGAGCAGGAGCCAGGAGCAGGGAGAAGGAAGGCACCCTGGCCTGGTTTCTGATGAAGCTGGCCTGTGGTCACTTCCTGCCTCTCACAGTCTCCTTGTATGAAGATGGCTGCATGTTCAGAAGTGGATTTTTTCCTCTCTGACTCGTGTGTCTTGTTTTTTCTCACAGTTCCTGCTGCACCTACAAACCTGAGCCTTACCAACCCAGGCAGCTCCTCAGAGCTTTACACATCCTGGAATGAGCCCCCTGGCAGCAGGGACCACTACCATGTTACTCTGTACAGCCTCAGCTCCCAGAGCAGGATTCAGGTCCAGACCTTGAGTCCAGATGCCCTGAACACCACCTGGACTCAGCTGGAAGCAGGCAGCAAGTTTGCTGTGCAGGTCACTGCTGTGAAAGGCTCGTTAGAAGCCTCTTCCATCAACGTCACCCAATGGACATGTGAGTCTGACTGGCTGGGTTGGGCACCCCACTATGAGCCTCCACCTGATCTTTCCAGAGCACCCACCACCACCTCCCCCATGCCAAGCTGTGCCCACAGCTTCTGTGTGATGGTCCCACCCTTCTGCTCACTGCCCTCACTCCATCCTGGACACAGAGCCAATCCCCCCATCTACCCCAGAGGCTCTGGTTATCTCCCCTGCCACATCCAGCAGCACACCCCAGGGATGATACTCCCAAAGCCATGCCTGGCCCTTTGTGCCCAGGCTTCTCTCCAGAGGAGCTCTGGTCCAGCCTGCCTGGAGGAGCCCTGGCCACAGCAGCCAGCTGTCAGCACTGAGCAGGAGGACTCACTGTCTGTCTCCCTGCTGCTTTGCAGATCCCCTGGCCCCTGTGAACCTCACCCTGAGCAGCCCCTCAGGCTCAGCACTGGTGGTGTCCTGGGCAGTGCTGGGCCGAGGGGCAGAAGGCTTCGTGGTGGATGCCCATGACACAGCGTCTGGCACTCCTGTGGGGCACACGCTGCTGGGTGGCCATGCCAGGAGCCACATCCTGAGGAGCCTGAGCCCTGGCACCCGCTACAGCGTGGCAGTGAGGGCCACAGCTGGGCCCTTCCACGCCAGCACCCCCAACCTCACCCACTGCACACGTGAGTGTGATGCTCTCCTTGCTGTGTTCTTCTGTTCCCTTCCCAGTTC
Organism: Tangara arthus; assembly: GCA_035584835.1. NCBI lineage: Eukaryota > Metazoa > Chordata > Aves > Passeriformes > Thraupidae > Tangara > Tangara arthus. The sequence goes on along the minus strand of JAWMQZ010000112.1, from coordinate 1,312,536 downwards.
AGTCAGGGACCATACTGGTGCAGCTGTCCTGCTTACCTCTGCCACCCATGCAAGTACCCAGTGCTTGTTCTCTGCTGGATGCAGCACGAGGAGTCTGTGCCTGACCCTGTGCCACACCCTGTCCCTGAGAGCCACCCACAGTCTCAGCCAGCAGCCAGGCAGGAAACAGCTGCCACAGAGCCACAGCCAGCCTGTGGCACCCTGCTGCTGCCCGGCTCCTGCAGCACAGACATGGAGCATGTCCTTGTGCTGAGCCCAGCTGTGCCTGCTGGCAGTGCCCTGTGCTTCCTCCCCATGGAGCATGTCCTTGTGCCCAGCCCAGCTGCTGGCAGTGCCCTGTGTTTCCTCCCCATGGAGCATGTCCTTGTGCCCAGCCCAGCTGCTGGCAGTGACCTGTGTTTCCTCCCCAGCCCCGCTGCCCCCGGCCGCCGTGCGCCTGCTGAGCTCGGGGCACCCCGACAGGCTGAGCGTGGCCTGGGGGGCCCCAGCTGGGGGCAGGGATGGATACAGCCTGACCCTGTACCGGGCACCCCTGGGCACTGTGGCAGCCACAGCCTCGCTGGGGATGGACACCCACAACTTCACCTTCACGGGGCTGGCCCCAGGGAGCAAATACCTGCTGGAGGTGGCATCTGTGGCTGGCTCCTTCAGGGCACCTGCAGGGAATGTCAGCAACTGGACGTGTGAGTACCTATTCTGAGGGGATGTGTGTGGGTTCTCTGCTTGTTTTTTCTGCCTCTGTCAGAATTGAAGGCACTTGAGATGATAGTTCATGTTCAGACTCAGGTGTTTATTGTTTCATATTAATGTTACAGCCTCAAAACTGAGTTCTTCAGTCTTTCATTAGCAAGGCACAAAATGGCTAACTATGTCTTGTTACAAGGTCTTTTAAGGCTAAACTATCCAATCCAGAAATGACACCTGAATTATTTTCCCTTTTAACCCAATAACTGATCCCTCAAAACCCTCAGTGTGGACTTTTCTGTCCAATCACAAAATGCCACCCAAACCCATGGAGAAGAAGGAAGACGAAGGTAAAGAAGAACAACCTGTCTCTGCCCTAAAACCTCCATCTTGCTTCATATTTATTTCTATATTCTAAAACCTCAAACTCTAAGCTTTCCACCCTGTGATATTACACACTTCTAACCAACTCCACACCCATAATCTCAGTGCTATTTATCAATTTTGGAAGCCTTCTCCACAGCCTCAGGTCAAATGCAGTGTTCTCTTGTGGATCTGTGCCTTTCAGCACAGAAAGTTTAAAATTCTCAGCATCCAGGGTTCCAACAGATGTGTGCCTTGCTGGGCAGTCAGGAAAGCTCATGGACAAGACCATGGCCCTGCTGACCTTCACAGCAGAGCCCAGGCAATGGCAGTGAGCAGGGCTCTGCCCACTCTCACCATCCCTGGCTGGCCAGCCCAGAGAGTGATGGTGAATGGTGCTGCATCCAGCTGGGGCCAGTCACCAGTGGTGTCCCTCAGGGCTCTGTACTGGGACCAGTTCTGTTTAATATTTTTATAGACGACATGGATGAGGGCATCGAGTCCTTCATTAGTATATTTGCAGACCACACTAGGCTGGGAGCTTGTGTTGATCTATTGGAAGGAAGGAGGGCTCTGCAGAGAGACTTAGATCAGTTGGGTGGATGGGCAGAGTCCAACAGCATGAAGTTTAATTAAAGTCTAAGTGCCAAGTTCTACATTTTGGCCACAAAAATCCCCTACAATGTTACAAGCTGGGGGCAGTGTGGCTGGACAATGTTCAGGCAGAAAGGGACCTGGGGGCACTGATGGACAGCAGGCTGAACATGAGCCAGCAGAGTGCCCTGGTGGCCGAGAAGGCCAATGGCTCCTGGCCTGGATCAGGAATGGTGTGGCCAGCAGGAGCAGGGAGTTGTTGTGCCCCTGTACTCGGCACTGGTGAGGGCACACCTGGAGTGCTGTGTCCAGTTCTGGCCCCTCTGTTTGGGAAGGATGTTGAGACACTCAAGTGTGTCCAGAGGAGGCAACAAGGCTGGTGAGGGGCTTGGAACACAAACCCTGTGAGGAACCACTGAGGGAGCTGGGGCTGTTTAGCCTGGAGAAAAGGAGGCTCAGAGGTGACCTTATTGCTCTCTACACCTTCCTGAAGGGAGGTTGTAGCCAGGTGGGGTCAGTCTCCTCCACCGGGCAGCACTGACAGAACCAGAGGACACAGTCTCAAGCTACATCAGGGAAGGTATAGGTTGGATATTAGGAAATATTTTTCACCAAAAGAATAATAAAGTACTGGAATGCTCTTCCCAGGGAGGTGGTAGAATCACCATCTCTGGATGTGT